>VZRI01003028.1:33645-214464 GCA_013397515.1 Upupa epops
ATAGAGCAATGAAGACGATGAAGGAAGTAGAGCACCTCCCTTATGAGGAAAGGCTGAGGGAGCTGGGTCTCTTGAGCTTGGAAAAGAGGAGACTGAGGGGTGACCTCATTCATGTCTAAAAATGAGGGGTGGGTGTCAGGAGGATGGAGCCAGGCTCTTCTCAAGGTCATCTGGTGACAGGACAAGGGGCACAGGGTGCAAGCCAGAACAGAGGAGGTTCCATCAGAAGGAACTTCTTCCCAGTGAGGTTAATGGAGCACTGGAAGAGGCTGCCCTGGGGGGTTTTGGAGTCTCCTTCTCTGGAGACATTCAAGACCCGCCTGGATGTGTTTCTGTGCAACTTGCTCTAGGTGATCCTGCTGTGGCAGGAGGATTGGACTATCTGATCTTTCAAGGTCCCTTCCAATCCCTAATGATTCTCTGATCAGCTGTGGTCTTCTATGAGACTTTGCATATGCTGGATACATTTGCTGCTAAAACGTTTCTCTGCATTAATGCTTCTACTTAAACAGTAACCACAAAACATCCTAACCCTCCTGTCTTCCATGGACTTTTCCAAGCCAGGCATATTCATCAAAGAGCATTAAGAAGACTGTGGGGAGATACTACTGGGAAGAGCAAAATTGAGTGAAAGGCCATTTTCCATTGCACAATGTTAATTCTAGAATATACATGTATTTTTAGTAATGTATTGGAAGCAGTTTGTATGCCAATAAAGCCGTGAGAATGAGAAACATTAACTGTTTATATTGAAACTGCTTCCTAATCTTATTTATAGACCAAGTGAAGAATTTTTCTCCAAAGTGTTGTTCCAATAGAAAATATTCATTTGTTTAAAACATGAATGAAATTTTCAGAAATGTATGCACTTTAATGGTAATTTTGTTGGCTAAATATTCTAATGCCTAGGGATAATTCTTTTCAATAAATGATTCTTTCTGATATATGAAAAATTATGGGGTGACCAAAGTTCTGTGGTCAAATCAAGCAACTTAATTTAAAGCATGTTCTCTGTTGCACAAAAATGCTTTCATTTTTCTAGATTGCTTTTTGAAACAAACTGTTCTTTTCATGTTGGTTTAAACCCCATGCTTAAAACTTGCTTGCAGTCTTCTGTAAAACTTATTACCACCTCTCATTAAATCCTTTTAGTCTTCTACGCTGAAATGCTCCCTAAATGCAAGTTGAAGTGTTCTATTTGAAGGAAAGGAAGTACTGAACACTGAATAGTGCATTCCTTCTGTGGTTGACTCTGTCTCCTGTAATGGACCAAGAAAAAAGTTTGAAAAGTTGAAGTTGTTGTTTAGCCTGTTTCAATCCTTGGAGACAACTTCACTCTGATACCAAATCTTCAGGTTTTTCATAAGAAGAATAGGAAATACTGTTTTGCATAGCTTCAGAAGCCAAACCGAACCTCTGAGGAGCTGCTTTTTCTTATGAGGGTCCAAACAAGAAGACAACTAAAATTAACCGGCAAAACCCTGTTTGTGGTTGAATACTTCAGAATTCTGTGAAGTCTTTCTCTCAGAAGTCTAAGATTTTCTCCTGTTTTACTCCTATGCCACTGACAAATATAAAAAATATTGAATACAGTGTACTGCACATGAATTACTAAATAATATTATAATTCACTTATTTCTTCAATGTAATCTGGAGTTTCTTTGTTTCTATAAATACAGCTCTGAATAGTGTGTTAAAAGTGTGTCAAATGAAACAGGAAGAATGTTCACATCAGGGATTAAAAGATTTGTATTTAAAAATCTATGCTTTAAAATACATTTTATTTCATTCTACTTCATGGATTGATAATTTTGAATCAAAAATATTAATAAAGCTTCATGCTTTCAGAGTTCTCACTGAAACAATCTCCTGCTAGAATGAAACCTACTCTCAGAAAGTACCTGCTGTGCAAATAACTAATGGGATTAAGAAATTGAAGTAGGGAAGTGTGTAGAAATTGCCTATTCATACAAATGTGTGGCCTGATCGTGGTTTTTTTATATTTTCAAAGTCTTTCAGAAAAGAAATGAGAAAAAATATGAGCACACTAGAACTCTACCTTTCAGATTCCTTACTTGAATGGTATTTCTTTATATATTGTGTGTAAAGAAATATTTCCCAGGAGATGTCCAGGATAATTTGTACAGACCAGAATCATTTTGCGGTATTGAGACAGTTTTGATGATTATGAAAATGAAATGAGTTCAGGAAAACACACATCCTTCACAAAGTGCTTAAGGCCCACAGAAACATTATTATTCAATTTTGCTGAAGATGTTCCCCACAGACACTGTTACAGCAGGCAGTCCCTTCTGGTAATTTAAAATCACTCTATGAAAAAGAGATCAATCTTCCTTTCACAGATTGTGCTATTGTGCTCTTACTGCTTTATCCCTTATCACAGAAAGCTGCTTTTCATCACCTATGAGAACCTTGTTATGATGGATACAGCAGTGCTCACAAAACTCTCCTCTTTTGTGGAAATATAAGTAGCTAGTTTTAATGGTAACACAAGAAATACTTTTGAATCCCTACTTCTTATATTTACAAATATTACAAGATTTATATTTATTTCTCTATAATCTTTTGTGAACTCATCAACCTTTGTTCTATAACTACATTGCAAATTGCTATCCAGGAATACTGTTTGGAAAAAAAAAGTGTCTTTTTAAAAATGTAACCCTAATTAGGATGTGTTTTTCACAAATACACTCTGTAACTGATTTCTGAATCTATCTGGGGTTGACCTAAACACAAAAAGCTTAATTTAAAATCAATTTTCTTAGCAATAAGTCAATTCTTATTATGTCAAAGTAGCTTTGCTTGATGTCTCAAATAAATAAAATATAAATAATTGGAAATCTGAGCAGAAACTGAAGTCATACAAAAGGCAATTTCCCAGTTCTTTTCATCTGATGTGATGTAAGTCCATGCATAGTATAGCAGTAGCAAACTGCATGCAAACGCATAACAGAAATTAGAAGCTATATAAATTTGAAGGTTTTATATGAAACAGTTAGTCACAGATAATTTTTTGATGATAATGCCAATGGAAATCAATTTATGCATTTTTTATTGGTTTTTTATGGTATTTTCATTTAAATACTGAGACAACCTATCACAAGATGCTATTTAGAATCTTGGGTAGGGTTGTTGAAGATTTTAATATAGATATATACATAGAATTTTCTTTTTTTCTAACATATATGTAATTTTAATCATACAACTGATTGCTCCTATGCATCCATACAGCGAAAATGCTGAGTTTTTGCAATCATATATTTTATCTTTGAAACAGCTGTTTCTGCCGTTTTGGTAAGAGGAAATCTTGTCATGAAAAGATTATCCCTGACTAAAACCTGCAGCTTTCATAGCTGTATGCAAATAGAATTGCAATTGGAGTCATAAATTGTAATGGTTAAACAAAATGGTTAAACAAACAAGCTGGAGCATTTTAATCTGCTCATTATTAAATTCTTCCCATACAGGTAAAACACAGCCATGTAAACATCTGATATTAAGTCAGGAGTGGAAATCATTGTTTTCAACAGAGGCTTAGATTCTATAATTGTTTTTTGAAAATTTAAATATACTTGTTGAACGTTGCCTTTTGGAAAGCATTGTTGCAGCCAATTTTGCACTTTTAAGAATGCTAAATGAGAAAAGCTGGATTAAGCCCTGCAGATACTTTCCATAGTGTTTGCTGAACAGTTTAGATTTATTGTGTGAGTTAGCAATAGATACATCACAGCACACAGGGGACACTTTAAAGAATCATTATTATTGCTTTTTATTGGTATGTTTTTTTGCAGTGTAATGTACTGCACAGTAGAGTAATTGCTTCCAAAAGAACAATAATTATCACCCCCACTGAGGGCATTTTGTGGAAAAAATATGTTGTCTAAAATTAACAGGGAGTAAGGCGGTTTTCCTCTAGGTTCACTTAGCTATTTTATTTTTATCTCATTTTGTATATTTTATGCTTGAAGAAATCTTTTGTATTAAGTTTGCTACTTGAACAGGACCAAGACATAAACTCAGGTAGATTTATTACTTCCTTTTCCATTATGTTTGCTTTGTAATGGTAAACGGCAGATACACACAAATATCTCATTGCCATAATTCCAAGAGGTGTAAGTACATAAAATGGAACTCTTATCATATAATAGCATAAATGCGGTGCCATTTAAAAAGTATTTATGAGTTTCAACAGGAAACATTAGTTTAAGATAGTGCTTGCACACAATGATTATTTGAGAGACTTATGGAAAGCTTAAGCAATACTAATTCCTCATAACCTACAGCATATAAAGTAAAAGGATGACTTGCATCACAGACTGTTGATTTCAATTTCCAAACCCAAAATACCACATGCCAGCTAGTTCAATTTTGAACAAGGATAATGTTGAAGTTATCCACAGCAGTCCTGCTACAATTACTTTATTAAAACCACCTCACAGTATGGTTAGTGCTTAAAATTATTTGTTGACTAACTTTGCATCATTATTTGAGCAAAAGTAAAAAGCTCAACATATCACCATACAAAAAAAAGAATATTTGAACAATACTAGATTTTACCCAATCCTATTATCTACACAAATATTAGTCAACAACTAGATTGTATTACTCAGAATGATGAGATGCCAATTAGTTTGAATGCGGTTTAGTATGATACTAAAATGCCTACTATCATAATAAGTATTATCTAATGGAATGTTACATTGTATTACTCAAATAATGATCTTCCATCACTGTTTACTAGCTGTAAATTCATAGAATCATAGAATCATTAGGGATCGGAAGGGACCTCAAAAGATCATCAATCCCCCTGCCACAGCAGGATCACCTAAACCAAGTCACACAGGAACACATCCAGGCTGGTTCTTGAACATCTCCAAAGAAGGAGACTCCACAACCCTCCTGGGCAGCCTGTTCCAATGCTCTGTTACCCTCACTAGGAAGAAGTTCCTTCTGAGATTTATATGGAACCTCCTCTGTTCCAGCTTGCACCCATTTCCCCTTGTCTCATCACTAGATGACCTTGAGAAGAGCCTGGCTCCATCCTCCTGACACCCACCCCTGACATATTTGTAGACATGAATGAGGTCACCCCTCAGCCTCCTATTTTCCAAGCTCAAGAGACCCAGCTCCCACCTCCTTCATTTCTTCCTATCTGTCAGAAAATGCTTCCTACATAAAGACTCAGCAAACTATGAAAAAGTTCCAATTTTTACTTCTTACTAGAACAAATTGAGCTGTTCAGAGAGTATATTTATTTTGAAAACTCTATATCTGGCAAGGATGCTATGAAACAATAAAAACTCCTCACAATCTTTTACAATTATCTACCTAGTAAAACAACAGATCATTAGGTGTTGTCACATGAAGAATGGCTGCTAAATAGGTTTGATATTTAAAGTACATAAAGTCATTTCATTTAGAGATTAAATAATTAAATATAGAACATTTGACAATGGTTCCTACAATTCTGGGTTTTTTTCTGGTCTTAATAATTGATTTCATTATGTATTATTTGGAAATTGTTTATGCTGACATGAAGATATTCTTATTTTTAATTTTAACACTAATTGAAGTTGGAGCTACATAAGATCAATCAAAGATTTTCAAATTCAATGTTAAATTATGGAAGATCAAAGTGTTTTTCTAGACACAATTCAACCACAGAAGCAGCAGGTAAATTAGCAGAAAAGCAGGAATGGCAGAAGAAAGGCATAGATCATATGAGTTAATTTCTTTTCACTAGTGAACATTATTAAAACTGAAGACAGTTGAGTGTCTGATTAGAATTTTAAAATAGCAAGTTCAACATTGGAAAGAAAAGATAGACACACAAAGAAAATGAAAATAAAATCACAGGAAAAGCTAGTTCAGTGCTGTCTGGTATCCTGTATCCAAGTTTCAGTATCCCTCATGTGTCCAGCTGGCTGGTGGGTTTAGGAGAATATCAAGGCCAAAACAAGAAAAAGCTGAAAGTCAAAACCCATCTAAAACAGATCCCATAATTATTTCACCTAATAATACTTTCTGTTAAAAATTACTCACAACAGCTGTAAAATACATAAAAAGACAAGAACATTCAAATATTTTTTCAGATCAGTTCTTGATGTAATACACAAGTTTTGCCTGTGAAAGCTAACATTCCTCTTTGCATACTGAAGACAACATCTTTGGAAATTATCTGGAAACAATAAGATCATTTCCTTTGCTTTTCAGTGACTGAAAGCTACCTGGAGAACTCACCATCACATTTTTAAAGAAATACAGTGATCCTTCATGCACTTAGAATACGTGGTGTTGTAGATAGTGACTTTATAGTATGATACTATCCCCCTAGGATTGGTAACTTGAATTTATTAGTTTGCTTAAAAAAATATTAGGCTAACCTAAATCTAAACACATAACAATAAAACAACCGTTCAGGATGCATAAAAGAAAAAAGTACAGTTAATGTGCTTAAGCTGAAACAGTCATAAACTTTCACAAGCAAATATTGTGCTAGAATTTAAATGTAAGCCTGAAGTGGGTTCTTGTGTGTTCTTCTAGAGTCCTCTATAAATATTTATAATTTTTCTTTTGTCTACAGAACAAGGGGCAATGGGTGCAAGCTGGAACAGAGGAGGTTCCATATAATTATCAGCAGGAACTTCTTCCCAGGAGGCTAACGGAGCATTGGAACAGGCTGCCCTGGGAATTTGTAGAGTCTCCTTCTCTGGAGATGTTCTAGACTCACCTGGATCTGTTCCTGTGCGACTTGGTCTAGTGATCCTGCTGTGACAGGGGGATTGGACTAGATGATCTTTCGAGGTCCCTTCTAATCCCTAATGATTCTATGATTCTATGAATGGTTTTATAAAGTATTTTAAGACACTGTACCAACTGCAGTGATATATGTAACCATGCAATAGATTGATTGCTTCATTAACTCTTGTGGTTGAATGCATCAGCTTCTAAGAACTATAATGAACAAAAATACAATGGAACAGGTTCACTCTTCCATCTTTGAAAATTATAGCTGTGATGTTTTAGTTCTCTCACCAGTGGTCATGTAGTGCATACATTTAGAACTGTTCTGTAACAACTATTTAATTTGAAGAAGTTTGTTGAAACATTTTAAAGAAATTAGGGATTTAGGATCTTTTCTGTATAGCCTAAGACATTTCCTCAAATATTTCAGTCAAAATCAACTTATGTAAGTAACAACACAACTATCTTCACCTACTTTTTAGGATTTAATAGACATATATTTTCTATATCAAATCTGATTTCTAACTCATACTTGTAAATAAAAGTATAACTGTATTATAGCAAATCATTAACACCTGTTCATTCCGAAAAAGAAGATTATACAATTATTTAATTTTACTATACATAGACTGAAAAAGTTATAAATCTATTAGAGAATACATTTTGTGTTCAATAAAGTGGAAATATTCATATATATATATATATATAAGGTTTCTAACAAAAATAAATCGTATTTGTATGTGATGGTGGTGACACCTCGTCAGAAACTGACACTTGCTGTCTCTAAACCCACAGATCTCGAAAAACCAGGAACTGATGTAATTAAGCAGAAGTTTGACATTGTCCCACATGACACAATTGACTCTAAATTAGAGAGACACAAATTTGATAGGTGGAGCACCCAGTGGGTAAAGAATTGGCTGGATGGTCTCACTCAAAAAGTTGCAGTCAAAGCTTTGTTATCCAAGAGGAGACCAGTGACACGTGGTTTTCCTCAGGAGTCCGTACCAAGACCAGTGATATTTAACAACTCTATCAGCAACATGGAAAGAGGGACTGAGCGGACCTTTAGCAAGTTTGCAGATGACACTAAGACATGTGGTACCATCAGCATGCTAGAAGAAAGGGATGCCATCCAGTAGGACTTTGATAAACTGGAGACACAGTCCCATGCAAACCTCTTGAAGTTCAACAAGGCCAAGTGAAAGGTCCTGCACCTGAAAATGAGTACAGTCTGGGTGGTAAGTGGATTGAAAGCAGCCCTGCAGAGAAGGATTTGGGGATACTGGAGGATGAAAAGCTCAACACAAGGTGCCAATGTGCCCTCACAGCCCATAAAACCAACCATATCCCACATTGCATCAAAAGAAACATAGGTCAAGGAATGAGACTCTGTCCCTCTGCTCTGGTAAGAGCCCACCTGGAGTCCTGTGATCAGTTATAGGGCCCGCAGACCATGGATCCTCTTGAGAACATCGATGTGAGGTCAGGGGGCTGAAGCACTTCCCTTATGAGGACAGATCGAGTGAACAGGTTTTGTTCAGCCTAGAGAAGAGAAGGCTGATACTGTTTCCATGGACACGAGACAGCTGGACACTCCTTCCCATAATCTTATTCATCAAAAGAATTCTTGAAATTCAGAACTGCATTACTCTGGGGCTGGTTTTTGCCACCATTTTGCATGTTTTCTGCAGCCAGCTACAAAGCAGAGTCTTTCTCCCAGCTCACTCTTTGCTCAGGACAAGCAATACGCACTTCAACTTCCATATCCATTAGTTTTCCTCCTCTTAGTTTTAGTTTTCAAGGTGGGATTTAGTTTTCACGGTGTTAGGAGCCCGGCTGCATGCAGGTTCCTTCCATGTGGTGAAGAGGTGGGGGGGAAGTTGGCAGATGGGGGAAGGTTCTAGCCAGATACAGTTTTTCTCTCTTTTCTTTACTTTTGCTGTTCATAAATTCTTTATCTTTGTAGTAAGTGCCTGGGTTTTGCTTTAGACCTTGAGAGTAATAGGCAAAACGAGCACAGAAAGTATGGAAACACCACAGAAATTCATCACAATGCTCTGACATAACTGAGCCAAAACCTTAATGTCCAAACCCTAGAAAAAAGCATAAAAGACTCCCAAAACTGTTCCTGCTTCTTTCCTGAAGCCAGCGGTGCACCCCTCTCATCAGCCCCCAAATCTCTTGGCATCAGCAGACATCTTAAGAGTTAGCTTGTAAATCTCCAAAGTTTGGAAGCAGTGGCTCTGACAGTCACAAACCAAGACAAACTGCTCTCTCTTTGGAGCAGCAGACCATGAAAATTCAGACGAAGCTTCCTCCCACTGAAATATCAGTCTCACAGAGGCAGTGTCTTCTCCCTGAAGGCACATGAGACAGAATTCAAGACAGAGAACCTGGGAAAACAAGAAGCAGAATAGATGTGGAAGGGGGAAGTGGCGGGGGGGAAGAAGCTGTCTCCAAACACAAACATTTCAGTGGAACTTTCACAAATTAAACTTACATATTCTTTCTTCTTAGTTTTTAAAGCGTCGACACTGTGTTGAAGGTATCTGAAGACAGGAGAAATTAAAGACTAATGTCTGCTTCTAGATATGCCCAGCATAAGTCATATCTCTAGAGGGAAGAGTGGTTAATGTCTGTAACTAAAGACCTTCTGCATTTAAAGGATTTCATGCATCCATTAAGTGAAAAATTGAATCAATGAAGGCAATATGTTGGAAGCATGGAACTTTTAAACACAAGTGAAAATAGAGAAAAACTGGTAAAAATATTAGGCATTTTAAGTAAAAAAATATTGAAACTAGTTTATTGTTGGTTTCTCTCATTATTTTTCTCACTTAGAAATAATAATTTTAAAATTATATATTCAATGACATAGTTATTGTTGTATAAATAACCAATATGGTTTATCAAAGAATCATTAATAACAGCCAATATGGTTTATCAGAGAGTCATTAATTTTAAAGGAGTGCATCTTGTCATAAATATAATAAATAAAAATATTATATATATAAATATATATCATAAATAAAAATATACAAATGAGGGACAAGTGTCATGTGTTCTAACTTGTCCCTTTGATATATGGTATGGCTCAACTTCTAGTCAAGTTTCCTATGGTAATTAGTGAAGAGAGAATTAAGCACTGGAAGGAGGCTTCCTTAAAGGACTTTCCTCTCGCAAGCATGATGTTAACAGAGCCTACATGGCAAACTATGCCTAAATATATAGCAAGGCCAGGTGAAGATGAGTATACCTCATTACTGATAACTCAATAAAGAAAAACAAATCATTTATTGTAGTGATAAAATTAAATAATCAAAAATACTATGCAAAGTAAATGATCATTTATAACTTTTCCTGAGGCAGGCTGACCTCATTAAAGTACAGACTCCTTAGAAGATCTAATTATAGAATCATAGAATCATACAATTATTAGTGATTGGAAGGGACCTCAAAAGATCATCTAGTCCAATCCCCCTGCCACAGCTGGATCACCCAGACCAAACTGCACAGGAACAGACCCAGGTGGGTCTTGAACCTCTACAGTAGAAGGAGACTCCACAACTCCCCTGCGCAGCCAGTCCCAATGCTCTGTTACCCTCACTGTGTCAAAGATCCTTCTGATATATCTATGGAGCCTCCTATATTCCAGCTTGCACCCATTGTTCCTTGTCCTATCATTAGATGACCTTGAGAAGAGCCTGGCTCCATCCTCCTGACACCCACTCCTCACATATTTATAGACATTCATGAGGTCACGCCTCTTTCTGTAACCCAAATTTCTACTTAAAATGAATGAGTTTTCTCCTTCAGAAATAATGATTTCCAGCAGTGATAAGTAAAAAACACCCCATATATCTCAAAAATTATTTTCTTAAAAGAATATCTTCTAAACCATATTTGCCACCCCCATTACATTTTTTTTGCATATTTTCTGTAAGAACATTAAATCACAACAAATGGCAGAAGATGGGGGAAAGAATCAAAAAAGTACTTTTTGTGAAGAATGCAATTTAAAATCTAATTTACTTTGATTCAAATACTGATGAACTGACCGCATAATTCATCGGACTAATTACACTACATTTTTTCAGAGGTATGTAAAAAGACATTATAGGGGCTCAACTGTAAGAGAAAATTGCTAGGTAACTGTAAGTAGAAAAATATGCATTGCTGTGTATGAATTAAGAATCCTTAGCAAAAGCACTCAGCACAAACAGGTCACAAATTAGGCAAAAGGCTGAAAAAGCCACATTTCCAGATTCATTGCACAAATTATCTATATTCTTTCAAATAAGAGGAAAAACCCAGGTGGTTTTTTTTTTTTTAAAAAAAGAGAGAAAAGAATGAGAATCATTTCATTAGAGATGTAGGGTCTACAATCACATTATTACAGAAATTTTTCTGTGATTATCTTTCCTGCAGGAGTGGAAAGGGTTGGGCAAGTAGAAAAAAATCCAGAATAATAAAAAAAAAAGGGGGGGGGGAGAAGGTTATTGTTTGAAAAATGCAAATAGCTCAGATTTCTGTTTCAGCTCCCCAAGTGTGTGAATAACAATGAAAGTAGCACAGCCAGAGAGTTTGTGTATTCTCCAAGGGCTATACTAAATTTTTCTGACAAACATTTTAAAAAGCTATTTAGAGAGGAACAAGTAAAATGCCTTTACTTATATATTTATTTATCTATTTATTGATTTATTCTTATTGTTTTGGTTTTGGAAGCTAAAGGAAGTGGATTCCTGTTGGCAACATTTACATTATCTAAGTTCAGAGCAACACTGTGCCGTAGAACCCAGCAAGCCTATAAACTGCTTGGGGACTTTAGTCATGTGTGATTAAAAACCAAGCAACTTGAGAGGCCCATATGAGAGTGCAGAATTTGAGGAGGGATTTGCAGTTCTCTTCTATATAGCAGCTCATGGAAATTGGCTCTGCTCTCCATCTCCTCCTCAGCAGGGATGCCCAGGTTCCATTGTAAATGAGGTATTGTGCTGAGTGGTGACCAGATGAATATTATATGAATGGTCTTCACCTGAAAGACATACTTTGATTTTCACCCCAACGTGGTACATAATATTAAGTTTTGATTCTACTATTGAACAGTCTTTCGAGGTCCCTTCTGATCCCTAGTGATTTTATGATTCTCTGACTGTCCACTCAGGTTCAAACAACTAATCTCTATCAGTATTGATCTGCAGTATTTTAAAAGTATTTAGTCCCTGTGTAAGGGTCCATAGAAAATCAAACTGACATAAAATAAGGTGGCGTACAGGGTGGCAAAAGAGAGGAGACTTGTCTAGGTTGAAGATATCAATAAATGGGCAAGTCTATCTGCCATGAATTGTAGTTTTGTATACTCCATACATACTATATAATTTGTGGTATTGTATGCTACAGGCTATGCTGTATGTTTTCCTATTGGTTGACACAGCTCTTTGAAATGATTAGATTATTTTAAGACAACTTGAAGGAGCCTTAAACCAACCTATTTTCCATAAAAATGTCAGAAGTCAGCAGAATTAGTGGAATGGACTGCACAGGAAACTGAGGAAGCTCTGTTGAGCAGAAGTACATAAAATGTGTTTTTCAAAGTGTGGATGTGAACTGTGTATCAGCTGCAGATGACTCCTACATGTCCTGTCACTTACTAGTATTTAACAATTAAATCACATATGAAATATTTAGGATTATAAAACATATTTTAACTAATACAAAGGGAAATTATTAGGGTGAATTGTGGGACAGATTTAAAGACTATTGGATTCACTCATGTATAGAAGAACCCTTTGATGAATTCTGCACGAGTGTTCATGCCTTTGGGTATGTAAAACTACAGAAGACAAAGCATGACAAGTAATTCTTCATTAGTAACTTCATGATAATTTGAAGGGATTCTTCTATCTATAATTCAAATTACCCTACAGATACCGAGTAGAAGTAAAATATCACCAAGTTTTAAAAAGCATGTCTGTATGTGCTATGCAGAATCTTAGTCTATCTCATTTTACATTTTATTGTTTTATATAAAGATCCCTTATTTTACAGCCTATGTGTGAAGCCAGAGCTGGAGGATTTTTTTTCCAAATTCAGTCCAATAAATTCTTCATTCCTTGTCAGATCATTTATTTTTATTTCAAATTCTCCATTGAACTTTGCTCTTACTTAGAAAATAGAATCTAAGTTTATGACTTAGGTAAGTTTATAATCAGAGATAACAATACCCACTTTTCTAGTGCAGCACAGTATTAATGTTTTATTAACTTTTCCAAGTGTTTGGCAACTGACCAGGGAGAACATCTATTTTAAATGATGATTTCTGGCATTCGGACAGTTTTTCTCATTGTCTTCTGAGCAGTGATTATAAGCAGAGTACAAGATGGAAAGCAAGACATTTATCTGTTAGAAATAGCTTCCGATACATATTTGCAAATCAAGCATTATATTCTCTTATTCTGAACAACATCAGTGTTATGCTGGGACACAGAGCTTTTTGAGTTGATTTATTCATCTGAAATGTGGATTTAATTGACTTTAAATCTATCCATAAAGCACTTTACAAAGACCCTTTCACCCAAGAGTCTCAAAGTCATATTATCGGTAGCACAGGCTGCAGCAATGCACACATGAGATTAACTTAACAAACTGGAATGACTTTATCAGAGGAAAGCTATACTGTTTTAGCACTGGTCATTGAAACAGGCACTCCTATATATTATGACACAACTGCAGTCATGTAGCTGGACAGCATTTATCATCATTATCCCTGTGTACACTCGTACATTTTCTTTCCCTTGGATAAGTCTAAAGACTAAAGGTACTAATTGCTTACAGGCTGAGAGGAAAAAATAATTACCAGGATGCAACAAAACACTTTAGAATTAGTGTTTAGAATAAATTAATTTTAATTTTTTTTTATAGTTTGCTCTAAGATTAAATTATTCAGAAGTTGCTTACTGTAGTAAACAAAATGAGTTCTAGCCTTTCTTAATAGAGCTGGACTTCTCAACTTCTTAAGGCATCTGTTGCAACTGAAGGAGTTTGAGCCCATATATCTCTCCTTACAGAGGAAAAAGTCAAAAAAGCTTCCAAACAACAGGCCATTGTAAAGAGTACTTGGCATGGGGCAGTGGTGAGGCCTCCCCTAGAGTATGGGGACAGTTCTGGCCCTTCACTTCAAGAAAGGTATTAAGATGCTGGAGAGGATCCAGAGGAGAGTGACGAGGGTGCTGAAGGGACTTGAGGGAAAGTCTGATGTGGAGGGGCTGAGGGAGCTGGGTTGTTTAGCCTCAAGAAGAGGATACTCAGGCGGGACCTTGTTACACTCTATAACTACCTGAATAGAAGTTGTAGAAGCTGCGGGTCAAGCTCTTCTTACAGGCAACTAGTGATAGGACTAGAGGGCAAGGCCTGAAGATGCACCAGGGTTGGATATTAGAAAACGCTTCCTCACACAATAGGTGATTAGATACTGGCCCAGGAAAGTGGTGGTAAGAAAAGAATGGACATGGCACTTAGTGTCATGGTCTAGCTGACGTGATGAAGTTAGGTCATAGGCTGGGCTGGATGATCTCAGAGGCTTTTACCAGCCTTAATAGTTCTGTGAGCTTGTGAAGAGAGAAATGAGTAACACACTCCACCAACTTCTGCTTCTTGTGTTACATGGAAGTTAAGGATGAAGGGGCATTCCCATAGTTATATGAGAAAGATAGTAGTGGAAACCGTTCTGCAGATTTGCTATCAGTGAGGGCTAGAAGGGCAGTGGGTATGTATATCAGGAGCTAGAAATGTCCTCTTCTTCAGTGCTCTGCCATTGTTAGGTGTGCCAAAGATGCACACCTAGTCCTACAGATTTTGTACTGTTGATCATATCCATGGAATTTCTTTTTCAGCCTTCCAGATTCTTTTTCCACAGGAAATATACTACTACCAGTACATGTCCTGAAAAGTAATATCCCAGTTTTGGAGAGTCGGTATGCAATGTCTGCTTGGTTCTTTAGTGATATGTGTGAGTATATGCTCTATCATGAGAGTTATGAAGTACTTCTTTCCAGTGGCCCTCAGTAATCCTTAAAATCATGTCTGTTTCTTTCATACCTCCCACACAGAAGTCTTTAATGAGTAAAGTAATCTTTATGATATATAAGCCATGCAAGAATATTATTCAGCTCAGTGTGTTTCTCTGCTTCTTAGTTTTGGGTAGAAACAAAGACAATCACAGTAACAGATATGTAGTTTCCCTGCAGATTCATTTCATTCACCATCACCCTGTCATGGTCCATAGTGGGAATCTAAGCACTCAGGAAATGCTTTTGGATTCTGCCTTGTCATTCTTTTTTGGTTCCATAGGACTGCATAAAGCTAAGCAACCTTGTACCAAAATAATTCTCTATAACATCATCTTTATCCCTCTCATCAGTCCTGTAATGTGATTCAGAGTCCTTCCAGTCTAAGAATTTTGCTGTGAGTGGCTCTAGACTCATCTCATGACTCCTCGTTTAAGGGGTTTTTTCTAGTATGAGTGGGAATAGGAGGCGCTAATTTGGGAAGAATGTCAACAGATAAAAGCTAGTGTAGTAATCTACTTCTGACCACCAAAGTCCGATAATATGAACACCTTATAACTACTCAAAAAGCCATGTTCAATGTTATTTAAGATCAAATTTGCATTTTTTTCCAGTCATAAGAAATTGGTGGCTCGTGTTCATACTGTGACCAGCTAATACTCCCAGGCTGTTATCCTCCTCCATTTCCAAACAATAAGATCTCCGGCTCCAGAAGAAACTGTTATTAGTCTCCAAGTGTATTACTGGTCTTTGTGCTATTGCATTACATTTTATTCCTGTTACTTCTAGCCACATTTATGTCAACTGAATAGCATAAAATCGTTCCATATGGAGATTGGATTGACATTGCTTGAGTAATTTTTATCAAACACAAGGAAATACTTAATAAATTTGATTTGCCTTGAATATCAAAATTAATTTGATGGCACATTTGTTAATTTCCTCTACAGATGATGTAGTTACACATTTTGCAAGAGTCTTAGAGACAATACAATGATTTTATGGAATACTCTTTAAGTAAATATGATTCCTGATGTATTTTCTAAAGGAATGATATATTTTTATTATTTGTCATTGATGCACATACACAGCACAGTGACTGCATTTAACTCCATTGATTAACAGAACATTTGCTTTCTAATTTAGAAGCTATCAGTATTTATGAATTCTGACCATCATGCTGTTACTAACTGAAAACACTGACAGTGAATACAAATCCTAGACAATTGGTTTTTGTTTATGTGTGACAAAACTCCTATAAACTGTTTTGTCTAAACAAAATATGAAAAGTTAATGTTATCTGCAGCATGTCTTGCATTCGAACCAGGGGATAATAAAGTATGTAAAGCTCAACACAGGTAAAAAGCTTGAATTAAATTATTCTCTTTTGAACATTATCAAGAGTGGGTTAAAAACATTATAACTTGAAATATAAGATACCTTTAAGTATGTTTTTATTTTAACACCTTTACATAGTGAAAGTGGTGAGTCTCTACTATTAGACTTGAGTAACAGTTAAGCACCTGGCATGAGAACAAAGATTAGCTTAACTGTTCTTTGTCTAGTTGGTAACGTTTATTTAGAACTTGGACCTGTCATGATTCATATTTTATGGTCTTTTCTTGATTATAAAGATAAATTTAAGACTCCAGGCTAAAAAATGAAGTATCTATCCTGATTATAAAGATGAATTTAAGACTCCAGGCTAAAAAATGTATCTATCCCTTTCCTTTCCAAAAATCTATGACTTGGATAACAATTATCTATAAGTTTTAAACTACAAAAAAGCATTCACATCTAATGTTCTAGTTTATACACTTTGTTTCCCTTCATATGTGCATCTGTTCACCATAAAGCAGGCAGAAAGAAAACTTCACTTGATGCCTTAACGAGTTTACTTAGGACAAGACAATACGCATATTCCTCTTTAATGAATGCTGATACTAAATTCAGTACCAGTTATGGTTACTAAAAGAATAACAGAAGTAAGGCAGAGGAGAACAAAAGACAAAACACAGGAAGAGATATCAGTTGCTCAGTTTATGTTTACATTAAATATGTGCCTGACTAATTGTTTATCTGGTAAATTACTTTTATTCAGGTGTGATAACTCAGCATATTAGGCTGAACCTTGTCCTCTATTGCTTTTCTGTTCTTGTAGCTGTAGTCCAAAATCTGGCTTCTGATGCAGCACCTACAGTCCCTGTATGGTCTGAAATTGAACTGTAAATGAACAGTATGGTAAAGGTAGAGACATCAGCCATCCCAAAGGTCTCCCTAGTTGTTGCTCTGTAGGATTGACCCAAATATACACAGATGAGATATCTGTAAAATGTCAGTAGAAATTGTTTCTGTAGGCTTTACAATGATCACACAGATGTTTTGTGTGTAGCTTACAACAGTCTCAGTCACTCTACAAGTGTGATTTCTACACCTCAGGTTTATTTCTGATTTTTTCCATTTGGAAACAAATGATTTCTTTCTCTTTTTAAAACACTATTTTTATGATTATGGGAGGTTTGTTTCAAAGAACCTAAACCCTAATCTTTTTAGGAAGGCCCTCTGAGAAGTGACTTAGCCATTTTTGTCTCCCAAGACTAGTTTCAGAAATACCTCTTTGAGAAGTCAGCTTAATGTACATTGTGCTCAGGATGCTGTCAGCAGCTGTTAGGAATTAGGAGTCTCTTGTAAATTTGGGTAGCAGATTGTGAAAGAATTGTACTTGAGATTAAAACGAACGACTTGATTTCATGCTACCAATACTGATCCAGAATAGCTCTCTACAAACCTAGTAGTAAGATGAAATATTTTGTTGTATTTTACAACGAACATAAGACAACACTGTTAGTAAGTAGCTCCTCTTCTTGTGTAAGTTGGTAATAATTTGTAACAGCTTTTTAAGGGAGGTAGATGATTTCCTAGTATTATCTATACAGTTGAAGTGAAACGTTTAAGTTCCCTAAGTTCCAAAGCCATTTAATAGTTTCTATAAACATGTGTGGTGTTGGTGTCAGGAGGATGGAGCCAGGCTCTTTTCAGTGTTATCTGGTGATAGGACAAGGGGCAATGGGTGCAAGCTGGAACAGAGGAGGTTCCATATAAATATCAGAAGGAACTTCTTCCCAGGGAGGGTAACAGAGCATTGGAACAGGCTGCCCAGGGGGGTCGTGGAGTCTCCTTCTCTGGAGACATTCAAGACCTACCTGGATGTGTTCCTGTGCATCTTGGTCTAGGTGGTCCTGCTGTGGCAGGGGATTGGACTGGATGATCTTTTGAGGTCTCTAATGATTCTATGATTCTGTGAAAAGATTTTTTTTGAAAAGGAGCAAAAAACAACAACTGGGAAAGTGGGTTTAAAAATATTGTGTAAGTGTTCTATAGGTCTCTTATAAACTGTGAAGGAAGACAACTTTATCGGCTACATTCTGAAGTGCTGAAAATTGTGGGTGACTCATGGATGATTTCTTTTTTTTCCCCATGAGAAACTGTGAATGTCCAGGTTCTTGTGGGGGAGTGTGGAGAAAAATACTTCCCTGATTTGCTTTCTCAGAAGTGGTCTTGAGAGAAAGAGAGTCTGGATTGGACGACGACAGGTGTCTCCTTCAGGGGGAAGTTGCTGAAGCGGCACCACAGTATAAAAGGCACCACGTATATAAAAGTATAAAAGACTTCTTGCAGAGACCCCAAGAGAGATAGAATTGTACTGTCCCTCTCCGCAGGATTCTCCTTCTCCCTCTCTGGAGACAATGGACCTTACTCGACTGATGACCTGGACTGTGCTACAGATTTGTCAAAACACAGTCTCAGAGAAGAAATCAGCAGCTATGTTATTTGGTGGCTTCATGAGTTCTTGCACCATAGTGGGATTAGAACATTACACCTACAGCTGACTCTAAAAACTATCTCAGAGCTGGAATATTTATATGGCCTTATTTGCCCATAGAAAGTTGTGTAAAAATTCCTCAGATGCCTATGTAACCCATAAGTAAAATCATGCAGGATGATACCAAGAAGCCTCACCAGACTCACAACACCCTGGACCCAAGGTGGTTCCAAAGGTAGTTCTATAACCACTAGTGCAGCTAACTCATCAGCTGGGTTTTAAATAAGCCAAAGAATGAGTAGTGCTGCTTGAAGATGTAAAAGGCTTGTGGGAATTTATTAACTGAAAAACCTATTTCTTATAATAATTAACAGTGCATCAGTGTTTAAACCTTGATTTCTCACAGGTGCTTGTGCCATATGTCAGGTGCTGAAAGACTGAGTAATTTTTTGCATGTAGGAAAAGGCACTGCAATGAAATGGCATTCAACTGTGATGTGAGCTGTGAAGATACAGATGAGGAAAATTTTATAACAGCTTATGTAAAGCCAACACCAACAGAAAACTTCCCCAAAATCAGACTGAAGATTGATGAATGAATGAATGCCATATAATTTTTGGAAAGAGGTTTCAATAAAGTAATAACAAATCTAACATTATAGAAACAAGGAACATCTGTAAGAATAACAGAGTTATGGCCAACTACTGACTATGGACATGGCTGGTGAACAAAATTCAGCCTCCCATTGTTGCTAAAAGTTACGGAATAATCTCAGGAGGGCAAAATAAAATAAACAAATTTCTGCAAAGGTAATCAGTAAGAAAAAATAAATCACCAAAACCTTAGATCTTAATTGTCACTGAATAAAACATTTCAGTGGATTCTTACATGCAAGTTCAAACAACAGAATGAAGTGTCCATAAACACCTTTGGAGGCCTATTAACATTTTTCAATGTCCAACCAAAACTCTAAATAGTGTCACTCCAGAGAATGAATGCCACTCTCCACTTGTGTTTTACTAACAAGAGTTTTTGATTTGTTTTCAGAGGAATGTTTTAAAAATATCTCATTATATTTAAAAAGTACTTATTAGTATGGTGATATTTCTATTTCTTCCTTTGGAAATATAATAATGAATTGATTATTTGTGAATCTTTAACAGAGGATCAAGACTTGTGCAGTCAAAAATGACCTGTACTGTAATCAACCAGGACCTGTACTATAACAAGTTTATTCTTAAAAGCATAATTTACTATATTATAAAATCATGTTCTTTTTACTCATATGAGCAAAACTGCTCAAATTATGAGTTTAGTTGTTAATTGAAAGAATATAAGTAAGTATTTTTGTTAAACAGCAGATAAAGATTACGTGATAGAGGTCGAGATTAACATCTTTTTAATACAAATACATAAAATAAAACCTCATTGATTGTAGCTTTGTTATTAAACCACATAAGGCATTCTGTGAAATCCTTTCCATATCACAAAAAATAAAAAAAAGAGAACACCCTATCTCATTCAATAACATTGATTTTCACACTGGGCAAAGCAGACAGAACATAGTAAGACTGCTATATATGGAGTAAGGAATCACATATCAGACTTTCACGGTTATATCAAAATGGACATAACAGCTACCCTGTGTATTACTCACTTCTGCAAACCTGCTATGAAATCTGAATGGACTCCTTAGCAGCTGAGATCTGCTTGGGTTTTCCCTTTATTCATTTGATCATTTATTCCAGATTGTTATGTACCAGTAGCCAAAAGAGAAAGGTGAGCTCGCCAATTATTCTCCTCTGCTGTCTTCTTATCTGAGTACAGAAAATATCAGTAAAGGGTGATGAGATTGAGGTAGGCAATAGGGCTTTTCTCTTAATTCACCAAAGGCAGGATACATTCTACTGACTGCCAGTGAATTCCTCTGTGGTACTCCCTGTGAAACAAAGAATGTATAAAACAACAATTGCAACAGTTCTTTTAGACTGTAGTGCGAACACTGAAGATTGATGGCAAAATTTTATACTTGGAAGAACGTGACAGAATAGTAAGGATAGAAGCACGTCTTCTAGTTCTGATTATTCTGGATAAACATGCACTACTCGTCAGGAAACCCAGTGGGACAGCATGCTGATTTGGCTAAGTCACAGACTGCTTTAAGAGGCTCTAATTAAAATCTGTTAATAACATTTTTACGCCCCTTGCCTTGCGTTGCCTTGCCTTGCTTTGCCTTCCATTCCCATGCCTGCAAAACCTAAAGAAACAGAAAAGTAATAAATCAGACATTTCACAGAACTTGTAGTTTAATGATCTTATGTAAAATATTTTTCCAGATCTGTGCAATTCACCTCCATTTCATCTGTTTGTCCATTTTTTACCATAAAAAGTAAATATGAAGAACTGGATTTTAAATCACTAATTGCCATTGACATTAACCTTGATTGTATAGAAACCATAATTTACTTTTGTCTATCTCTCTGTTACAATTTAGATCTGTAGAGAAGTATTACTGTAGAATAACAATGAAACAATATTTTCATTAATAAAATGAAATATAATTTATTTGTTATTTTAAACCGATAGCATATTTTATATATGCATATGCTTATAAACCCCTTTTTCCATCAATAATGTCCTTATTTAATAAGACACCATGCATGGCCCCAATTAAAATACCAGCGCTTATAAAAACAGCAGCAGTTCATTGCAAACTGACCACATAACTGAGCATAACATTAACAATTACTACCTTGTGGAGGTCAGTACAAATTAGTGCAGCATGGCAAGAATAAAAATAACAAATACTTGCTCTGCATTTAACTCAAAGCACGTACTGTTGGACAGTTTCTACATAGAAAGTAAGTTGTTTCATTAACCAATTAATATGTGGAACCGTGTTCTCAGTTTCATTGGACTCAGAATTTTATATAATATTAAGAACATAAAATGTGAAGTATTAACCTTACCAATAAAGAATCAGAGTACTTGCCTTCAACAATACAGGCAAGTATTCTAGTACCTATAATACCAAAGTGTTGGTCACGTGGTGCCTATGGATAATTTTCTTACTAGCATTCCTGTAAACACACTTTCATTATGGTGCAAAACAAGTTAAGCAGATAATTTCATAATAAACCAGTTAGGTACTGTATTTTTGAAGAATATGTGTTAATTTCACCCAGGATCTTATTTTCCTTGCAGCTATATGTAATGTTATTTACTGTAGGCAAAACCTGAGGTAGGCAGTACTTTAGAGATCCCACATTAATGTCTGAGTAGCCTCTATTGCCCATATATTACACAGAACTGACCACTGTTTTCAGTTTCTTGTAAAAAGAACACTATTCCTTAGTGAGGTCATTTTTCAGGTTGTTTTTTTTAAGAATAACTCCTAACATTTATACTAAGCTTAATGATCTTTCCCTAGTAAATCCAAGACAACAAAAGACTTCCTTATATAATCACTTTACTAAACTCCGGGATACAATTTCAAAATCACCACAACTTCACTTCAAAAAAAGTTTAATACTTACTATTAGCTAAATCAGTTGAAAATAATGAAAATAAGGTCTACTGGGCAATACAATTCAATCACTAGTAGTGTTACCTGAACTTGTTGTTTGTCCTTCTGAACAATAGCCTCTTAGCTCAATTTTTTGTTTGTTTGCTTGTTGTTAACATTGGAAGATTGGAACTTGTAGATTATTGCATGTCAGAAAATGTGAAACAGATGATCTATGACAGACAGGATAATTGAGGAATACTGTATTTGTTCTCTTTGTTACATCTCTATCATATTTCACACTAGTGAATTAATGGCCTTCTCTAACTCCTGCTTCTTCCCTAGTTCTCTTAAGAGTGTTACAAAGTCACAGGTAAAGAAATATCTTTGTGTCAAGTTCTTTTTAGAAGTTCAGAAAGTCATAAAATTTTGTTCATCACAAATTCCCAAGTGCAAGAGCACATATTTAGAACACTTAAAAAGCAAACAAGCAGGCAAACAAATTAAACCAATTGTAAATTGTATTGATTTCTGCAGAGATCTGCCTCCACAGAAACGTATGTAGGACTGGAGGAAATACAAGTTTAAACAAAAAGAATAATTTCTTTAACAAGGAATACTGTTCCCTTAAAAATCTTTCATTGAATGTGGAAGAAATGCAAAGGCTTTTACAGCAAAAATACGATTGCAATATTTACATCCCCCCAACAGATGGAAGTACAGAGTAATCTGTGGGAGAGTAAAGCAGAGATGATTTTATGAGAGATATTTGCCCTGCCTTAACACAGTGAGTGAAAGAGTCTCTTTCATTATGGATGGCAGAGAAGATTCTTAGGGATTTTTTGTCTCTTCTAAAGTTCTGATCAAATAAGTCTTTCTGCAGTTCAGTTTCTCTTCCCTTAAAGCTACATAACAGAGATACTGAAGAGCTATCCAGGGTACAGTAACTGCTCACTGAAGAATTTAATTACTAGGAGTTACATGTGGATCAAAATAGTACAATTAGTCTTTAATAATTACAAAAGCTTTAAAAGACTGATATCACTTAAATTGTAATTGGTATCTAATAACATGTGTGAAGACTCTCCATCACTGAATAATCAGGTCAAAAATCAGGTTTGTTAAGTTTGCCAAGTTTATGTAGTTTTGAATGGATAAAAGCATACAACTTCCATGGTTTGATTTAGTAGAACAAGCATGAATTATCCAACATCCCCTGTGTTAACAGAGTAGCTAATATGAATGGATTTTTTAAAACTGGATTTGCTTGCAGGGAAGTAAGGAGAACAGCTAAGGCTTATCTGGAATTCAATCTGGCAAGGGCTGTCAAAGACAACAAAAGGTTTTTCCCAATGTATCAATTGAAAAAGGAAGACTCTGGAAAACATCGTCCTGCTGATGAATGACTCAGGCAGCCTAAGTGGCAGAAGACACAGAGGTCTTCTTTGCTTCAATCTTCACTGCTAAAGCCATCCCCCATGAAGCCCTGGAGATGACAGAAGAAGAATTTCCGTTAATAAAGGAAAACTAGGTTAGAGAGACCTTAGCTAAGATGAACATCCATAAATCTGTGGGACCCAAAGGGCTGCACCTGTGAGAGGTGGCATATCTAATTGCCAGGTTGTGAACAGGAGAGGCACTTGAGGACAGGAGGAAGGCCGATGGCACTCCAGCCCTCAAGAAGGATGACCTGTGAAACTACATGCTGATTAGTCTCACCTCCATCCATGGAAAGATGTTAGAAACAAATTCCTATCTTCAATCATCTGTAAGAGAGGAAAGTTATGGGAAGTAGTCAGCATGGATCCATTAAGAGGAAATCATGTTTGGCTAATCTGATTACTTTTTATGATGTCGTATCTGGTGGGTAAATGATAGGACAGCAATAGATGTTTTCTACCTTGACTTCAGCAAGGCCTTCAACACCACATCTCATAAAATCCTCATTAGGAAAATTCTGCAGTGCAGATTGGTTGAGTGGAAAGTCAGGTGAGTCAAGAGCTGCCTGTGTGATAATGCTCAAGAGAATCGTTATCAACTGTGCAGGGTCAAGCTGGACACCTGTGACAGGGCTCTTTCTGGTTCAGCATATTCATCAGTGATCTGGATGAGGGGACAGATTGTATTGTTAGCAAGTTTGCTGAGGATACAAAACTGGGAGAGTGGATGACACATGAGAGGGCTGGGATGCCTTCCAGTGTGACCTGAGAGAGCAATCTGTTGAGGTACAGCAGGAGCAGTGTAGGCTCATGTACCTGGGGAGGAACAAACCCATGAATCAGTGTTAGGAGTAAAGGGAAAGATCTTGGAGTCATGGCAGACAGTAAACTAACCATGAGCTGACAGTGTACTGTTATTATCAAGAAGGCAAACGGTATTCTAGGGTGCACTAAGAAGTGCATGGCCAGTAGGTCTAAAGAAGTCATCTACCCCCTGTACTATGCCTAATGAGGCCACTTCTGGAGTGTTATGTCCTCTTCTGATCTCCCCAGTTCAAGAGAGACAGGAATTACTAGTGAGAGTTCAGCAGAGGGCAAAAAAAGATGACTGGGGGCCTGGAGCATCTCTCTTATGAGGAAAGGTTAAGAGAAAGCTGAGGCTGTTTAGCCTTGAGAAGAGAGGAATGAGAGGAGACCTACAAATATCTGAAGGGTGGCTGTAGGGAGGATGATGCCAAATTGTTTTCAGTAGTGGACAGCTAAAAGACAAGGAAAAACAGTCACAAGCTGGAACATATTTAGAAATAAGGAGAAACTTCTTTACAGGGTGAGTTACAAAGCCATAGAATAGATTAATTAGAGAGGCTGTGGAGTCTCCTCTGGAAACACTGCAGATCTGTGCAATGTGCTTTAGGCAGTCCTGATTTGGCAGGGGCTTTGGACTTGATCTCTTGAGGTTTCTTCCAACTCTGATGATTCCTTGATTCTATTGAGTTTCAGTTTAAAGTGTAACTGATCAAATGACATAGCTGAAAGCTCCTTATGAAATTTAAGAAAACAGTATTAAACATAGAGTTCAAAAACCCATTCATAGAATCATAATTATAGCATTGTTTTGGTTGGAAGAGACCTTCAATATCATCAAGTTCAACTGTTAACCTAATACCGCCAGGTCACCACTAAATCATGTCCCTAAGAGCCATATCTATATGTTTTTAAAACATCTCTAGGGATGATGACTCCTTCACTTCCCTGAGCAGCCTGTTGCAATGCTTTACAACCCTTTTGCTGAAGAAACTTCTCTTAAATATGCAATCTAAACCTCACCTGGCACAATTTGTGGTCATATAAATGGCTTCCCTGTTCTCCAGTTGTGAACACTGCCAGGCCTGGAACACAGTCAAAGAAGGTAAATATTGTGCATCAGTTATACGAGTTCATAAAGCTAGTAATTCCCTCATTTTGCTATTAAATGGACATTCTTTTTGTTCAGTTACTGTAGGTCTGGTTCCCTTGACTTATTTGAGTATGTGACAGTATGAGAGGGATTTTATTGTAAATTCAGCACAGATTTCATTCTTTATCTCAAATAAATCTCAGCCTTTCCACTTGCATTTAATTAAACAAAGACTTTGTTATAGTAACTGATGCTTCCTATCTTCTAAAGGAATTCACTCTACTAAATGACCCCAGTGTTGGGATCTCATCATTGGCATACATTATGCTAGTAATTTTTTTCTTGAAAAGGAACATTTGAACATTTGATAATCTCTTTAATTCACTGTTAGTCCTAAATAATAATGGGTTTGTTTCTTAAAAATCACACTTTTGGATGTTTCTGTACTGCACAATACAGCGTTATGTTACTGGTTACTTGGCAAACAGGGAACTTACCCAGGGAAGTCAAGAATATGGGTACAACTGAAAGTCACTATAAAACCATATTAGCATAGTAGATAGTGGCCAGGCTAATTAGCACCATCTCAAGCCATCACTAATTAGCTGATTCTGAGAAATGTATTGATCCTAGTGGACAGCAGGATGACAATGAGCCACCAATGTGCTCTTGTGGCTAAGAAGGAAAACAGTATTCTGGGGTGCATCATAAGGAAGGTTGTTAGCAGAATGAGGGAGCTCCTTCTCCCCCTCTACTCTGCACTATTAAGACCAGATCTGGAATATTGTGTCCAGTTCTGGGCCCCTCAGATCAAGAGGGACACAGAGCTGCTGGAGGGTGTCCAGTGTAGAGCCACAAAGATGATGAAAGAAGTAGAGCACCCCACTTAAGAAGTAAGGCTGAGGGAGCTGAGTCTCTTGAGCTTGGAGAATAGGATGCTGAGGGGTGACCTTATGCATGTCTACAAATATGGGAGGGGTGGGTGTCAGGAGGGTGGAGCCAGGCTCTTCTCAAGGTCATCTGGTGATTGGACAAGGGACAATGGGTGCAAGCTGGAACACAGGAGGTTCCATATAAATATCAGAAGGAACTTCTTTCCAGTGAGGGTAACGGAGCATTGAAACAGGCTGCCCAGGGGGGTTGTGGAGTCTCCTTCACTGGAGATGTTCAAGACCTGCCTGGATGTGTTCCTGTGCGACTTGGTCTAGGTGATCCTGCTGTGGCAGGGGGATTGGACTGGATGACCTTTCAAGGTCCCTTCTGATTCCTAATGATTCTATGATTCTAAACTACTCTCTTATACTTTCCTGAGCAATTTCAGTTGAATACAGCTAAAGAATCTTTTGTCCAGTCATATACAAAGATCCTGGTGGCTAATCTAGAGAAGGATATGGCCTCCAGAGATGTTTCATAACCTGCCTCCTCCCCTGTCAAACTACCAGCTATTTCAATATATGGAAACTGATCAGATAACCTGGGATTTAAAAACTTGCCTCAAGCAGGACCCTTTTCCTAAATATGGGCTGCTCTGCAGTGCCAGGTTTCAAAATATTCTATTGTAGTTGTGTAAGAATAAAATAAGTAAAATATGTTTTACAATAAAGTTGGACAGTGTAATTCTCATTAGCAAAGAGAAGCATTTTACCTATATGCTTCTCACAGACATGTCAAACACGTTGATATTTACCAACATGAGTACTTTTCATGTGATCAAATAATGATCAAGCTGTTTACATACTCTTGGGTGGTATTTTGCAGTGACTGTTTTATTTACAGTGCATTTCTCCTGACGTTGTGATATGCTGTTCACTAATGTCTGGTACCTGAAAACGTAATATTAAAAAACACTGCTTGTAGTGGTCTCTGCCACAGAGTTTTTTGGGATGGAAGCTATTTTGCTCAGATTGTGAAGCTTCATCCAATCTCTATACATTAATCATATTAATGTTGATATAGACTCTTTACATTACACAGGAAATATTCAATTTGATATAACTTAAGGCACTGCACTCTAGAAACAGAGATATACCAACACATTTAAGAGTTTCACAAAAGCTTGAGCGTGGTATCTGGCATTATCAATATTTCCAGAACTTTCTAACTTCAGATCAAAAGTGCAATGAAAGTATGTCCTCCTCTAAACGCCAAGTAAATAGGTCTAATGTAAAGAACAGATACATTAATTCCATTGAGTGTTCACTTTTGGCTGAATCTGTAGATGCAATTGAATTATTTGGATTAAAATACAGATCTTTATTTCATTGCACTCCTGCTTTCTCTCCCATTATCGAATATTTTCCCATCATAAAGTGAACTTTCCAAAGTAGAAGTTGACATTAAGATTAAAACAAACACTCCAGCTAATATTTGAAGCACCCGAGATCACACTATGCAAGAAGCTACAGAAATAGTGAATAAATTTTGACATTGTCACAATTTTAACAGAATAACATCACTAAAGCTTTAAATTAAGTATCTTTTAAAGATAGTATAAAAGATGATAAAATGCTGTTAAATGAAACAGGCTTCAAATATTCCTATCTGTTTCTACAAGACACTATTTGGTTTAGATACTTCCAGCATAACATGTGTCTTTAAAAGTGTTTTGATAAACATGATTCAGTCATTAGAAACAGTATGTGAATGATGTGTTGAAAGTAATAATTACTTCTGAGAAAGAATAGTTATGTTTACCTGTAGATGTATCTATTCTCTGATTCCTTGATGTCATAGTGTCATTGGTCCAGAATGGGCTTGCTTGAAAATATTCTTATGAAAAGTTTTAAACAGTTTAGTTTGTCTTGAAGCCTACATTTTTGTTTAAATCTAAATAATCCGTAATCTGGTTTCTTTGGAGGGTTGTTTTGTTCTAGCAGTGTGTGTGGGAAATAAACTTTTAAGGCATTCAAAGAATCATAATCATTCTTGGGTTTTCAATAAATCTCAAGAAGCCAGCTGTGCATCTGTCTCTCCACTGAAAAGTCATATTCTTAAAACACATCCTTAAGAATCATACTCTAAAATATGATTCATAAAACAAGTTTCAAAGCTGCTAAGGCAGCCAGAAAGAAGTATTTCAATGAAGAACTGCAGGATTCGAGGTTTCCAGCCTAATTCTGATAAAACAGAGGTGAAAGAAAAAAATAGCCAAACACAAGCCCATGGAAACGTAAATAACCCTTTTCATTTGGTCCAGCTACCACTAAAAGTATATTTTGATACTTATTACAAATAGTTATTTTACTCTTTATAGCTTAAGAAGATACAGATTAAGAGGTAATTTCTGTACATTGAGGATGAAGCAGGATTATTAGCATTTTCAAAATAAAAGAAATTCAGTTTTCATTAAAAAATAATCATCCATTGATACATAATCTATAACCTTGCTGGAAGAAAAATAAACACATGCAGTGGAATAAGATGTAAAAAATTGGGATTTGTCCCTGTGTGCATGGTATTCCCTAGTTTTCTGTTCTGAGAACCATATATATTTTTAGTCTTTCAGTCTGAACTGATTTGCCCTTTGATAGAGCTAACCACCTGTAGCTATCGTTCTTACGGCTGCTTTAGAGGTTGACAGATCATCAGTCTACTCTAACAATGCTTTAGTTTCATTCATGTAGTAAGGTGGCAAGGAGAAGTGATCATGATTTCTCACGTACAAAGAAAGTTCAGAATATCATTTTACGTAAAACAAATGTCTAAAGAAAAGCTGCCAGTTGCCCATACATGAAGCTAGAAATCTTATACTAATCTGGCTTAGTATATTGAAAGTACTGTGAGGCAAAATGCCCAAAAGCTGAGTTCTCAGAGCTTTTTCTTTATAAACATGTGAGGGTTTTTTTTCCATGAAATCAACAATTCTACTAAAACATTTTGTAGCAATTTCTCTTCTGTACTTCTTCATGCTGTGACCAGAGTTCAGGGACTCAAGGTATCCCTGCAGCTAGCACTCAAGCAAAAAACCATCTCTCACACTAATTTCCTTTGTACATGTCACTTCCCGCGGTTCTCTTTCTTTTTGGCTTGAGAAACAAATATTATCTTTGGCAATTGTTCAAGAGCCATAAGCAAAGCATCTATTGCAAGCCTGTACCCTTGGTATTTGAAATTTACATGTTATTCCAAATCTTTCCATTACTGTTCAGAACACTTGCCAAAATAGGAGTAATGTATATATCATCAAAATCAAAGACGAGCCAAAAGCACTGGCTAACATTTTTCTTTTCTCCCAAGTTCTAGAGTTGAAACTTCTAAAGATAATAGCATAGATGATCTTTCAAGGTCTCTTCTGATCCCTAATGATTCTATGATTCAGAGCACAGCATCTCTCTCAATACAACTAAGAATCTTGCATTAATGAAATAACATATCTGGATTAGAAGATCCTCAAATGTTTATGTATAAAAGATTGTTTGGATGCAAACCCCGTGACAGACACTACACCCCTTCATAGCTTTCTTTATTAAAAGTTAGAGTGAGGATAAAAATTGTAGCTTGATGGTGGGGATGGATATTCAGACCAGATGACTTTTAGAAGTCCCTTTTACTATTAAGTGTTCTGTGGTTTATGATCTATATGTATAGAATTTACCAGTACTTCTAACCTTATTAATTTTATACAACAAGAGTGGGTCACGAAGAGAAACAGTGATCTGTACAACAGCATCTTTCTTATTATGTCAAGTGACAAATCTTGGAGAGGCCCTCCCTATCTTAACTGAAGCTCATAAGATTTGTCAAATTATCTAATTTAATTTATTTTTTTAAAAGTTACAACTGTCAGCTAGATCTAATTCCTCTTGAACTACTAAATATCTGCCATTGCTCCCACTACTATATATTTGGGCTTTATTCCCCTCAAAAATATATAAGCAAAACACCCACACTTTAATAGAACCCATTGTACTGTTAGGGCACAAAAAACTGGATATGAGTGAAATAAGAAGGTCTTCATAAGGAAATCATAATAGGTATCCACTGTCCAGTTGGTTGTGTAGTTTTTTATCTGTAGAAATAGTTTCTTTTAAAACCACTAATTTGTGCCATTTTTGCAAGTTACTTTCCATTAGTTATATGTCTATGTATCTAACCACAACAAGTTGTTGATTAAAATCTCAGTGAAAGAACATATACAGGCAAGTTTTTCTCAGGTCTTAAATATAAGTGTTACATTGGCTCAGTTAGATACAGTCATTGTCCAAGTTTCCTGATATGATTGAATCTGTCAAGTGATTTGTGTGCTCCTACTTGAGACTGACACAGCAGGATTGTTTTGCTTTGAAACTTAGGATCGTGATCCTGTGCAAGAACTGGAATGACTGACGTTTGCACGTCATGCTTCCACTGATGTGATACTGCATTTACATTTCAAATACTGGTTCTACTACTCTGAAGAGTCACCACTTTTCCCCTTACACTGGTCATAAGGATATTCTTGAGACAAAAATGGGGGAATGACTCACACAAGAAAAAATGAAAACAAAGTGTCAGCATTAAATAAGGACGGTTCAGCATGTCCTGTCTGTTCTACAGTTTTTTTCTAGTTCAGCATCTGTAAGTCTGCTTCAAGACAGGAATGAGGCAGGAAACAAGTGTGACCTATGCACAGGCTGTGCCATTACTATCAGAATATGACCCTACAGGATCTGAGCACTACAAGCAAACCTGGGTGCTAGTGATCAGGTTTAAAGACAGCCCCAGACAGGGATAAATCAAGTCCAACTTCTTTCAGGGTTCATCCAGGGAACTTGGTCTGCAGGAGTGGGAGACTGGATTGTAGCACATCCAACACAGGTCCAAGATTTACCCCGGTCTGGAAGTAGGTAAATCTCTGACAGATTATGAGAGGTTTTGAGCTGAAATGACCCTCATGGGACCATGAGGAGTGGGAGTCCTCAGAGAAATTATAGTCTATCTTGGCACCCTGACAAGTATCTGCTTCTCATGCTAGAAAAGCTGTGTCTTCTGCAAATCTGTATTCTCTTCTATTTACTTAAGCTGTCAGTGTGAAAGAGCATTCTTGGCTTCTCCTAGTGATTGTAAAGTATTTGCCAGAAAGATGGGAAGGGACTTTTTATTAAGGCCTGTTGTGGCAGGACAAGGGGTAATGGTTTTAAAATGAAAAAGGGGAGATTATACCTAAAAATAAGGAAGAAGTATTTTACAATGAGGGTGTTGAAACACAGGAAAAGGTTGCCCAGAGAGATGATAGAGGCCTCATCCTTTGGGGACATTCAAGGTCAGGCTGGATGAGGCTCTGAGCAGCCTGATCTAGCTGAGTATGTCCCTGACACCACAGGGAGGTTAGACTAGATGACCTTTAAAGATCCCTTACAACACAATGCGTTCTGTAATTCTCTGCTAGGATATTTTCAGAGACTGTTAATTTGACTTATTCTATGAGTCTAATATGGACACACAGATGACAATTCATGCACTTAAATGTAATCCTCTAGGGCCAGTTCAGGTATCTGAAGAGTATCTGAGTTACCCGCACAAGTCTTAATTAAAGATAAAGCATAGCTTTTTTTGCAGCAGCTGGAAACTAGCTGGGATACTGGCTATGGAATCCTAAGCTTAGGTACCTGAAAGTCACTCTCCTAGATTTCAAGCATGGAAACAGATTTTCAACAGGGAATTGCTACAAGCAGCATCTTCAGGAAGGAATTGCCTACAATAACAAAAAGGACAAAGCGTAAGGCTGAATCCTAAACTGCACTCCTGTCTAGTATTAAATCTTTCCCCTGTGCTGTATGCAGTTAAAATTCTTCAGTTAGATTCACACCTTGGACTCCTCTGCTTTGAGGTCAAAAGTCTCCAGACACTTTAATTTTCATTATTAGAGATCCCACTAAGTTCAGGAGCCCTAATTGGAGTTACTTAATCACATATTTTGTAACTAGAAGCTAGTTGCTATGCTAGTCACTGCCTCTACAGCTGTATTTGAAATGTCACACTCTGGTATTTCCAGGTTTGAAGTGTGAGAAGATAGGGAAACAGATGCAAAAGGCATATAGTAAGTTAAGTCCCATTTCAGCTCCAGAAGAATGTGTGGCAATACTGAATAATCTAGGAAAACTTTTCCACACACATAGCAAATTATTGATATTTCAGAGAGAAAATAAGGAAATCATGTAAGCCTGGACAGAGCTCAAAACCATGTGGAAGTGCCCATCTATTTGCAAACACAGAATAGCCAGACTTACCATTAGAAAGCAGTAAAGAGCGTAAGGCAGCATAGTTTATGCAATAGTAATCTCTGCAGTTTTGATCAAAAGTTTAAAACACTCCTTCATTTCTAAGCATATTTATTCAAACGGGCTTAGGGGTTGCTATTACAATTTAATTAATCTACTTGTTAGAGTTGCCCCAGCTGAATCTCCTGCTTCTCTGCCAAATGTTCTGACTCACTCTACCTTCCCTAAAATCCATTGCAATTTTCTGTGACAGCTGAGGAAAAATGTGCTTTATATTAGACTAAATATTAGACTATTTTGTTTGTCTTTTTAATTTTCCATTCCTTGCCAGATCAAACTCTCGAGCTTACTGCAAATCAGAAGTGTATATTTTTGGGAAGCTGAAACTTTTCCAATGACAAGTTGGAAAAATGTGCTAGGTCAGCAAATTGTTCGTCCTAAACATTGTACTTAGCTTAAATAAATCCTCGCCTTTTCATCATCTCTCGCGAAGCACTTATCCTTTGTTTTCTGTGGAGCACAATGGCACAATACTGAGGAGACACAGTATTAAAACATATGTCCAGGCTGCTTTAAAAGTAGACTGGTTCGCTGTAGAAATTAGGACAGGCAAAACCCTTCTGTAACCTATGCTCAGCTGCAAAAGGACTATTGCAGCAGCTAGGAACAGCTGGAGTACAGGCGTACTCCTGCAACACCTCTGCTTTGCCACTTTCTTTGGACAAGTTCCAGCACCCCGCAGGCTAAGCCAGAAGGGTGTTTAGTGCAGGTTTTGCTTCATCAGTTCCATAGTGCTATTGATCTTCCTCCGGGGCCAGTTCTAGGTGATTTATAGCTGCTTTGCATCAACAGAGCTGCTATAAATTGAGCCATGGAGATAAGATTAAAATGGTTTCTTGGGCCGAGATTCCTGTTAAAGCACGTGACGAAAAAGTTAGCTTGGTGCTGTTTACATTTTCAACGGGACACATCCTCCGCATCTCAAGTAATTATTTCCAAAAAAAAAAAAGGAAAAACACCCCTTTTCTTAAAGCTTGTAAGGACTTGGAGCAAGGAGACTACAATCAATACACTAATTTCTAGCAACCTCGCAAAGGGATCTAGGAGGTGTGTACCCAGCTAAAAGTAAATAAATGAGAATTCAAAGAAAGAGTACCATGTGTTTGAGAGGTCATCCCACTCTGGACTTTATCTTCCTAAACAGAAACTTTTCATAAGAAAACAGAAGGAAAATTGGTTCATGTTCAAGCAGGGAAATAATAAAGATAAGGAATCTTTCTAACTCTAGGCTTATAAATCACAGTAGAGTATATGGAGCAAAGAAAAGCGAGGGTTATGCCTTCCATGCTGTTGATGCAGTAGGCAGAGATGAGACAACTGGATTAATTTATTAATCTTAATGACAGATTTTATTAAAATAATTCAAAAGGAGATATTAAGTCTACTTGATACTGAAATTGAAAAAATGAATACTTGTCGTTATTAAAACTTTGTATGACAAAACTCCCATGCAGTAAGAGAAAAACGGATGATTCAGAACATGCTCAAAAATTAATACCTACCTAGTTCATAAGTTAAAAAGTGGGTTGATCTCATCAAAGTGCTTAAACATGACATATAAAGATATTAAATTGGTGGCAAACTAATTAATATTGCTTTTTAGTACATGCAGCAACAAACCAGTGAGATATTGCACCTATACAAAAAACCACATTGAAAAACTGATTCTCATAGTCATAGGAAATAGGCTCTATTGGAATTAGATTGGAAGTGTCATTTGTAAACACAGGTGAAAATACAGAAAAACTGGTAAAAATATTAGACATTGTAAGGTAAAAACTTTTGAAACAAGTTTATTATTGGTTTAGCTCACTTTTCTCACTTAGAAATAAAGCACATTTTTAAAATGATACACAATTTTCAATGAAATAATTATAGTTGTATAAACAGACAGTATTGTTGATCAAAGTTTCATTCATTTAAAAAGAGTACATCTTCCCATCAGTAAAATTATAGAAAGGAAGGATAAACATAATTCCTCCTAACTAGAATGTTTAAAATATATGACTCAACTTCTAGTCAAGTTGCCTCTCCCAAAGATGCTCTGACCAGAGCCTAAATGACAAGCTAGGCCTAATATCTAGTATCTAGAAAGACCAGGCGAAGATGAATTTGTCTCACTACAGGAGACTCAATGAAGAAGAAGAAATCATTTATTTCACCGATAAAATGGAATAATGAAAAATACCGTGTGAAGTTAAATTATCATTTATAACTTCCTGAGAAGGCTGACTTCAGTAAAGCACACACAGGGCTCCTTAGAAAATCTAATTCTTTCTGTAACCCCAATTTCTATCCCAAATTCATGAGTTTTCTTCTTCAGAATTAGTAATTTCCATAACATGATCAGGAAAAACCACCATGGTTTACTTAAAAGAATACATTCTAAACCATATTTACAACCACATAAGAACATTGGATCATAACAAATATCCTGTGCTGTCAAAAGGTGGGTAAAAGAGGTAAATAACTTTTCCCACCATATGGATAAGCCTTCACCATGTTTAAAAGGAAGCTGTGAACAAAGGTGGCCTGATGCTACAAGAGATCCAGCGTGGCAGAACTGGCAGGGCTAAGATACTGAGATCTTAAATGGAAAACATGACTTTGAGACTCTGTGGTGGAACATGCTTCTACAGTGCCAGAGCTCACTGAAACTGCTTCACTGATAGAGCTGAGACTGAGAGAATGTCTCTGGAAAGTGAGTGGCTTCACACTTCAAAAGGACTGTGTGGGATATGTCTACAGAGCTGTGACTTCTGAAAAAGCTCATTGTCTGGTCCTCTAGTTTTGTAGGGCTGCTGGTTTGCCTTGTGTATTGGGAGAATTATTTTGCGTGTGCATTAGTAACACTGTGGGAAATAGGTTTTATTTTTGAAAGTAAATTTGAGTTATTTCCCTGATTCTGCTTCCCTCTTCTTCACCTGTTAAAAGTCCTAAGCAGCAAGCTAAGCCCTCCTTTGTTGAGTCTTCTTTTCTGGAGATGTTCAAGACCCGACTGGATGTGTTCCTGTGCGACTTGGTCTAGGTGATCCTGCTGTGGCAGGGGGATTGGACTAGATGATCTTTTGAGGTCCCTTCCAATCCCTAAAGATTCTATGATGCTAACTGACATTTATGCAGACTGTGACAGAAGTAATTTTGCAATGAGTTTTCTTATAGGACATAAACCAGCTGTCAATTCTGCCATTTGAAGTTCGAATCCAAAGACAGGGTAGAGGCTCAAAGCCCATTTCAGCTGTGTGAAAATAGAAATTCTTTATAGAATGCAATGCATGCATGTTAAAATCAATTCTTTTTCTACACTATATCTTCCAGAAGTCTAAACTGTAAAAGCTATTTTCAATTTTGCAAAACAGTCTTGTGATGCAGTGATTTTAGTCCTTGGAAACTTTTTCACATAGAATTTCTACTTTTTCATATTGCCCTTCCAGAATTTAGCCATAGAGAAAAGATCTCTTTGGACTTTATTATACAAAGGGCCATTTTCTTGTGCTGTTACTAGACCACCGTTTGCTAACACGAATTTGCAAGTTCAAAAATAAGTCTTTTGCTCTTTAGATGTGGAAACTCCTAATTTCTCTAGTGTCTTCATGATTCAGGGTCTTGGTTTCATGCATTATGAGTAAATTCCTCACTGCATATTATGATTTATTACAGTGAGAGGTGTTGAAAGTTGAGACGTGAAATCTGAAGTCTGGATTCAGACCAAAAACACCACAGGCATATATTTTGCACTAGGGATGCTATGAAAATAAGCCATTCTGTTGCCAAATGCATATTAAGAAGCACCCCCAAAATGTTAACTGTCACAATTACAGATTCCAAAGGTTAAGAACTTCTACTTTAACTATCATGGGATGTTTAGCTTGGAGCTTGCTCTGTTCTTTATTTTACATAGTGCTGTGGTGCTCTGATCCTCTTCATTGTGTTGTATTTCCATTGTGTGAAATAGAACTGTAATGACAAACAGAGTAAAAGAGTAAATGAATGAAACACACTGTCTTTCTGTTTTAAAGTATATTACTTGCTTGAAGAATAAGAAGTAAATTAATTGCCTTGAAAAATTAAATGTAGGTTAAAGAAATCACAACAGTATTCGGAAATGCCACATTATCTACCACATTCATGCAGGCCTATCTCAGAACCATAGAGCAATTTTAGATACACCCACACTATTCTATATAAATTATATGGATTGTCACAATCTAGCTTGCATGTTGACACAATTTACAGAAGAAACATATGTTAAAACTTGAAAGAGGCTTTTCTAACACAAGGCAGCTTGAAACCTCTGAAAACTATACAGCACTTACTGAATTCTGAGTTATTTGATTAGCCAGTGCAACACACATAACAGAGTCAAAGCTCTGGTAGATTTTCTAGCTACAAAAGCATTCCAGTTACTAATGTAGATCAAGCACTGGATTACATTCTGTATGTAGGTGAAAAACCAGAAAGCTGTTGGTATTCAAAATCTCATTCGTTCATTAATAAAATGCACCAATAAGATCTACAGCATTGTTGTGACTCTGTGTTGCTGGAGCTTGATTAGTTTCATTGTCCTTAAATCCATAACACAGAAATATAAGTATTGCTGTTGACATGAATTGGAAGCCCATCTTAAAAATCCAGGGTTTCAATGTGTTAATGCCACTTGCAGTAGTAGTTAAGCACGTAACACTTTTAAGAATGAATAGAAGAAACTATTCCAATGTAGAATAAAATAATTTCACAGAAAATGTTAATAGATTTGCTCTTTATTTTCTGATGTAATTTTATCATTTTTAGAAATGTTTATCAATGTCACATAATTTTATTTCCTACAGCAACTATAAAGTTTATTGAATTTAAAACAGAAGTGGATATTTCTATCTTTTTAAAATTTGCCAAAAATGAAATAAAACATCTTTTTTTAAAAAAAGAGAAGTATATTTTAAGTAAATATTCTGAATTTCCTTACCCATTTTTCTCTTCTGCTTTCTTCCTTAGCAGTATAGCTGTGATGCTCTGTGTGTTTTCCAAGAGAAAAAAAAATTGCTTATATCATATTTAAATGTCATTTTTTATGTGTCTTCTCACTCAGACAGAGATGAATCTTATATCCCCAAATTAAATTGGTCACAGAGGAGAGCAGACCAATCATATCGTTCGCAGCCCAACACCATATGTATTATTCTCCAGGGTCAACCAGCTCTGGGGTTAGGAGAAGTGCTTTCCCCTCCTCCTCCCACCCAAGTGTTTTGGAATTGGCTGGAGTAATGATGTTTGGCTTTATTTCATTTATGTGCTGATTTATTACGGTGAGAAATCTCAGTAAAATATGCAGTCAATTTAGTGGTTTCCCCTGTGTGTATTACCTGTTCTTACAGTACAGGTAGAGCTGCTGTGAAGTTCATGGACTCTATGCTTGGTTCTTGTAGAAAGACGCATCCTATTGGAGCAAGAAAATAATCAGAAAAAACATCTGCAAATACCTGCAACGCCAGACTGCTGTTTCTTCAAAAGGGATAAAGAAGGGAACATGAGCAGCATCTATCAATTAATACAGCAGCTCAGCATGTCTTCTCAGTCAGGTCACGTGTGCAGGTGCACTATCCTTTCCGAAGCACAAGCTGTTAGAGCATGGAGGTTCAGATGCCACCTGTCCAACTGTTGGAGTAAATGTTGCCAAAGGCTGGATCAACTGCTCGTACAATGCAGGCTCGTGAGTCACATTCCTAGGGAATCGCTGTGTTGTCACCACTTATGTTACAAAAATTAATGAATTTCAGAGCAGCTTAGGAAAACATAATTATCGATATCATATTCTTAATAAGCTTTAAAGTTATTTAAATGGAATTTTGTTTCACTTTTAATAAGGATCTACAAGTATGCATTCATTTTTATTTTGATGCATTTTAGATTATAATAGGAGTCATAGAGAGGTTTCTACCTGTGGCTAAGACCTTCACAATCAGCAGGAAACAACTAACTCCTAGAAAATAAATCACATTAAATGTGCTTTTATTCTAAATGGGAAGAGGCCATAAAGAAATTAAAAACAGATTCTGTAATACTGTCTCAATAACATTATTATTTAATTGGGATTAAAGGTTTCTTTGCCAGTTGCTCCAGAAAGTCCATAACAATTAGTATTAATATTTTATAGAATCATAGAATCATCAGGGATTGGAAGGGACCTGGAAAGATCATGCAGTCCAAACCCCCTGCCACAGCAGGATCACCCAGACCAAGTCCAGGCAGCTTTCAAATGTCTCATCAGAAGGAGACTCCACAAACCGCACAGGCAGTCCTCTCCAGTGCCCCATCACCCTCACTGGGAAAAAGTTATAGAATCACAGAATCAGTCAGGGTTGGANCTCCATTCCCCCTAGTCCAGTCACTACCTGAGATTCTGAAAAGCCCCTCCCCAGCTTTTTGTAGCCCCCTGAGATCCTTGAAGGGCACAATAAGATCACCTCGGAGCCTCCTCTTCTCCAGGCTGAACAGCCCCAACTCTCTCAGTCACCACACAGCTTGGTGTCATCAGCAAACGTGCTGAGGGAGTACTCAATGCCTCTGTCCATGTCACTGACAAAGATGTTGAACAAGATAGGTCCCAGGACTGATCCCTGAGGGACTCTGCTTGTCACTGGCCTCCACTTGGACATGGAATATTTAAGGAATAGATTTAAATATTTGCTTTTTCTTATCTCACTTAGAATTTGCCTCTTCTACAAACTTTTACTCTTTGAAGATGAAGAAAAGCCCATGGAAAATTTGTTTGAGAGCAGATTTGTATGAAGAAATAGCAGAACATAAGTAGATAAATGAAAAGTATAATAATGAAGTGACATTTACATGCCTTAGAGTTATTATTACATTACTGCATCATTCACAACATCCTCCAAGTTGCTAATATTTTTATATTATTCTAATTAATGGTACTTAATATATATAAATAATCATAGAAAGTATTAGTAATGGAAATATTAGTCATATAAGTATTGCTACCAAGGCATTTTTGTGAACTATCTAAACAGTAGTAGACTTATTAAGACACATAAAAGACTATATATGTAAAGTTTATCCTTTTCTTAAGTTAAGTACCAATGTTCAACAGAAGTTTACAGTGTGGGAACCAACCTCAGATTTTTCTCAAGTAGCATTAGGTGCTCATTTTTATGGGTGTATACTGAAAAACCTCTCAAGCTGGCATCTTTTAAAAATCAGGACCAGAAAATTGTTTCAAGCTGGACAAAATTTCCTAGAATTTTTTTTCTCAATCTTGACCTGAAAACTTTGCTTTCCAAAATCTTAAGAAACCCCTCTCAAATGTGGAATAGATTATATCCAGTGGCTATCTAGATGTATATTACATGTTTTTCACTATAATCTTAAGATGGTGAAGATCCAAGTATAATAAATTCAAGTTGCCTGTATCATTCCTGATGAGATTTCAAGATAGATGTCCTGAGAAAGGAATGTCATACTTCAGTTGCATCTGCTCTATCTTTGCAGTCAAGAATGTCTCTTGATTAGAATGTATTATTTTCTGCTCAGTAAAAGGCAGGACCCCTACACATAACACAGCTCTTGTACTAATAAAGGTAGAATCTCCAGGGCCAAAACAACAGTTCCAGCACAGTACATGATTGGAATACACATCATTCCAGGGCAGTGCTCACTGTCCTGAGGCAGATTCAACACATGGAAGGACTGCAGCCACCGACTGGGTATCATTGTAGATGCGACATCCCATCTGGATTTGGATGCAGATCTTTGAATACAAAAGTAGCTGTCAGTCATGGAAATCATTATATCAGGTCTCTGTGCTTACAGTTATATTGAAGAACATAGAAGGTGCTTACAAATTCTACTCACAGGAATTTATTATGCTAACAGCTGAAAATCTTAAACATCTTTTTGCAACACAACACTGATTTAAATCTGATTTTGTCCAGTAATGAGCCTACCCATAACTATGTTCTAACCGAATCATACTGAGGGACTCTAAATCTGGATAAGGATGCTCCATCTGTCTAAGTTAAATCTCTTTGAACAGTTACCTGAAAAATAATATGTGTGATGACAATCATGACATTTAAGAAAACCCAAACATAAATTATCAGTTCTAACCTCCCTTTTCCTGCTTTTTCCCCATGGCAAGTTGCATTTAATATGACATATGAGTGCTGTGAACCTCATAATTGATCTGGCTGTGGCTCAGTTACTTAATTGTGGATTAAGGTCAAAAGTTTGCAGTGTCATCAATTTCAAAGTGCTTTAAAACATATTTTTTCCCACTGTGCACCAGAAAGGATAATGTATAAAATTTAAATATTGGTATAAAAATACCATAATCCTGACTTCATGAAAGAACTTCTATTTTTATTGAATTTCTGAGTAAAATTATGTATCCATTTTGTAGACAAAGACTATCTCTTTTACTAGTAAATGGCAAAATAGAATCATGCCAGATGTATAGTTTGAAAAGACATTCTGTGTTTCCAGTAGAAAAATAGTAACTGCATTTCATTTCATGTNGTTTTGCTGACTACGACTAGTCTCTGCACTACATGTCATTCCTGATAACAGCGACATATCTGTGATAGCAGTTCCTTGTTTGAGCCATAACAGCTAAAACAGAGACATGATCTGTTACTCAGCATATCCAAAAAAAATTGTGCTGTGAATCTTTACATGTTAAAATGCTGCTATACCTCAGATCATTGATTTGTCCCACACTGGAGCTGTCCTTTTCTGTCATGCTTAATTTAGGTAGAGGTGAGGCTGTTGTCATTAAGAATTCACTCTGTGTACACCTTGCACCACAGGCAACATCCTTGCCACTAGGCAGCCCACAGGCTCTTTTGAAAGATGATTCTAGCTTGTACAGCCAATATAGCCTTTCAAGTCCTTATAGAGTTTAAGGCAAATTACCTCTTTTCCTAAGGACTTTTTCTGTTGAATCTCTTTTCATCATTACTTCCCCTAGAAAATTTTTAAATACTTACAAAATTCAATATGGATTGTTAAAATGCTGAGCAGGCATCTTTTACATGTCTATGCTCACACTTTGCTTTTCTTGATGAACAATTTCCCTGTTGCCTTTAGTTTGGACTTTATCAGCACTAGAGCTGCACAGCAAAATGCTGGTTTTATTTTTATATATATGTATATATATATGTATATTTTGTTAGAGATTGGAAGGGACCTCGAAAAATCATCTAGTCCAATCCCCCTGCCACAGCAGGATCACCTAGACCAAGTCGTACAGGAACACATCCAGGTGAGTCTTGAATGTCTCCAGAGAAGGAGACTCCACAACCCCCCTGGGCAGCCTGTTCCAATGCTCTGTTACCCTCACTGGGAAGAAGTTCCTTCTGATATTCATGTGGAACCTCCTCTGTTCCAACTTGCACCCATTGCCCCTTGTTCTGTCACCAGATGACACTGAGAAGAGCCTGGCTCCATCCTCCTTGACACCCACCCCTCACATATTTATAGACATGAATGAGGTCACTCTTTCTTTAAATTATTGCTGTAAAAAAAGAACAGTTGAGTGAAACTGGCTTTAAACCTCCTTAGACTCTTGCAGAGCTTCATAATTTCTGCAGAATTATTGATCTGTTTTGCACAGTAAATCAGTTCTTTGTCTACAAAAATTCTTCTATTTTCTATTAAGGCTATACCAAACCACAAAACTTCAGGGACCAGCTATGCAGGGTACTACAACAAAACAACTGCACACTGCATTCAGCAATTTCGTTGCACACTGCTCACACACGACCAAATCTATGGATCATGTTCCTTGCTCTCTGTGGAAATGGGACATTTGACTGCAGTGCAGTAGTAAGTTACTGTTGATTACTGAATGATTATGGAACTGCTAAAGTGGAATGCAATGATTTGCCTGGATTTTGCAGCAGACAGGTGTACACATCAGTGACTACATTTTGAATTCACAGATTTGGGAGGAAGAAAAGAATAAACAAGAAAATGCAGAGTTTCTATTCATTTGCAATTTGGGTATTTTCCTGTTGTCTGCTAAAGATATCTGATTATTCAGTGGGATACTTCCGAGAGAGGGGATCTGAAGAAATGTTTTAGAAGTCAATAGAAAAGACTATTGTAATCAGAATCATAAAATGCTAGAAACATTAGGGATCAGAAGGGACCTCGAAAGATCATCTAGTCCAATCCCCCTGCCACAGCAAGATCACCAAGACCAAGTCACACAGGAACACATCCAGGCAGGTCTTGAACATCTCCAGAGAAGGAGGCTCCACAACCCCCCTGGGCAGCCTGTTACCCTCACTGGGAAGAAGTTCCTTCTGATATTGATATGGAACCTCCTCTGTTCCAGCTTGCACCCCTTGCCCTTTGTCCTGTCACCAGGTGACCTTGAGAAGAGCCTGGCTCCATCCTCCTGAAACCCACCCCTCACATATTTATAGACATGAATGAGGTAATAGTCTACTTGTGTGTGCTTCATAAACTGTTTACATATGCATTTTCATCAGTTATCCCATGAAGTCTGAACTGCTCACTGCACTCTAGATGTGACTTTTGGCAATTTTAAAAATTCTTTGTTTCCCTACTCCCAAAGTTGTTGTCCACAGCATCTCTCCAAGACCTAGAAGCACAGAAAGCAGATTTTCATTATTAGTAACTGAACAGCTGTTTAAATTATCATGAAGACATGACTCAGGCTGATGTGATATTTGGAAAAGAGATTAATCTTCATTAAAAACAAAAGTAATATGATGCTCACCTGAGCCAGTACAGATGTTAGTAATCATTAACTTTATTTCAGATGAGAAAATTAACTTTCTAAACGTCCAGAATGAGACTGTGCTAAAAACCTACCACTAAATCCAAACCTGAATATTTCATGTGTAGCCAGTGAAAAATTTCCATCATCTAATTTTAAAATTACATGTGTAGAATTGAGGTAATCTGAGAATTTGATACACAGGAGGATATTCAGACAAATAACCAGAATAGGAACTAGAGAATGTGATATTCATGATAATGAGATTCTTAGATAATGCTGGAAGGTCATTATACCATGAAAATATGAAAAGTTAAAAGCTGTGTATATGGGGATCTTTGCAAGAGATAATGGTTACTGTGGAAGAACGAATGGGAAGAAGACAAAAATAAAATCTCCAGCATTGTATTAATAGCAAAAATGCTCACTACTTTCAGATCTCTTTTTTTCCATTTCTAAACAATTACTGATGCAGCCTTCTTTTATTTTGTTCTTCTGTTTTATGTCTGACTTCTTTCACAAGAAAGAATATCTGAACAATTGGAGCCTCTTCTTTGAAAACACTGCTGAAAACTGAGGACAGTGTGTCTAGTATTCCTTAGGAGCAATGTGGTTGCATTGTGTCTGTACCACGGGATTGCAAGGTTCAAGCATGTATTTAAAAAAAAACTCCCTCCTTGCATGTTCCATTATACTCTGTCTCTGATCTGGAAGAGGAGTCAGATGACTCTTCAAGCTCTTAACACTTGAGCAGAGCAGTACAGCTGCCTGAGAGCAGACAACACTTGATAGAGGGCTTGAATACAGCTACAGCACAGTGTAGACATAAAAAACTATCTTTGTCAGATAGGTTCTGCTGTTTCCTCCCTGGTGGTAGCATCTGACTTTGGAAGATTCATGGATTCATAGAATGGTTCAGGTTGGAAGGGATCTTAAAGATCATGTAGTTCAAACCCCCATGCCAGGAGCAGGGACACCCCCCACAGACTTGCCCAGGGACCCAGCCANCTGTTCTCCAGGCTGTCGGAGAGGTGCTCCAGCTCTCCAGTCATCCTCGTGACCTTCTCTGGACACGTTCCACCAGTTCAATGTCTTTCCTATGTTGGGGCTCCAGAACTGGATGCAGTACTGCAGATGGGGTCTCATGAGAGCAGAATAGGTCTACTGGTCACACTTCTCTTGATGCAGCCCAGGATGCGTTTGCTTTCTGGGCCACAAGTAAGCATTGCCGGCTCCTATTGAGTTTTTCCATCTACCAACAACCCCAAGTTCTTCTCCTCAAGGCTGCTCTCAATCTGTTCCCTACCCAACCTGTATTTGTGCCTGGCATTGCCTCGGCCCAGATGCAGGACCCTGCACTTAGCCTTGCTGAATCTCATGAGGTTGGCACTGGCCCACCTCTCCAGCCTGTCCAGGTCCCTCTGGATGGCCTCCCTTCCCTCCAGCATGCCCACCATACCACACAGCTCGGTGTCATTGGCAAACTTCCTGAGGGGGCATGCAATTGCCGACAAAGATAATAAACAGCACTGGTCTCAGTACTGACCCTTGGGGGACGCCACCCACCACTGCTCTCCATTTGGACTTTGAGGAATTGACCACAACTCTCTGAGTGTGACCACGCAGCCAATTCATTATCCAACGAATGGTCCTTTCATCAAGTCCATGGTTTTAAGATGCTAGATGGTAAATAGTTTTGTTTCATCAAATCAGATGGTTCCAATAGGGACTGCACTTTGTGAAGGACCTTTTGGACAAGACTTTCTGAAGCGTCTCTGAACTTTCACAAATCCTTTCAAAAATGCCAATTGCATTTTTTCAAGCTTGTCCACACCTAACATAATCACAAACATATTCAAATGAATTCTTACACTGAAACAGATGAAAGGTCCAGATAGGTTGGTTTTGTGTCATCCCATTGAAATGATAATAAATAATAATCCAGTGTGTATGTTCTTTCACTTTTTTAAATCCAAATATATCAGATGTATAATAGATTTGACAAAAGAAAGTAAACCAGACTTTATTGAGTTGGAGTTACCTTTCAGCATGCTGGAAAGCAAATATTTCTGCCAGGACATGTTCAGTACAAGATTATTTGTTTATTTCTTTTTTAATATTTTCAACAAAACTGTAACTCTAGTCTAGACAAACACATGCAGTGACAAAACTTCTACAAACCTTTTCTTATGTTTAAAATTTGCTTTGATACAACATTATACTTTGTCTTTCTTTTCTTTCCTTTGAGTAAGCAGTTCTCTGTTAACAGTTCATTCAGACTTAGATAAGGATCTTAATTAACAGGAAAATTGTCAGCAGGTATTAAATCCCTGCTCAGGAACTGAAAGGAGTCCCAACGGCTCAGATTTTCTCAGCATCAATTTAATGAACGAGCACTATCTGAATAGACCAGAAGACCAGGAGAGTGTATGTCTGCATCAGACGTGTTGCTCAAAATGTGCTGTGTGAATCAAAAACTAAACATCATATTATATCCTTCAGGAAGGATGAAAGTTTATACTCAGAAAGAAGTGTGGAAAATGAGCCATATAGTCTTTAAAAAGAGGACATGATAGAGACAAAAAGGTTATAGGAAGATCTGAGTAATAATCCAGCCTAAACTAAAGTTGTTTTCTGCTGTGCCAAGAGGCAACATTCCAACACACTATCCTTTGTGTGCCTGCCCCTTCCAGTCTAATTCCAGGATCTACGCATACAGTAAGGTGAATCATAAGCTTCAACATCTAAAAGCCTGATGGTTACCACTTAGCTTAGCAAATGAAGGAAGTTCAAACCAGGATATAGAGGAACTTAAACTAGCCTTGTAGATACAATTCACCTGTTGATGCTTTGTAGTAAGATTAATCCATCACAGATTTAAGAAATTTTCAATAAAAAAGCAAAACTCAAGGCCACCTCAGAATCTTTCCACAGTATTTTATGTCTTGGAACAGATACTTGTGTATTAGCTTTCCTTATTGCAAACCACCCAATTATTTTTGATACTTTGCTGAAAGGGTCAGACTTGCTCAACAGGACCCTGATTTGGAAATCCGTCTTCTCATCAGTTACAGCAGGTTCTGTTGAGTAAATGCCACATTTTTAGGTTATAATTTTTGAAACACTAACTTCAGTAAAGTTTCTTCAAAGAGAATTTACAGAAGATGCCTCCCAAAGCCAAAAGGCAGCAGTGTAATAGTGGATCTTCCCTTATCTTCCAGAGATCAAGACTTTTGCCCTGTTACTTGTTGTTTGCTTTTTCTTTTATATTGCAGATAAATTCGACTGTACACACAGTAGGAGGGAGTCACAGAGGTCAAAATGAAGTTCATGTCCAAATCCTTGTTTGGTTGAACTTAGTGTCTTCAGAATTGGTAATGCAACTATGTGAAATTCAATTTGATTTTCAACCATAAACTGTGACTAGAATGTCTCTCTTCCCTCTCTATAAGAAATCTTTCTGAGTAAGTGTTCTGTTTGTCAAAGTGGAATTGTCAGACATAAATATATTCTTTGTAGGACATAACCGAACTATTCTGAAGTTATTCTCTACAGAATATTCTCAGTGAGTTCTTACAAAATTCTAGTCTCTTGTATGTGAAACAGCTTAATAAATGTATCTAAAATAAAGATAAAATAATTATTTCACAATATTCTTGATATAAGTATTGTAATTTACACATTCTGGTGAATTTTACCAAATGTAATTTTCCCAGAAATAAAGAAAATGTAGATATTTAGAGCATTGAGTAAAAAAGCAGCAAAGACTACAGAATTAATCACAATGTCAACTAAATTTCAGTAGCTATGGGTAACTTAATGAAATACAGTAGTTAGGTTAAAGGTTTCTGCTAAACTAATGCAACTAAAATGATATGTAAAGTTAAAATAGATTCATATATCCTAACAATGCCCAGACATTGGATAGGAGTCCTCTGTTGTCTGTTTAACCAAAAGCATGTGCCAAAAGCCTCTAATCTTGCAGCAGGAAAAGCTTTGGACACCAGGTACATCCAAATGAACTCATTGCAATGGTCTTTCATATTTACTGACTCAAAATCCATCTCCTTTATAATAAAACAGTGTTTACTCTTTATTTGTTGAAAATTCATTCAACAAAATTTAAATGTTATATAACTAGCATTCAGAAATATTTACCAATGCACTTGTTTCGAGAGAACATGCTAGCAAGAGCAACGTTTCTAAACATCATGGTTTTGATACTGCAGCTGCAGATCATTATTGCTTGCATGGTTTTATATAAAACCCTTCTGCTTTGCATAATTCTGTGGTGGCAGCCAAGTGAGCATGAAAATACATCGTGCACCTTCCTTGCACCTTCACAGAAAACTAGAATGAGGTCTCATTACAGTACTATATAGGGAAAGTAAATAATAGCACTTCCTCTGCAGAAGTCAGCACTTGTTAAGGTTTTCTGCAATAAAATCTGTTATAATAATATGTGATATATTTCACAAAACTTTTCACTGAGTGATAGTCAGAAATTAGTCAGAAATACTTATAATTACTGTTCCACTTCCATGTCTCTAATCCAGGTGCATATATATGCATATAAACTAAGCTTATGGGTATCACACGTGTTCTCTTACATGAACCATTTCCTGACCATGGAAGTGAATGAAAACTGTAGTAAATTTTCATTAGCTGATAATGTGTATTTTGTTCAATGTAAGTTAATCATCTTATATTTTATTTTCTCTTCAATAAAATAACTTTACCACTCAATATTTTTAAAACACACTTAGAAGCCTCAGCTTCTAGAACTTGTAGTTAGATTTGAAAGTTCAGCCCATAGACAACTCTGCTTTAGTTTGGCACAACAATACTACTTCAAGGCTAGGCTGGATGAAGTGCTGAGTGGCATGAGCTAGATGTCAGACGTTTAGGTTTACTTGGTTGGTTTTAGGTTGGACTGGGTGATCTTTAAGGTCTTTTCCAGCCTCATCATTACTGTGAGACTGTGATACTATGATACTAAAAACACACTAATGGACAGTTTAAAAGTGAATGTTTGTTTACCACAGTGAATGAGGATGCATTTTCAGTACCTGCTCTAAATTTTCAGGTAGGTAAATAGGTAGTTTAAAACAATACTGTTCAAGGGCCATTTATGTACTATTTTACTCATTTATATACTAATTTAGTTGAAGTTGGGTACATCATGTCTGACAAAATCAATGTATTTGTGGCTTCTCTGTTTACCCCTTCCCCACTGAGAAAAGTATTGTGAAATGCCTAGGATTTTTATAAACTAGGACAAGTGCATTTATGACATCAAAAGAGATATTTAATGACAAATGACTCTGACATGAGGGAAGAAATTTAAGTTATGGAATAGGGGTGTAGCAAATCACAAATTCAGTTCCATTTAGAATTGGCTGGAACTAACAGTGCATAAGAAGAGTGCTAAGATCTTGGCTAATACAACACAATTTATCTGTTGATAACTCGATAGTAACCTGTAAGTGAAAGAAATGGATTAAGTGAAAAGGCAGGAAGACATAAACAGAGAAAAAAAAAAGCAGCACAGAAGAAATATTAAATTTTAATGGGTAAATGCAGTAAATAAGTCTTCCCCATACCCAAATCAGGTTGTGTTCATCAGTCCTGCTATTGCCAGTGTCACAAAGCATTTTATTTACTTTTGAGAATGCAATATTCTCTCTTTTTGTCCTCACATATTAGAGGAAAAACTGCACATGAGCTGGTATCGTGCCCGGAAGACCAATGATAACCCTGGGTGCACCAAAAGAATTGTGGTCAGCAGGTCAAGGGATGGGATTCTGCCCCTCTACTCCACTCTGATGACACTGCACTTGGAGGATGCCTGGAGACAAGAAGTGAGATAAAAATATTGTCAAAATAATAATTTAAAATAATAATAAAATTGCCAGGCTGGATTAACATTTCCATGTTATACTGCTTGAGTTCTTTCATCATTACTTGATCAGAAGTACAGAACATAATTAATAATTTACACTTAAACTTAAGAAAAACCTAGTCAACGCCTTACTAAAGCTACATACCAGTTTTAACTTTCTGAGATACTGAAAACCAGGTAACATTTTCCACTTAAAACCCAGAAACTATAAATACATTCTCACCTCAGTCACACTAAGTGAGCAGGTTTTTATGGCATTTTCAGCAGGGGTTGTTACAACCAAAACTGCATTATTGCGATATTTTTTTCCTCATCCCATTGATACCCCAAAGTAGAAGTCAGAAGCTACTAATTTGTGTATTATATGTAACATTACAATAGCTTGATTTTTAAAATGAATCTCTGAAGCCTTGAGGGGAATAACTTTTCAACGAATCTGTAGATAGTTGGCAAGGGCAACGTTGAATCAAAAAGTCAACAACTTTGGCTCTCAGCATTGTGACTGAAATGAACACACAGTCTGCAATCATTTGAAAACTGCTGCTTTTAAAACTCTGTCCAACTGTGCTATTATCTGCAATTCCTCCTTGCTCACTGCATCAAATCAACAAAAGATATTAATGAAAAACTGAACAGGAAGCATGCATGTGCACCATCACGGCTAACAAGCACATTGCTACAAAAATTGTCTCAGGCACAGAGAACAGTTAGGAGCATCTTGACTACTGTAGTTGGTGGCCATTGAGTTAGATTCCTAAATATATTTTATACTTTCCAGCAGTCTCCTGACTTCATCTTTAGGAGTGTAGATTTTCTTATGAACCTAAATCAAAGCCTCCCAGCCTAATGGAAGCTTCACATAAAACAAAACAAAAACCAATTCAGCTGTGTGGTGGAGTTACCGAGGTACGTAGGTAAAGATGCTTGCAGAGACACATTATTTGTAAAATGAGTTCGTTCTTCAAAAATTTTAAAAATGTTGAGTCACCAGTGGATTAATCTCCAGGTAAACCCTTCTCCAATTTGTTTCTTTGTACCATATCCCACTCCTCTTCCTCTAGCGCTTACAGCAATTTATTTCTTCCTATTCTCCTAAGTCTCTGTAATGACATTATTGAAGAGTCCCGTCAGCTGTGTGTGCCATTAGTGAAGTTGAGCACTGCAAGGTTATTGAAAAAAGACAGCTCTTCAAGGACATGCTTCTTTATTCTCACTATCAATAAAATCTACAATAAAGCCAATCTTAGCACTGACTCAAGGTTTCACTAGAGGAGCTACATTCCTCAGCATTATCTGCTATTGTAATTTTACATTTCATCAACAAAACTGTCACTCCCTAATTATTGGATTGTGCTTTTTTCCCCAAATTACATGACTTAGACTGGATTTATTTATTTTCCGTTCATTACAGATACCAGTGTCTACAACAGAATCAACCCAATTTGGTATATATTGAATGAGAAATATTTTATGTGGCTTTTGTAAATAGATTTTGGATTTTGTCTCAATGTCTTTTTCATATGAAGGAATATTCTGTCATATTGATATCAGGGAAATCAGTTGCTTTAAACTCACTTCCTCTATTTCTCCCAGAAGCATTGTATTAGCTCCTTTATAAGCAGATAGCATGACTGAATCTGAGGCTATGATTAAATCCATTTTCCAGATATTTTATATTTCCAGTTTTCTGTCACAGTTCGTGGTAATTCAGTGAATTCAGGTTACTGCATGAGCGCATGATTCCGTTTGAATTTTCTCTCTTGTCTATCTTTGAGTTCTTCATTCTTTTCTGCAATAATGATTGACATTTACATTCAAACTTCCACAAAGTATTCACATGTTTTTATGGGCACTGACAGATTATCATGTATATCAAACTCTTCCTCTAATGCAGTTCCATTTGTCTTTGGGTTTTCTTATTCTTTTTTCAATTTACACAGCTAAAGAGGTTTAACTTTTAATTTCTTTTTGCAAGGTCTGACTCAGCTTGACTGCTAGCAGTTTTCATGTTGCCTCTAAACTTCTTGACATCTAAGATACATACCTGTTTTGCCAGTTACTAGTCTTTTCTGAAATGTCTGTTTATCTTACTGTGCTTGTAGCCCTGTACAACAGATTATCACCTTTTTTCAGACAAAAATTCCAATTATTCTTTTATCATTAATGCTTCTAAGAAATTCCTTACTTAATTTCCTAATCTTCTCAGCCCAATTGATTCACTCAAGTTAATAAAATTCCACATACTTTCCTTCATTTCTTTAATTGGTAAATCATTAATTGCTGGAAAATATTAACCTTCTTTATTTATCTCATACTATCAATAAACTGTACATTGTTGTTAAATGACAACTGTGTAACCCATTACAACATTGGAAACTGTAAAAAATTAATGATCATATTGGCCCTTTCTTTTATTTCTAACTTTTTTATAGATAAGAAATTCTGAAACAAAAATTAGAATCATGAACAAAATTTTGTTTGTAGGTAGAATTCAGAAGTCTGTAAGATACTCATTCTACCATATACAGGTGTCATGGATTAATTTTGGGTGCTGAATCCAGACATGACAGACAAATTGGGGACCCAATAGTATTCCATCCCATGGCATATAAAGGCTGAGGATGCAACACCCTTGGCTGGCTGGTTTCCTGTCTCTCCTGACTGCTTGATCTACTCCACTTACCCAGGAGCTGGAAGAAAATTTTGTCTCCTTTTTTCTTTCCTATATAACATCTATATTTTCTCTTTATTGTTTTCTCTCTTGCAGTCATTAGGAGGGAAAATCCTTTGTTTCCATTTCACAGGCTTTTTGTGACGAATGACCAGGTAGCATGGCTTGGGTGTTTTGCTTCTTCTTTCTAACTGTTCTTATTGTTCTTGTTAATAAAACCTGCTTTGCACTTTTCCTTACTATAAGACTGTTGTCTGTTCTTTTGGTTTGTTTTCTTTCTTGCCTGAGGAGCCTGGGAAATCTAAACCAGGACTAAACGGAGAATGAAAGTCACTGCTACAAAGTTCTAGCTGAAGTTTTTAAGGTTTTGATTGCAGCAAAAGATAATCCTATGCTTCTCATTTCACCAACTTAGAAAGGAAAATACTTTCAGTTATAAACGATGAGCAATTCTGTGTCTTAGTCCTACATTAAAGTTCTCTGCATTTCCTACTAAAAACTTGAACCTTAGGGCACTGCTTGCTATGGATACTGAAAACAATATCAAAAGCATGAGGCATAGAAACACATTGCTGTCACACTGTTGAGTTTAGCCTTCTTAAGGCATATTCGTATATGTACTATAGAATTCAGAGCAAAGTGCATGACAGTTTTCAGACACTTCCTCTGTTAAAGACATTTCTTTCATAAATTTCTGATTATAAGAAAATTGAGCTCTAAACAGCAGAAGTAAAATTCAAAGATAAAACATTCAAAAATAAGACTTTCTGTTTGCAAATCTCCCATTGTTTATAAAGAGCACTTGCAGATTCTATTAAACCCCAAACAGGATCACATGAATATAATACTCCGTTCCAGCTTTCTTCCTTTCTAGCAGGTTTAGCTCCCTGATGCATTTGAAGATCTCATTTCAGTAGTAACATGTTATGAAAGTCTGGCAAAGCAAGCACCTTTGTAAAACATTTCTGAAATTATTTTTACCTACTGAAATGTCTGTAGCAGTAAGCTGTGATCTAAAAGGGGGAGGATACAGAAATTTAAACATCTAGTTTTGCTCTAGTAACACTGAAATGACTCTGTGAACACTATTAAACATTTTACTCCCCTTGATCCAAGCACCAGCTACCTAGTATTTATACCTGATTTCTCATTTTTAAGGAGAAGTGATCTTTGTTACTGCACTCTCATTTCTATATAAACTACTGCTAAGAGCTGTGTCATCTGAATTTAAATTCTGATCCAAATCACAGTTTAGATGTGGTAAAGAAAACCTTATTCCAATCTTCTTATGTGTAAACATATTTTGAATGGAAAAATAAATGTAATAGCAAGAAAAGACCATCTGTAGAATTCTGCTATATGCTTAAGGGAAAAAAAAACCTGCTTCCAGATATGAACCAAGCTGTACCTTATTGAGTAGATTAAGCTATATTTTTAATTACTTTTGATATTAAAACCTATTTTGTTATGACATTGAACTGTTGGAGTCAGTCCAGAGGAGGGCCACAAGGACGATCAGAGGTCTGGAGCATCTCTCCATTGAAGACAAATGGAAGAAATTGTGGCTACTCAGCCGGGAAAGGGAAAGCCTTTAGGGGGACCTTATAGTCTCTTTCTAGTACCTGAAGGGACATTTTATGAGGTACTCTAGTGATAAGATAAGAGGGCAATGGTTTCAAACTAAACAAGAGTACATTTAGATTAGATTTTAGGAGGAAATTCCTCACTATGAGGGTGGAAAGAAAAGTGTGTGGTTCTTACACACTCCAATTCATAGCTGTCCTTCTCAGATAGGGAATTAATTGGGAAAAATTAGCATACTTTTACCTACCTGAGTAAGCCTTGAGCCATCAAACCTATGAAGAACCACACACTTTTCTTTCCACCTGCCTGTTAGCTGTTCTCTCTCAATCCCTCTGTTCATTCAAGGGTTTCAGCTCAATAAAAGTTTGTAAATGGCAAGATAAGGGGAAATCTTTATCTGTAACTGATGCTGTTCTAGAGCCAGCAGGATTGACGAAGTTTTAAAGGGAAAGTAGTACTGAGTGATGTAAAGTTGCCTTCCTGATTTTCAGCCTATTTAAAGACACTGTTCTGATACCCATACTGCCAACGGCAGCACCTCCTTCAGACCAGGAAACACAGAGGGAGAGAAACTGCAGGATGCTGAGTGAAGCACACTGCATAGAATTGCACCATCACAGCGATCTGCAGTAACTCGGGAGCCTCCTGTCTGAAAGTAGTAATTTAGACACTCCAAATGTATAAGTTGGTTACTCTGGATCTTCTATAGCAAATAAAAATTTAACATAATTTTTACACACTATCATAGAGCCATAACCACCATAAAAACAGGCTTTCTTGGTGCTATGTTTTCTTCCTATATATGGCATGAATAGGAAAGTTGACATTTGTCTTCCTCTACACCAGACAGGGAAAACCAGTCTCATGGTATTTCATGTAGTTACACTTACAGGTTGTTTCTAGGGTAGTCTAAGAGTTCTGTTCTCATCCTCTCTAACAGATTCTGTGATTAAAAGAAGAAAGAGCTTTTTGTATCCTTTCCCTCTTTCCTTGGTTTCAGATATCATCTGAAAAAGGACATGCTTAATTTGCCCACACCATTTAAGCTTTCATTTCTTCTGCTCTGCTCGCTTCTAGAATTACATTGCAGGGATGAATGGTAGTAGCTGTATAGTCTCAGTCCATGGGAAAGTTATTATATTCAGTTTTCTTTTCTCACTTGTAATTGATTCCAGAGAGAAAACACACACATTAATACATATTATCTCGTTTGCAGTGCAGATGTCTAATCATGAAGGCATTCTCTGTGTGAAACTCTAGTTGAAGTCAGTCAGAGTCATGTCTGGAAGTGGACAGCGAGGTCAGGTGCAGATTTACTTTAGTATCATTTTTACTCAGGGACACACTATGTTTACTTTCTTATACGTTACAAAGAGTGATGGGTAAACCACAAAGTATCTCAGCACTTGGACAAACACCAAAAAACTCTGGATACTCTTTTGAACTATATTCCAGCTGTCTAAAGCCACTTGATTCTCCACAGCTGGGCTGGAAGTCCTACAAGATTATATATTTCAACACTTCTTCATCCCAACCTAGTGAAACAGAGATAGTTTAAATTTGAAAAGGGAGGGGGAGGAGGAAGGGAAACTAAAACAAGATCATGGCAACAATTAGATTTCAATGGCATATTAAAATATTTACCTGTTAATCTGAGATTTCAGTAAAAGTCCTATCTCAATCCCAGTCACTCTAGCCCTAGATCACATAACACTTTACTGGTTTTCCAACTACAGCATTATTTTTGAACATCAGTGGTGGATTTAGACTCCAAACAAACACTTTGATCTGATACAGACAGCAGGATATCTGAGTCAGTGATCTGGGAACTAATGGAGACACTCCTAATGACACTGTCACTATGACAGATATGAGACTCAGTCCTGATTTCATCTTTGTTTCTCTGAAAGTAAGAGAGCAAAGTGCTGATACTTTAATCACTTTTGTTAATAAGGATTGTATTTTTCAAAGGCCTTGGAAATTAATGTGGCTCCTGAGGGAATAGTCAAGCTTTTCATAGAACCCACTGTATCAGTCACTATGTATCTCACTTTAACCTTCCCATGTTAATCAACCTGAAGATAAAATAAGCCAAATATATCTAAATTCTAGCATTTGAATATCCATTTTTCTTGATGAAAAATCTATGCATCAGATGACCCATGAATTAAATGCTGCACCATAATAGCACTTTCTTTCGAAAGGTACTGTGTTTTTTGGCTAGATGTTATGAGCAACCTAATCTAAGCCTTAACCTAGACACTACTGTTAGTTTTGTTCAACACCACTTACCCAAGCAATCAGTCTGTATGCTTTAAAGCTTCATAGAATCATAGAATGGCTAAAGTTGCAAAGAACCTTAAAGATCCTCTAGGTTCAACTCCCCTGCATAGGCAGGGACACCTTTACTAGATCAGGTTACTCAGGGCCCCATCCAGTCTGGTCTTGAACACTTCCAGAGATGGGGCAGCCAGAACTTCATTGGGCAGCCTGTTTCAGCATCTCACCACCCTCACAGGAAAGAATGTTTTCCTAATGTCCAACCTAAATCGCCCCTCCTCAAGTCTGTAACCATTTTCCCTTGTCCTCTTGCTATGCATCTGTGTAAAAAGCCCTACCTGAGATTTCTTCTAGCCCTGCTTCAGATATTGAAAAGGTCACCTGGGAATCTCCTCCAGGTTGAATATTTCCATGTCTACAATGTATACATGGAATACAACATGTATACAAAGAACAGGCTGCCCAGGGGGGTTTGCAAGATATTAAGTGTATACTTCAGTTAAAGCTTTTCTCACCTAGTTCCATATCTGTATTGTAACTGAACTAGACAGTGTCAGCTCACAGTATGGTGATATAACGTTTCTTTCCTTTATTTATTATGCCATTTTCCAAAGCACCACACCCATGGCAAAACAAAGACGGCCTCAGCACTTTCTCCAGGATCTGGGATTCTCTCTCTCCCCCATAGTCACAGTCAGAGGAGAGGAAGGGTTGAGCTCATTTCCCTTATGTTATTCTAGCAGTTCAGTTACACAGCATTTTGACTCCAGGAATGAACAAATTGATCAGTTAGTATGTCATGATCGAAAGAATACTCGCAAATACTAAATGTAGAGCGCAGCTGGCCTAAACCACTGTCTCATGTAAAATGCAGACTGAAAGGATCCTAAAAAGTAAACAATGCCCGAAACAAAGGTATATGACTAATCAAAAGTTGTGGCCATGACAAGATGTGTTTCAGTGAACGTTCATCTTATGTTACCACATTAACCACAGATACTCCTTGGTCCATGCCACCTGCACTATCTCAGTGACTCTGTTCCTAAAAAATCCTGAGCTGAAGATGCTGTTACCTAGTCTGTTTTATGTGCATAAGCTTGTTAGTCATAATTTCACAGTTTTATTTCATTTTTAATTCATAAAAGAAATACCAAGATATGGGCACACCAAAAGAAGTTAGGAAAGGAGAATATGTTACTACACAGATATCCTTCCTCAGTACTTGAAAAACCCATAACATGAAGGGTGCTTGCGCTGTGTGACATTCAGTTGAAATACACCTCCCGTATGCTGCCTTCAAAAACGCCTGGAAAAGTGGCTTAGTTTAGCTGGAGAAAAGGTGAGTCAGAGGTGAGCATGAAAATGAAATCATTTCAGTCTGAGTATAGAGGAATTTAAAACTCTCACTACAAATTCCATGCAAAATTATTTATTTCACAGACCTTTAAAGCTCATCCATATCTTTACTGCATTTACTATATATTTCAGCTGCCACTACATATTTTTTCCTAGCTTTTTATCTGTCATTCCTATTTTTATCTCTGTCTCATTTAGAAGAGTACAAACTCAATCAGTCAAGCCTGAACTAACATTTAAAGCACAAGATTTTCAAGTGAGTATAACATTAGAAATGAACTTGCTTATCCTTATCTAGCAAGAGCATTTTTCAGTATTCCATTAGATATTTCCCTTCACTAACAAGTTTGTTTCATCCTCAAGTACTTCCTAAAAGCAGCACAATATAACATAGAGTGTAATATAACATATAATACCCTGAGGCTGCAAACTCTGAAACACTGCACTTGTGTAAAAAGAAGTAGATAATATGCATCTGATATGATATTTACAGTGTGGGTAACGGAGCATTGGAACAGGCTGCCCAGGGGGGTTGTGGAGTCCCCTTCTCTGGAGGCGTTCCAGACCTGCCTGGATGTGTTCCTGTGCAACTTGGTCTGCCACCAAAGAAAGTTACTTCCAATCTATTTTATAAAAGCAGGGGGTTTTTTTGCAATGAGATTTAGAAATAAAATCCAGATGAAAAAATATTTGCCATATATCTTTGTGTCAGCAATGTGCTATTAGCTTGTCAAATTACGAGTGACACTTAAGATGCACAACCTATTAATACGGTTCTGCTTTACAACTAGAAGAGCTCCCTTATGAGGAGGAAAGTCTGAGGGAGCTGGGTCTCTTTAGCTTGGAGAAGAGAAGGCTGAGGGGTGACTTCATTCATGTCTATAAATATGTGAGGGGGGGGTGTCAGGAGGATGGAGCCAGGCTCTTCTCAAGGTCATGTAGTGGTAGGACAAGGGGCAATGGGTGCAAGCTGGAACAGAGGAAGTTCTATATAAATATCAGAAGGAACTTCTTCCCAGGGAGGGTACCAGAGCATTGGAACAGGCTGCCCAGGGGGTGTTGTGGAGTCTCCTCCCCTGGAGACATTCCAGACCAGCCTGCATGTGTTCCTGTGTGACATGGTCTGGGTGATCCTGCTGTGGCAGGGGGATTGGACTGGGTGATCTTTCAAGGTCCCTTCCAATCCCTAAAGATTCTATGATTCTAAAGGAATTCATTAGAACAGGACTTCACATTACATTGCTGACTTCATAGTTTATGAAATAATGTTTGCATTATTAATAATCCACTGACAATTACATACATTCAAAATTTTCTGAGTTTGTAACCTCATTTTAGATTACAGAATTCATAGCTACATTTTCCAAGAGAGTAGTGTTAGGATGCCTTTTGGCAAGTGACATCATTGGACACAAGATTTCATGTAGCATAAACTACTTAATGTCACATATAGGTTAAGTGAATTGAGTATAAACACGGAGGTTCTTTTCAATTGATGCAAACCCTTGCTGTGGAAAGCCAAGTGAGCTTAAATGGTTCAGTGTTGCTGTTCTCCACTTCTACCTCTAGAACGCTGAAAGTATCTGTGATTGTATTCTGATTAAATAGAAGCTGTCCACTGTAAATTTATCTGTTGATATAAAAATACCTGACAATGATTTATGATGGGAAATGCATGACAATTCAGTGAGCTGAACCATTTCTTGTTTGCTCAAACACACATCTTTGTAAGAGCTTTTCAAAGCAATTTTTAAAGCAATGTTGACCAAAATAAGATTGGTATTTATTAAAGCCTCTGAAGCATTAACAATCTTAATGGATATATATATATCTTCCTGCAGATCCCTGCACAGAACACTTTTTCATGATTCTATGTAAACAACAAATTGACTCTAATTAACAATGTGAACACTTCCAGGCATTTAGAACTAATAATCTATTCCCAGGCACGATCTGGTATAGCTATGCTGTGCAAGTCAATTAACAGTCTGTTGCAGTAGCTAAAGGATACGATAAGGTGAAAGAAAAGCAGCATTCCAGGTCAATGTAAGGCAAAAGCCCTGTGTTTCAGTCAGCAATTGAGAGTCTCACACTGACTTAAATGTGATCTTTTGCATATGGCAAAACAGTGGTAGATTTGACAGTGAGGATCAAATCCCTTAGTACATTCGTGGATGACAACACGTTGGTGAGGGAGTGTTAATCTGCCAAAGGGTAGGAAGATGCTGGGTCAATGGGCAGTGGCCAACAGAATGAGGCCTCTGTGCAGGGTCAAGGTCAAGTGCAGGGTCCTTCAGTTTGGCCACAATAACCCCCAACAGAGCTACAGACTGGGAGATGAGTGGCTGGAGAGCAGCTTGGCAGAGAGGGACCTGGAGTACTGGTTGGCAACTGGTTGAATATAAGGCAGCAGTGTGACCAGATGGCATGAAAAGCCAATAGCATCCTGGCTTATACTGTGAGCAGTGTGGCCAGGAGGACTAGGGACATAATCCTCCCCCTGTAGTGGGCACTGGTGAGGCCTCACCTCAAGTACTGTGTGCAGTTCTGGGCCCCACACTTCAAGAAAGAGAAGTACTGGAGGATGTCCAGAGGAGAGCAAGGAAGCTGGTGAAGGAGAGGCTGGGGAGCTGGCATTGTTCAGGTTGGAGAAGAGGAGCCTCAGGGGGGAACCTTACCACTCTCTGTAACTACCGGAAGGGAAGCTGTAGACTGGTGAGGGTTGGGCAACTAGTGATAAGACAAGAGGGCATGGCTTGAATCTGTGCCAGGGGAGGTTTAGGTTGGATGTTAGGAAGCCTTTCCTCACAGAAAGGGTGGTTAGACATTGGAATGGGAGATGCTTGATTCCCCACCCCTGGAGGTTAAGAAAAGACTGGATATGGCAGTTATTGCCCTGGTCTAGCTGATGTGGTGATGTTAGGTCATGGGCTGGGCTTGATGATCTCAGAGGACTTTTCCAGCCTCAATAATTGATTCTGTGACTTCGTAGCTATAATTATGCTCTGTCTAAGCAACTAATACCATGCATGCTCTGAATATCCTGACTTGTAGAACATTCCTGAAAGTGATTTAGGTTTCGGATATTTTTGCTGTAAAATGTCTAGTTTCTTGAAACACATAATTTCCACCATGGTAAGCATAACTGCCATCAAAATAATGCCATTCCTCTCCACTCTTACACGCTGTGCTTATCGCTTCCTTAGTTCTTCCAATATCTCAGGTAAAGCAGGGGAGAAAGAAGAGAAAGATGTATCATTTTTCATCTCTCTCTTGCATTGAGATATCATGTATGTGTATGTCTCATATATGGTTTCAATTAAAGTGGGACATATTTCACCAAAGACAGGAAATTGGGGATCAATAAGACCCAGAATAAGTTTATTGGGTAGATAGTTGGATGCACAATTATTTCAAAGATAAAATCCAGTTGGCCAAAGTATCATCTGAAAAACATTAACAACTTTTAAACAGCATAAAACGCAGATGTCTAATGTATTCACATCAACAGAGCATCCAACATTTTAAATTCTCTCATTCTCATATGGTGGTAAAGACAATCTATTAAGAAGAGAGACACAAGTAATATTAATCCTAATCAAAATCTAGTAATAAAACCATACACACAAATAAAGGAATCAGAACACATCTGTGGCATATTTCACTCTTCTTTATACACTACAACAAAATAGAGAACCAGTAAATATTTTTAATGGAAATCAAAACATATTGTCTGGGAAAACACTTTGGAAACCAGGACATTGCTTTCAAAACTGCAAAGATTTCTGTTTTGATATAGCTGCCAATTTCACCATCCCAAATTGTGCATCAAACTTCAGATAATCATAGGACTGGCTTAAAAATAGAAATGTAAAAAAAAGTAGTTTGTGTTTTATTACACTCCTCCCTTGCCTTCTGAGATCTTACAGATTACTTGTTTCATTTTGTCAAGGTTTTATAAGCAAGCATTAAAACTTAAAGCTTATCTTCTAAAATAAAGATCTGTAATCTCATAATTCCAGCTGCAGTGGCTTTATGAAAATACTATGAGACTTCAGTTATATTTAAAACAGCTGGGAATACAACCAATTAACCAACGACGTTTAAGACACACGTTGACAAAACAAATCATAAGTGAATGCATTCTTAAAACATCCAGTATCTTCACACCTATTTTTTTGGCACAAGATAGACTCAGGACTGTTGCAAGGCTGACTCCTTCATCATGGAACAACAAATAAATGCAGACATCAAATGTGTTCATAATTCCCTTCATGATGTGCCAGAAGAGGAGATGGGTAGTAGTGGTCCCTTTGCCAGAAATAAGGAATCCACACTAGATCCACAATCTTAATGTCACAGTCTCACATCCCTTTGAATTTCTGAAGCTGAAGTCAGCTAGTCCCAGTAGCTGCTGGACAGCCCTGCATGAGAGCTCTGCATGCTAGCCCTACAGCCACCAACCTTACATCACCCACATACACTTCTAGTGCAGACTACATGTAGCAAAGGTGATCTGTGGTTATTCAGGAAAACTGCTGCCTGTATCTCCTCCCTCCCGTTCAGCCTCTTTACTCCCATTTTGATCCTTTCTACACAGAAAGTTGTAAAGATATAACAACGATGTAATTCTTAAAGACAAATTTTCAGGCATAAGGTAAACCACAATAACTCAATTTTATAGTGGTATGACAGAGTCCAGACACAGAACCTAAATCCACTTAAATCAAAGCCTTTTAATGGAGGAAAAGATAAGACTTTACACACTAAGTTCTCTGGATCAAAACATAATTCTTCACCCTGAGAAAGTGCAGAACCTTGACAAACAAGGTCTTGAATGTATCTGTGTTTCTAGATGGTAATGTAATAGAAATAGTAGCAATACTAGCAACCAAAAACATATGAAAAAGAGACTAGATGATCTTTCAAGGTCCCTCCCGATCCCTAATGATTCTACTGATTTCCATCCCATTAGTGGACAACAGCTACTGTTTGGGGGGAGTGTCTGACAAAATTTCAAAGATTAAAACTTTAGGAAAGCATTTCTGATAGGTAATGTCAGTATTGTCACTAAAACTGTTGAAAGTACTTTGAATGGATGACAGGAATGAAGGCAATCATCTGAGTCATTATGGTATATCATCCTGATCCACAATGCCTGATACCTGTGTCTGAGAAACAGTGACAACCTGTGATTACAGTCATCTCCATCTCATCAAAAGTAGCTTGCATACAAAATCGCTTTTGTTACTATTTTCCAAACTGCAGAAGATATTAAAAGGATGAGAGCTCTTGTCATATCTCAATGTACATGAAATTAATGAGGACATCGATGCATTCATTGATTATATATATATTTTAGCACGGAAGCATTGAAAACCCATAAAATACAATTTCATTATAAAAACAAGTGAACAACAAAGTCAACATTATGAATAGCATAATGGAAGAGCAAGATCTGCTCTATGGTTCTCAGTATTAAGACAAAGAATCTAATTTACCCTATTTCTGTTTCAGTTTGCGTGGTCTTCTCCCTGTCTTTCCTTCCACTATTTTCTGGGCTACTGTACTTCTGTTTACCACAAATGTACACAGATTCCTTTTTTCTCCTAAAGTTTGAGAATTTTGATTATTTTACAGTTTATGCTAGCTAAGTCTTCAGTGTTTTGAAAAGACAAATGAGGAGAAGAGCTTTACAGATGATAATATAAATAATAAATACAAATAATATTATTAGTATTATATTAAAGCTGGGGATATGTAGAACAGTGACAACAGCAGAGAGATTCCTATTAGCAATGCAGAAGCTTTTGTCTGTGAAAATGCTGATATGGCAACTGCATAATCGACAAATTAATGGTTGTTGTTATATTCACACAACATATTAGGTTATAAAAGCAACCGACATATTAGGTCATGAAGTCACAAATGTCATTAGGGCGGCATGAGTTTATCAATCAGTGCCCATGGACATTAGCAAATTCAAAATGACGTATATCATGCAAGTACACGTGTAAACCTTCAGTTCTTTATACATTAGAAACCCAAGAGACCTTTTACATCTCGGTAGTAATAATCATAATACATCTTCAGTGATAAGAAGAGAAAGGTTTCATTTCACTCATTTTTGGAGATGACTTGCCTATAATTGACAAACTGTTGGAACAATTTTAGTTTGCACGTTACGTTAAAGTGTAAGATATTGGGATCCCATGTTATAAAGTATTTCAGACTCAAATATTTTTAGGTATAAAATTCTGGCTTCTCCCCAGTAACACAATGATGAGAAGTGTTATTCAAACAAAGGCAACGTTTATGATAGCTTTGGTATTTCTGTCAGATAGTTTTATAACCTGCTTTTAATATTTTCACTGATGGAGACATGACAATCTCCAGTACTTCATTATTCTGACATGCTTCTAGACCTCCCTTGCTATAAAATAATGAATACTGTGGGAAACTTTATTCCTTGCCTTTTTGCTCTTATGGAAAATCAAGAAGTTCAGTCTGACTACCTTTCAGCTGTTCAAGATGGAATTGATGTCACTAGAGTGTGGCACTTCAGAAGTTTATGTAGTGTGTCTAGGGTGATGTGAACCGGCACTTGTGGAGTGGACAATATCCTTAGCTAGGTGTGTTAGCGAGAGCTATGCTTTAATCCTCCAAAAGTTTGTTAGCTTCAGTCTCACCTCCTCATATCTAAAGCAGGTTACCTTGTAGCAGTCAGTGAGTTTATCAACCTATTGCTGGTTTATCGACCCCAACAGCTATCCTTTATGAGTTCTTTTGAGGGTTTTCTGGGATTTTATCATGTTTTTTTTATTAAGAAATGTGATGAAGAAGTTTCTAAATGAGTCTGCCTCTTTTCTTCCAACAATGAGTTAGCATCCACTAATTGAACTGTAGGTAATGTTGTCCAATCAGCTGATGGTGGAGCCAGTCTCCTAAAGAGAAGGAAAGCAATTATTTCAGGTACTGTTTGCTCATTGTATAGTAATTTTATAATCATATATATGTCTTGCAATGAGTGAGATTTGGCCTCTTGCTATAGAGAATGAAGTAATCTTCTGTCATTTTTTCTCCTGCTGATAGGTGATTGGAGGATGTTAGACCTTTCTACCATTCAACTATTTCCTTACATGCATACTGTTAGTCTCATTTTAAACTAATAGGACTAATATAGAGTAATTGCTACCTTCCAACATTCTTGTGATTAGAAATGTATGAGAATTTTATTAATTCGTTATGCAAAAGCTGTCAACAGCAATTTGCCAAGGCAGAGCCAGGGCTTAGGAAGAAATGGCTTCATTTGCTGAAATACAACCGGAGTTAGTACACTGTTAAATTGTTTCCTAGAGTCAAGGTTTGACTAAGGACATGCAAATTTAAAGATGCCATCTTGTGTCACACAGTACAGCTGATTATGGAGAGAGCTATGTGTTTCTTTCATCTTCTGTTAGTGGTCAGGTGGATCAGAGGATCAGAGAGCTGTAGTAGAAAAGGGCAGAAGTGAATGGACCATAATATCAAACAGTTGTGGAGGGCTGCCTGGAAGCTTGTTTCAATCTATAGTCTGATACAGTGGGACTACTCTGTGTTACAGATTTTAGACTTGCAGTAATTCAGTGTACTGCAGAGGCACTTCAAGCGTGTTAGGGACAGCTCTAGTAACTAAGGATCACGGAACAGCAATTAGCTGAATCATTTCCATGATGAATGAGAATTGACCTAATAATGAAATTCAGACATATTCTTTCTTTAAATTTCAGACTTTTCAAATTATTACTCAGCTTTCATCTCTATTTGCTCTCTTCCAGGCTGATAAATAAACAAAAATCCACTGGAAGCACTTACAATCTGTATACTTTGATTTCAAGTCTTTTCTTTTTCTGTTACTACTATGCTGTATAAAACCAACCAGAGAAGGCAGTCTCTAACAATATTTTCACCTGTTAGAATTCAGTTCCACTTGTATCTTATTATCTTTTCCTATCTGCTGCAGGAAGCCACTGAATCTTTCATTCTTTCATGCCAGGGGGCTATTCATGAAGTAATTCACACAATTATTTCCAGTCTTAGTTTACCCTTTCACCCGGCACAATGTGACTTTTAGCCTAAAGGAACTATTCACATCTAAGCACATCCCCAGAGTATTGGCATGTGAACTGTTCGCTCTGCAGTACTATTTTTAGCTATTGGATGTGAAGACTGTTTTTGCAAATGCAGCATCTGAGGTGACCGGTGTTCACCACAGACATGCAAAGCTAAGTCATTGCTGGGTAATTTATGGAAAATATGTTGTGTAAGTAAAAAAGCTATAAAAACAGAGACATTCAGCAAGTTCATAAATTCCAATATCCCTTCTCTGCAAGTGGCCACTACCATGTTATTTAAGGGAAAGTCTGAGATACACAGAATAAACATTCCTCAGATTAAGTGCATTTTTGAGCTCGCACTCTTGAGTGACTCTTATACTCAGAACCGATGAAACATTGCCACAATGATAATAAAAATAAAAGAATAGCTATGGTTAATTTTGTGCATGGCCCCATGGCTCACATAAATGTCTAATTCGTTTAATGTCAGCTACATTCTTCACCTCACTAACAGGCTGTGCCATAACTCCTCTAAGAATGAATTCCAGAGGTTAATTATATATTATAAAGAATTATGTGACTTTTTTAAAGTAGCTGAATGCTACTTTCCCCACCTCACTCCCCGACGTTTCCTCCTTTTCCTTGCTCTGCACTCCTCTAGCATATCTCACTCATTTCATTTTTCTTACACCCAGCATAAATCCCCGTCATAAGTTTTGTGTTTTATGGAAAAATACAACATGCAGAAAGACTCTAAGGCCAATAGCTGTTTATTCACTATTCTGGATTTTAGATGCCAAATACATTTCTGGTCAATATAGTCTTAAAAAGCTTAGAATGAATAAACTCAGCCATGAGAGATTTCTTTTCCTAACACTGCACAGTGATCACATATACATCTGGAAGAATCCCTAATGAGTATTGTGTTCCTGTCTACTAAGTCCCAAACTCATTTTTCCTGTTCAGTGATGCTATTTAGATTTTAGCATAGTCATTAGAATAGTCAAACTGTCACTGAGTGTAAAAAGTGTCTCATTAAAGTGTTTTCTGAATCAAGGTGAAATTTATGCTAGGTAATCATAGCTATTAGCTTTTTGCAAGTTCTAAATACATTAACATTTGTGAATGTGAGACTTACAAAAGCATAGAGTAAAATCCTGGTTCCATTATGATGAGGACACCGTGTAAAATATTTTAAATTAGATTTTTTTTTTAAGGTGACCACAGTACCTATTGTTAGGCGCATTTTCTTCATTATAACTCCTAAATGCTCAAGTAGATCTCTTGGGTTTTGTCTTTTAAAAACTCATTTAGTAGTAATGACCTGCATACTAAATGAATGTTAATATATCAATCATTTTACTTTCCCACCCTCTCCCTTTCCTTGATGTTCATGGAATTAATACATGATTTAGTTCATGCTTTCCTCTAAAAAAACCTCGAGGCTGATAATGTGGTAGCAGGACAAAGGCAAGTGGGTAGGTGAAAATGGGAATAACAGGGAGAAGCAAGATGTAACCATAAGGACAGAGAAACATGACAGAAGCAAACAAATGCGCTTCCTTACAAGACAAACATGCAAACCAGCGATTACCTGGAAGTTCTAGGGCTGTGTAGAAGCAGCAGAGATGGTTGCACAATCTGAAAGATATGAAGATTTATCTTTTGTTATAAATGTCTTTCTCAAGTTTAGATTGCTCAAAAGTAATGTTTAGGTAATTACATGCCTGAGAATTGAAGTCTTTATTGGCATAATTATATATGCTGTCATCATGGACCATATTTACTGTATGCTTTCAGATCTACATTGCTAATGTGCTTTAAATATTCACTTGAAAAATGAAAGAGTTCAAGTTAGCATTGATTTTAAACAGTATTCTGAACATCAATTAATGTAATGGTTATTTGGTTAGCTGGCAATAAGCATTCTGAGATACACTTACATGTGGTCCTTCATTCTACTGTCAATTCTTCAGTGTATTCTTCTTCTGAGTGATACCGTCAGTTAGACTACAACATTGAAAACCGTAAATATTAATCCATCTGTAACTGTGCTGGCTGATAAATCAGAAGCACTGTGAAAGCTTGAAACACATTCCAAACATAAAACATTTTATAGTGATTTTGACAGCTTGTTACTAGCCAATTTTTATTATTTTCTCCTTTACATCACAGATTTAAGCTAGCATTTGTTCCAGGGTCATATCTCATGGAGAAGAATGGAAAACCACAATTTTACCAAGGAACAGAACACATTTGACCGTAGTGCATAGGAAAAAAATTATGTGTTATGTCTTTATGAGATGTAAGCTGTGGCCAGTGCAGCTAGATAATGCATACACACCTGAAGCTTTAAATCACTCCATCTCACAGAATACAAATGTATTTTATGTGAGTTTAGTGATATTCAGTAGAACTGACTCTCCAAGGAACACAATTTCCTTTATGAAAGAGAAACTTAGCTCTCAGAATTTTATGTATAGTGTGGTTTAAGAGAAGTGAAACCTCTGGATGAATACGCAAAATCACAGCTGGAAAAGTGTAGAAGCAAGAACATACATAGAAAATGTTCTAAAATATTTTGTGTTGTTAGAAATTAACTTTTCTGCCTGTACTGTGATAACAGGAATAATTGAAACTTAAGTTCTGTTCACAGAATAAAGTCAATTGGAAAGTATCCCTACAGATCATCTGATCCAAAGCACTACACAAAGCAGAGCTTAGTTGGATGCACACACCGTCACTTCACAGCACTCTGACACATGACATTTGCACACTGTACCCAGCCACTAAATCTTACAGAAGTTAATTTATTTCCATCAGCATTGCCTTGGGCAAGGCCTATGTGACCTAGGAAAGAAAACTTCTGGCAGTTTATAAGATTTTTCTGATGCTGTTTAACTGATACCGCTCATCAACCTTCTTCATTCTAGAAAAGATTCAGTGCCACAACAACTGCTGCAAGTTCTCCTAGTAACAGTATAAATTGGTCAGGAATCAATAACAACGCAAAATATGTAACTGTCCTGACTCCTGGACCTCCTTTTAAAACAGGTCTTAAAAAAGGGTTCTTTACAGACATTATGACTACAGTAAGAAATTTGAAACTACAAACTAGAAAACCAAAATCAAATAAAAATTTACAGGAAACATTTGTCTTTCTGCATCTAGCTACTTTCAGTAAATCATGGCATTTGTATTTAGTGATTGTTTTCTTCATAAGACTTGAACAGTTTGAATATCTATGCAACAATTTGCAGCTACAACCCTGTGCAGGTTTTTTTTCCCCTCTGTTACATTTCATAGATAACTTGAAATAAATATATTTAACAAATATAGATAACACAAAAATAATATATGAATTTTAACCCAAACCTTACCCAAATACGCATACATTCGGAAAGAAGGTCCTCTCATATCAAAACAACTGCTGACCTACTTTTGTTCTCCATTCAGGTATCTGCCCTGGTCAGGCAGCATCTGGAATACTCCTTCCAGTTCTGGGCTACCCACTTCAAAAAGGAAAAGGGCTTATGGGAGTGAGCCCAGGGCAAAGCGTTTAAGATAACCAGGGAGCTGGAGCAACTGCATTAAGAGAAGCTGAGGTAGCTGGATCTGTTTAGCTTAGAGAGGAATCTGAGGGAGAAACTCATTAACGCTTATAAATATCCAAAGGGTGAGTGCAAGAGGATGGAACCAGACTCTTGTTGGTGGTGTCCAGTAACAGGACAAGGGAAAATGTTCACACATTTGATCACAGAAAGTTCTATCTAACCATAGAGAAAACCTTATTCACATTGAGGCTAACAAAGCACTGAAACAGGCTGCCTGGAGAAGTTGTGGAGTCTCCTCTGGACATTCAAAGCCTATCTGGATGTGCTCCTGTTCAGTCTTCTCTATGGGATTATCCTCTAGCACGGACCAGCTGATCTTAAGAGGTCCGTTCTGTCCCCTATCACTCTGTGATTCAATATTACTTTTCATGCTCTCCTAACATACATTTTTGGCAAAATGGAAAATGATTCATCAAATCCCAATGATTATCATGAAGCCTGAAGTTTCTCTTCCATAGAAACAGCTGGGGTAGAAATGCTTCCAGGGGTTTGTAAAATTTTGGCTTTTATCAATTTAAAAGTACAACATTAAAGAAAATTTGAAACTGGAGACTGGCAGAGCAGTTATTTGCTGCCTGGCTTCCTGCGGGTGCAATTAGAAATGACTTATTAAAGCAGCTGTGGCTCAGGATCTGTTTTGTGATTTTAGTGTTACACATAAAGTAACAAGATTATACTAGTCTGTCAAATTTTATTCTTTCACTGACTCCTTGATGCAATTTGCTTGTACTTTTGTAAGACACAAAATCAAAAGAGGATTATTGAAATTCCGAGAAGCAGTCAGTACCAAGATTAAAGACTCTTATCACCCAGTGTGTGATGCAACATGAAGTGGTTCAGCTGATTCTCATCATATTTGAAGCGGGTCGTGCTGTACAACTTACAAATGTGTGCTGTGTAAGCAACCAGCCTGGCTTAGAAGCTAGGATTGATAGTGGTCAACAGTCCGTATGTGCAATGTGCAATGTAACTCTCACAAGACAAAAAATTACAGCTCGTGTTACAGAATCTTACACCAGTTTGTGTTGGAACAGACCTTTATAGATCAGCTAGTCCAACACCCCCAATACTTCACTAGATCAGGTCCCTCAAGCACTCCATGTTTTGCAGTCACCTAAACTTCTTGCTCACATGATCAACATGTCTCACAGGTTACTTGATGCCTACTGACAATGATCTTGATTCTTTAGCAGTATGGGTGACTCATCTTTCTAATTTAACTATGTCATCATGAACTGCAAATTTCAGTAGCTCTGTTAGAGCTTGACTTCAACCCTTGAGTAAGGCATTAGTATATCCAATGACTGTCACAACAGAAAAGAAAGCATAACTCGTATTTGTGCTACGCACCTGAAACTACAGCAGATGCAGAGCTTTTTATCTTGAATACACATTATTGTTATAATGCAGCTGATTAAGGTCTCTTTATAACATGAAATTAAGTTTAGATCTAAACTACTTTTCCTGTCTGACCATTTGTGTAACTTGTCTAGAAGTACAGAACTCCTGCCCCCATATCAAGTGGTGAAAACCTGACCTAATAATTAAGTTGAGATTATTACATTAAATTTTAGATGCCTACCTATTGTGTGCATTTGCAAATTGAGGCAAGGAATAAAGGGAGGGAAATATATTCTTAGACACTCTAATGGAAGTGGGAGGAGACTTTTTTTTAAAACATGAGGAGTTTCTCCCAATAGTCACATCTGTAACTGGTTTAATATGTGCTTGTGCCTTTGAAGGGTATGTAAAACTTGTGTACACTAAGCTTGTCATAGTAACAAATAACATTCTTTATACAGAATTACAGCCTGACACAACAAAAGTCAGCACTGTTCATCTAAAGTCTTATAACTACTAGTTTTCTTAGCACTTTAAGTCCCTGAATTCTGGGTTCACATTTTAAAGAAAGATGGGAGTGTACAGATTGAATTTGGTTTGGATAAAACTAAACTGGAATGTTTTTATGAGTCTACATTATATTGTCCAATATAATAGGAGTCTCTGACAGGGAACTTGTTAAGGAGGTAGCAAAGCACAAGAAGACTGTAAGCCTGCCAAATTAGTCAGAGTGCACACTGGGGAGCTTACACTATTTTTTTGCTGGCTGCGGAAGAACAGATAACAAATAGCCTGGTATAGAGTGGCTTGGTCAAATAGTACTTGTCCAGAGTAAACTTTCTTAGGTGAAGTTAATTGACAAAATTATTTGAACTGACTTAAACAAATAAAATGACTTTATACTGGAATAGTACTTCGTGCCTTCTGTCTGTAATTGTCTCTATCTAGGGTAGAGAGCCCTATAGCCACATGTTTTGTACCATCAAACCAAAGTGTGATCCTTCCATTCGCTTGTAAAAGTTTTTAATGAAGTCACTCATACAATAAAGTACAATGCAGTGTATTGTTAGACTATAGGACTAACAAAAAATATTCCCAGAATCACTGCACAACAAAGAGAATGCTGCATTACACACCCCAGGATGGGCACCTAGCAGTATAATACAATGGGGAGTTCTGCAGTCATTTCACCTGCCCTTTTTTCACCTATTTCACTCTTCAGTGATACCAACCATGTAGCAGTGATCTAACATCGCAAAAAACAAATGGGAAAGGGAATACTTCTAGTTTAGCTCTGCATTACCTAATTATGCAAACAACTTCTGCAAGACTATGGCACCGTGGCTTACTTTGAAGCAGAGTAGAAAAAGACTTAGCCTACTAGGGAACAGTTAACCTTAAAATAATCTCAGATTTAATCTAAAGTCTCACCTTTCATCATTCAGAGGAAGGACAAATAACTACCATTCTGTAATGTTAAACATTAAATAAGTAGGCATCTATATTTCAAACATATTTTCTAACTTAATAAATCTATCTTTGTCTCTGAGGATTCACATCACATTACTGTGATACTGTGATTCACAATATCATTCATGAAGGTGATTGGAATGCAGCTGGCATTCATGTAAAATGAGTTACAGTACATGACTAATGCAAAACAACATCCTTCCGATCAGATAATCCTTTAGTGTAACAATGCCAGTTTTCTCAATAAGTTAGCATTGAATTGCTGATAAATGAGTTATCTCTTACTCTCTTGGTAATTGGTACAACAAATGATAACCCTGTTAATCTTTTACTTTAAGTCCTCTGTTGTTTGGGGACCTCTTTCACTGAAGAATTATTCACTCAATTTATATTACTATTCAGTACATAATCTAACTGGCAAGAGAAAGATCAATGTTCTTTCAGAAAACATAATGATCTTCTTTCTCTTGTTTTCATAATCCTTTCTCAATATATTCAGATGTCACTCGTACACCTGTACTGCACATGAGCCAACAAGCTAAACCTATTCTGATCATTATAGCAGCCTAACCATGCGATACTTTCTGCCTACATTCAGGACAGACTGCAGAGATAATTCTTCGCTATGCTGTTTTGAATCACAGAGCAAAATTTACATCTAGTTGTCAATGTCAGCAGATAGTACTCAGAAATTTAAGAGACATGACAATGAGTCAAAGGTGTACAGATTAACATGTATATATAATCAGGATAAGAGTACTTTGCAATCGTAGGTTATTGCATCCTAGACATAGAAAATAGCAGATAATTAATTAACATAAATTATTGCCACAGGGTATGACCATGAAGGTCAGAATGAAAGATGACCGATGCTAGTAGAACACAACATAAATTCAGAATTGGCTGCATTTTCTATGATAAAAATCCCCAGATGTCAGAGTGGAATCCATTTCGGGGATCTGACAAAAAAAAAACAAACCCAAAACAACCCAAACCCACCTGAAACCATCACTTATGTTTTTCATTTTAAGAAGTCTCATATAAATGAAAAACAGAGACCACATAATGGCCTGTAAATTTGAAAGGAAAAGAAAGGCAAATAAAATTGTCATAAAAACATTATGAACTGTAGAAGTTTTCAAAATGTCAATAGACAAAGACATTTTAGTTTCTGAACGGCACCATTTTTCAATTACTATAAGTATTTGAAAACTATCCAGTAATTCAATCTTTTAAATAGGCATAGCAAAGCTACCTACATTCTGTAGATTATGAGAATAGGTTAAAAAATTTGCTATTGAGACCTAACAGAACAGCTCTGAACTTTAAATCCAAATAACAGACTGGTTTTATATTAGCATATTACCCCCATATTAGGTCCTTGCTTTCTCTCTGTTGATGATCTGACTCAACTGTTAGCCTCAGGAGGCAGTTGAGAAGAAGCTTTTCACTGAGTTTAACCTTCTGCATGATATCTAGGTCAGCCTGTGAAGTGGGAGTTGTAATTGCAGTTCCTGGAGGCTGCAGGAAGCCAGGATCCAGGTTTCTCCTTGAAGAGGAGACAGATCTTACTTTCAATTCAGGGGGAAAAAAAGGAGCATGAGCCTATTGTTTGTAGTTGAACTCTGTGTGATCAGAGAGTGATAATTTTCTCTTCATTTTAATATGTCCTCATTTTAATTAATAAAAGATTAAGACACCTTGTTTTTGAAGTACAGAAAACTTTGAGGGGAAAAAAATGTCATTAGAATATTTAGGACAAAAACTGAAGCAGGAATGCTTCTACTTATACCCACTGAACAAATTCTGACACTTAAATCAAAGTACTTACAACACCTCAGGTGCCTAAGATAGCTGCAATTTCTGCATTATTTGTCGAGAATATTCACTGGCGTTGTGATTTATGAATCTAAGTGTTTCCTTGGTACCACAGGAAAACCCACTAGGAGAACACAATTTGTCTCCTTTTCCCAGGTTCTTCATCAGAAAAGGATTCTTTCTTTGTGAAGGCTACTTCAGTAAAAAAAAAACAATAGTTGATGGAAATCCATAGCATAAGAAATGGCTGGCAGAATACTCCAAGGAAAGCTTTAGAAAGAATAAATTAATCACTTTCTTTAAATGCATGATTGAAAGAATTTTTAAAATAAACTAATAAATGCAGCCTAAAGTTGATGTTATTATTGTTTCGCTTTTCACCACACTTCTTGTTTCCTGAACTCAAGATGAAAAATGGCCAGCAGCTTGAATCAAGAAATTACTTGGATGCTTTCCAAGGATTCACTAAGTCTTGCAAATGCCCGTGGCTGCCAGTGAGGAGGCCAACAGGAAGAAGAGGTGGTGCAATGGCTGAAACACCTTGTGCTGTGTTGGGAAATTGCTTCATAACTCTAGTTCATATTTTTTTTCCTATAGAAAGGATAAAAGACAAATATAAAGGAGTCAGCAGCCAGATTATTGAGTATCAACCAGAAGGGTAGATTCACAGAAAAATTTCAGTAACAGTTTATGGCAGTAAAAGCCTTTATATTATTTGCTTTCATCCAATAACTGACCGAATGTCAACAAGTATATGGATGATATTTTATCCTTCCAAATAATTACAAAATAATAATTGTTATACCTTCAAAATAATAATTGTTATATTTTCCACAGAGTACAAGAAATGCCATAATCTATTATCTGCATGACATGTAGATTGTATTGCTTGCTTAGTAAAATGTGAAGGACCTGCAAGTCCTCCCTAAATGAACGTTCCTCACACTCTTCTCCCAGGTCCAGTCACCTACCCGAGTTTGGGGAAGCACCATCACTGCCTTACTCAAAAGGTTTGGGTTAGCTCTACGTAACACAATTTTTGTCTAGTACCCTCAGGCTTTTGGGAGAACAAACCATAGTTAGAGGAGGTAATTGGGGAACAAAGAAGAAAATTATTTCCAAAAAGATGCCATCTATCTCATCTGGTTTTGACTTAGTGTTCCAAACTCGTCTACTTTGATCTGTCGTGATTAAACTTTGCCACTCTACTCACTCATTATATTTTGAGCAATGCCATTCTTTCGAACAAACAAGTTTTGTGTGCAAAAATCACTACTGTCACAAGAGATCGTTCCTTGGTTTTCAGGTAAGTATTCACCTAGTTTAGCTTCATCCCTAAAGGGAAGTGAGACTTAAGAGCATCTGGTACAGATACAAGGATTGGTACCTGACTGTAATTGTTTTAGCAGCATAATTAGGTCTTTGCAGGTATTAAATAATTATGATTGTAATAAATTTAAATACTTTTTCTTAAACCTTAGTGGTTTTTTGCTAATTGTGTGATTTCATATAGATTTAATTAGTTGGGATAACTGAACTAAAGAGTCATAGCATCTTATAAGTATATACCCGAGTTAGAGTAGATTTCTTTGTTCCTCTGGGAGCAAGACCACTGAAGGGAAAATATATATCCTACTGAATTTAATTTTAAATGTTTTACCTAAGGAATCAGAGCATTAAATGCAAAGGTTAAGAATAAATTAATGCACTCGGAAAACAACCCAGAGGAAAGCAATCCAGACAGTTAGTTGTGTTTTGGAGTGTAGGGTTTAGTTATAGTCCATAGAATTGGCTCTTCACAGAGTGTCCAAAACCAGAATAAGAGTAGCAAATGGAAGCCAAAAGGAGGCAAGATTTAATTTCTTAGTGTTAAACATAATGTAGAAGGGTCACAAACAACTCCACCTGTACGGTAAGCTGGTGCTGGCCTGAAGCCAGATGCACACACCAGCTGCTCTCCTACTGCCCTTCTTCAAAAAGGATAGAAAATAGAATGAAATGCTTGTGGATCAAGATGAAGACTTACCAAATGCTGTCACAGCCAAAGCATACTGAACTGGCTGGTGATAAATTTAATCAGATAACAATTAAATTAGATGTGAATGGCAAGAAACAAATTCAAAATTATAACATAACCTTTCCACCAATACCACCTTTTTTCTTCAGACTCATCTGCAATCCTTTAGTTCCAAATACTGTACCTCAAATCTGACCCCTCAACCTGAGCATCTCTTGCAGATGAGAAATAGGTTTTCTCTTATGTCCATAACAGCTCCTCTCCACCTCACCTTCCACCTTACACTTTCCTCTGTCTCCTGTACAGGCTTCTATCTTACAGGGTGATGCTCTGTCCAGGAGTCGTCGCATGCTGCTGCTTCCCTCAGGGTATTCCCACATGCTCCAGCATGGGGTCCTCCATGAGTTGCAGGGTATCTGCTCCAACATGGGATTTATGGGATGCTGAAGAACAATCTGCTCCACCATGATGACCCCCCATGGGTCCCAGAGGAATATCTGCTCCAGCTCCTGAGCACCTTCTCCCTCATTCTGACCTTGATGTTTGCAAGGTTATTGGTTATTATTCCTTCTCACAGTTTTCTTTCTCCTCTCTGCTTTCTGTTGTTATTATTCTTTCTGAAATCTGTTTTCCCAGAAACATCACCATCTCAGCTGGTAGGCTCTCCTGTGTCCTGAAATGGGTCCTCTGGAAGTGGCTGGAGCCACCTATGTCAAACAATGGGCAGACCCTGGTGTCTTCTCATAGACACCACCCCTGCAGCCCACCTCACCCTTACACCCCTCTACACACTCTGCAGCACCTGTGCTCCAACACTCAATTCAACCTGTCAACAATTCCAAAACTGTTATCAGGAAATATGTTACTTTAGAAGGGAGATCAGCATAATCTACATCTCAAGCTACATCCCATACAAACCCACTACCAACAGGTCCCTCAGAGCAGATAAGATTAAAAATGTGCAGATATGAAGTAACTAATGATTTGTTCCATCACAAAGAAAAAACACTTGAAAAAAACCCCTCTTTTTGTGAATTATATGAAGTTTAGATATAAAAGGAGAGGTTGCTTCTTTGCAGTAGAACTCAAAGTATACTCCTTTCCATTTCAGGGCTAACAAAATGCTTCCCTAAAGGCAGAATAAATCATCATGACACTAGATAAGTCTGTGAAAACAAAGCGTGTGTCTCCAAATTAATTAGAGATAAAACTCTGTAATTTAAAAAATGTCACAAGAAAATGCTTTGATTTCTTTTCAGTAATTTCCAGTCATTTCCATTAATTTGGCATTAACTGACACAATTTCAGATGTTCTGCAAATACAATGTTCTACAGTCTACAAATGCATTAGCTAAAACCACCTCGATCTGAGAAACTCTCTCATACTTAAGCTGATGCCAAATACACAAGGTCAGGCAGGCCTGGAAGTGATTGTTACAGTCACTGAGCAGTGGTGGGAAGAGCAGGAAACAGCATGAAGAAGGATATATGGAAGACATGGGATATTTTTTGCTTCTAAGGTCTTTACACAGAAGTGGCTTATTGAAATTAATGATCTTGGCTGCTTAAAGGCACCACTCCATTGCATCTCTCCCACAACATGCACAACCTGTGTTAGCACTGAATTTCAGTTCACCCTAGCAATTTTTTATGGACCACTATCCTTAAAATATGACCACAAACAACAGGACAGAAAGGTTAAAGACACAGGTGTACGAATGTAAATTCAGGAAAAATATATAAAGATTGAGCATAAAACCAGAACATTTGATGCTTCTCTGCCCACACAATTCCCACAGCAATGAGGCTGGGGAAGGGACTGGAGGGAAAGTCTGATGAGGAGAGACTGAGGCAGCTGGGGTCATTTAGCCTGGAGAGGAGACATACGGCGGAACCTTCCCCCCTCTACAACTCCCTGAAGGCAGGTTGTAGTCAGGTTGGGATTGGGTTCTCCCAGGCAACCAACACCAGGACTAGAGGGCAGAACCTGAAGCTTCCAGGAGAGAAAGGGTTGATAGACATTGGAATAGACTGCCCAGGGTGGTGCTGGAGTCCCCATCCCTGGGAATGTGGCACTTAGTGCCCTGGTTTAGCTGATGTGGTGATAGTAGGTCATAGGCTGGGCTTGATGATCTTAAGAGATCTTTTCCAGCTGCAATAAATCTGTGTTTCTGTGAAACTGCAACAGCTACACATTCTTTATGATAATTTATTTATTTATTTAAACAAAGCAGGAGTGTGGTGAAGCTGTTACACTGGTTGTAAAAGTTCAGTTATTTGTATAAATTTAATTTAAATAAGATGTGTGCTAGAGTGTTATCACGACAGTTTGAATGATAGTTTGATGGTTTCATCAGAAAAGTGAGAAACATACTGTTGTTAAGCCAGATTTTATTTAGATATTTTGAAGGAGCAGTTCACATTCTGAACAAATTTAGTCATCCTCTTCTAGTTCAGTATCAGATAAGATCAGGAATTGTAAGAGACAGATAGAAATAAGATAGGAATGCAATTCCATGAAAAGAGAAGAAAAAGACAGCAATGTTAAAGCCTGGCTGTATTATTATATTTCAATTGATGAAGAAAGAAAGAGGGATTACTGAATTGATCATTTTTCAGCCCACACAATGGTGGGATAACAAACTGGAAGGACTAGCATCGCCTTTCACAAACACTTAAAGAGAAAACCATTTCAGACAACAAAGTCGTTGATTTAGTAAGTACCACACACTCAATAAAGTGCTTAGGCTTTTAACTGTAGACATATGTCTAAACACCACAGAGAGTGCTTTGTAGGACAGCAGTGCACTTAAGCATAAGCATAAATGCTTTGCTCATCTGTGACATTAACGAGTACTCCTCTTCTGATCTTGACCTAATATCGAATGAACAATTTCTCTAGGGATTACTAGCAGTTAGTGCAGATGTGAAATAAAATTTACTGAGTGTAAACCACAAATTGTGCCTCAGAGACATAAACTGAAGTCTGAGATAAGAAAATACTTGATTTTTATGCACCCAGACACTGGAACTCAAGGGAAGCAATACAATGCTGCTTATGTTTTCAGAGTTCATCTGATTCCTGTGACATCACCTTCTGTGTTTACTACCTCTTAGCCTTTGAGTAATTAGCTTCTTATCATGAGAGAGGTCAATGTCAAAAGAAACTTCCTTTGAAAACTATACTACAAAAGAAGACAGAAAACATACTTGTTATGTACTTGCTTTGCTTAGACACTGAAGTTTCCAACAAACATCTCGCAAATTATTTGCCCTTGCAATGCGACTTGGCACCATGTGGTGACACACATGACTTTGGAGTTTACAGTGACATTTCCTCTTTTCTGATGCGTTTATGAATCCATGGTTTTCAAGGAAACCTGGCAGAATCTGGCTCAGAGAAACAGAGGAAATGTGTGTTACAGCGCTTCCCTGATCTACCTCCCGTGAACAACTCAATTGAGACTCTTGTTAGATACACCACTGCCCACAGTGAAGAAAGTAAAAGCACAGGAACGTGTGTTTTAGGCTAGATTAGTTTATTACAGTGTTTTCAAAGTGCTTTCTGTTTTTTCTTCTTCTTCTTCTCTGACAACATGATTGGTTTATCTCAGCTCCTGCCTGGCTTGCCATTTATGTCATCATTAGATCGTGTTGATGAGGTCAAAGATGAGACTATAAAAAAGCTCCATTAATTTTCTTTGTCTTATTTTCAGGTCTTTCCCTATGCCGTTAGAAATATTTGTGATAAACCTGACTTTACTGTATCCTATATTGAGTCCTATATTCCTTTTGCTAACTCTTCATTTTATATTCTTCAGATCAGTTTTAACAGTGACAACCTCTTCCCCTGTTACTTAGTAATGCTTACCTGGGCATATTTACGTTATTCCATGATTAATTCAGTCACTTTTTTTTCCAGACTCCAAAACATCTTTATGCTTATGTAACCAACTACAGGTAAAAAATGAACCGATTAATTTCCCACTCCAAGGGACTGTGAATTAATTTCTACAATCTAACGTGATTTTCATTCCTTACTGAGAGTGACACACAGAAATAGGGACAGATTTTCATGTTTCAGGAAGCATTTCAATGGCATCCTCTCAACCAACAACAAGAAGGCTAATAACATGCACACAGGAATTCCAGATTAACATATAATATTAAGGTCGTTATTGATAAAAAGATAGATTAATAGTTATGGGAACATTTTCTTCACTTTAAAAAAAAAAAAAGTTGGGTATAAGTATAAAGTAACACCCCAATCCCATAGTTCTAGCTTTTCAGGAAATAAATAAGAAAATATAAAGCCGTTGTTAGAATTTAAGACAAAATCACATATTCTTTTTCCTTTCTTTTTTTTCATACTTTCCCTGTTTTAATTTACCCTGAGGGACTATATCTATTATTACTGAATAAAATCTTTTCTTGCTTAAATCAAGCGATTAAAACCAGCAGTTGGAACCTTCCCTTGTAAATATATTCATGTTTCTGTGGAAAAATATTGTACGAAAGTTCTTGTCAATCCTGTGGAATTTGTGCCCATACGATCCATCTGGAGTTTCAGGCAGAAATTGGACTGCAGCAGCAGCATGTCTTTCTGGCAAACTGCTTTTTGGGCTTTTAAACCATTTTCTAGGCAAAAAAAGTTGATGCAGTCTGACAAGCTTAGGTGACTTTTGGACTAGCTATTACCAAAAGTAGGCAACCTTTTGCTAATTAATATCCCTGCCGCTAGCAAATTTTTCTTTTCAGTGTTTAAGAGTTGTTAAAGTTCTCAGTTGTATGTCAGTGCTGCATTAAGCTGATATTACAGTAATCAACTGTGAAAGGCCCCAGATGGATGGTGAAGGAGAAAAAGGAAGCCTTTTATCAAAAGCCAGTTCCTGCTTCCTGAACTATGATATAGCTTCTAAAGTTTCCCTCCAGATAATAGACCACAGTCAGAGCTCAGAATATGGGAGGAGGGAAACACACACATACATGCACACACACTCAAACAGAATACAGTTCTCCTCACACAGAAACAGATGTAGCAAGTGAGCTGCTTGGGCTAAATGAAAGCAAATAATTTCCTAAAATCTAGAAAAAAAAAGGCTTCACAACAGCAGTGTAATTTAACTGCTTCTGGAAACAAGAATAAATTCTGTTTGAGTGTAGGTGCCTTAAAAAAAAAGAGACCATCTTTAAACTCATAGTAGTATTTGACAGTGACACAATGGCATTCTTCACGTTAGTTGAAAGGTCAAGGTACAGAAGAAAAAGGTAAAAATACTAGGCTTAAAAACTGTTTTGTGCTCCTTGCCAAATATTCCAAAGGGGATTGAATGAGTTTAACTCTAGTACTGCCTAATTCCATCACATAAAATTATATATACATCAAATGCTAAAGCAAATGTGTGATTTTCTGTTATTTTTAACTTTGTGTATTTTCCTCCACTTTTATTCATTTCACCTTTGAGACTTAAGGTAAACTCCAAGTAGAGACCAGAAAAGCAAATCATTTCCTTTTAATTACTCCTTCAGGAAATCAGTAAATGGAGGTTCACCCTGGGTCATGTAAAACTGCTATCACAAATCTTTAAGCCACAAATGAACTAGGAGAAGAAATCTATCTGCCACACATGTTGTGACTTTGGGTGATATTTCTCAGGTGCTTCTTTCATTAATTGATAAGAGTAGCAAATGCTCCATGTGTTTTAAATAAGAAAACAAGAAAAAGAAAAATAGACCAATACATTCACATCATCCTTCCTATATAACTCACACCCTAAGTTTTTCCCATCATTCTGTCATTTGTTACAAAACCAACATGGTGTTTATTAAAAGGATGAAAAATCTGGCTGATATGTTGCAAAAATTAATTGTTGTGCACAAGACAGGTGCACTCCCTGTAGGTGCTAAAGACATCCATTTATATTTTCTCTTGTTTAATTCCTTTACTTGAGGAGAATCTGATAAATTCCTGCTACTAAAGCTAACAGAAGACAAATGGATTTGAAAAAACCCTTGATAACTTGGCCACAAAATGCACAATTCATGTCTTAATATGATGGGCTATGAAGCAAAAAATCTACCCAGGAAGTCAAGGGTTCTGGTAGGGATTAGAGAGGTCATGGTAGATAATGAGACAAACTTGAGCTCTTACCACAGATCTATGGCTTAAAGAGCTAAGGAAATCCTTGGATAGTTAAACAGAGAACTATCAATTAAGAAGAAAGCATTACCTTTGTATTTGGCAATTATGCAACTGCAACCACAAAGCTTTATCCACTCTTTGGAGGTCTAGAAAGATGTTAATCAGTTAGAGAGAGTTCAAAGCAAAAGTATGAGATTGATTAAAAGACTGGAAAATGTGTGTTACAGGGAAAGACTTAAGGAGCTAAATCTGTTTATCATAACAGTAAGAAGAGATTTACAAACAGTGTGTAAGTATTTAAATGGGAAAAGAATGTTGTTAATAGACTCTTCTCAGTCCCTTTGTAAGTATAATAAGATACAATGGCTTAAAGTTAAAACCAGACAATTTAATTCTTCAGTTAAGCAAATCCAGGACAAAATTAAGAAAACAAGAAGCATGTTTGTCCATTGGATTGCCTTTGTATAAAAAAGATGAATGTCACTAGTATTTTTTATCTCTATTAACACAGTAGAGCAATAGAATATATGAGAACAAAGGGATTCAATGAAAACTTTAGATGGATTTTGTCATCAGGAGCAAAAAATCTTAATAGAATTGTAGTACAAAAGGGTTGTCATAAAAAAACAAACAAAAACCCAGCACGCAATAAACAGGTAAACAAAGTAAAATAATAAAATAAATCCTGAAGCAAAGAAGAATTTGTTGCATTTCTTAAGTGGAAACTGATTATGAGAATACAATATGATTTATATCAGTGTGACTGCAAAGCTGTTCAGCCTCCAGTCTTAAACACTAAACTTGTGGTGTAAAGATTTCACTTGTAGGAATTACTGAATGTTCAAGCTTTATTCCATGAGTGAATGTAATGTTTCTCTTTTTTATCTAAAACATGTGCCATCCTTCATGATTTTTGCATGTCTGTGGTCTTTGTACAATTCAGCAATATTTCTTATGGAATCCTATTACAAATATTTAATTGCCATATCCTTCAGTGATTTGAATCATTGTGCTTATTCAATGAACCTGCTGTGTTTCTGGGTGTCATTTTTAGGACTTATATATATTTCATCAGAATATATTTCCATGAAATTAAATTTCAGTTCTTCCCCTTTGCCACTGCACTTGGGAAAAAGCCACCATGTAATTACCATATCAGAGATAGAACAATTTTAAAGAATAAAATAAATTCTGAGTTTTCTTTTCTGGATGTCTTGACACAGGTTTAAACAATAGCCTGCCCTTCTTTCCACATGATAAAGTATCTGTTTGTTCAATTCAACATCTAAACAGTCAGCACCTCATCATCCTGTATTTCTGAGTTAACGCTAGTTTGTCATCAGTCAGAACTACTTCAAAAAATGTGTGAAACTGTTCTATGAACTGTAGTAAAGAGGACCAGTGTATGAACATATCTAAGTCTTCCAAATTCTTATTCAGTGTGAAAAATTATATGATGATAATACCTATTTTGACTGAAAAGCGATACACTCAACAGAACATTTCATTGGTAAATAAATCCTTCAAACATTGCTGCAGAAACCACTGACAGGGTCATTTCACATTGAGAACCCATGTATTTGCAACCTTTCAGAGAACTGCTTTATGCTGACCAGGATATGAATTTCTCTTAAAAGTTAAAATAGCTATTTTTAATCTTGATTATAAAACATATTTTCATACAGGGCATAAATGCAATATGAAAAATTCATTGCACTTCTGAAATGGAAGGAAGCAACAGCATGAAGAAATGTGACATTGACATTAATGTTTATTACATAAGACACTTTCAAAGCTTTATATTCATGGAAATAAAATCATTGTTCAGGCTATTTAGAGGATAAAGATTTTTTTAAATCAAGGAGGTGTGGTTGTAGTCTTTGAAAAGCATAAAATGTGCATACTTATCTATAAAATAATAAAATATCCTAATTTAAAAATCACATTCATGATCCATGGGTTCAGATAAAGGATGCATGAAATCAGTTCAGGGTGGGAGTGACAGAAAAAGAAAACCTCTTGTCTAAATAATGTTCTCCTATTTTTAGATACCAGCTCTCAAATTGCTTTTATTCACTCTTCCAGATTACACAGAGGGTTTTTTTTAACAAAAGGAAGTGCAATACTAGTAGAATTTAATAAGAAAATATGCAAAACTAGCTTAGAAACAAACAGGTGCAATTAAAACTACGGGTTTCCATCATAGAATCACACAGAAAACTTCTGAACAGCACACACAAACAATTTAATCGTAAGAGCAGTTCTTTGCCAACAAGTCTTGTTTCCCTGGATATCAAACACATTGGATTAATTCCAAAGGCTGCTGCTGCATTGCTAACAATACACAAATGGTTCACAGACTGAAAATGGAAAACAGAAAGAGAGAGAGGAAAAAAAGTAACATCAAATATATTTCAACAATAATATGAAAAATAAGGTATTTTATGCCTAGAATTTTGGAAAAGTGAGGGTATAACAGAAGTCTGGTGGTTGTAAGAATTTCTTCTGCTGCTTAATATTTGGGGCTTTTATGCTTTAAATAGATGAGTGTTCCTTTTTTATAGGTTCCAATGGGAAAACTAGAAATAATTAAACCATTGTTTAGCAAGTCATTTGGAGTAACAGAATGATAAACATTCTGTTAGATAGAAAAAGACCTCAAAAATCATCAAGTCCAACTGTCAATTCAATGCTACCATGCCCACTAAACCATGCTTCCATGAACCACATATACATGCTGTTTGAACACCTCCAGGGTCAGTGACTCCATCACTTTTGTGGGCAGCCTGTTCCAATACCTGACCATTTTTTCAGTGAAAAAATTTTCCTGCTATCCAATCTAAACCTCCTCTGGCACAACTTGAGGCCATTTCTTCTTGTCTTACCAGTAATGACCTGGAGAAGAGACTGGCCCTCATTTCTCCACAATCTGCCTTCAGGTAGTTGTAAATGGTGATATGGTCTCCCCTCAACCTCCTTTTTCCCTAGTTATACAATACCAGCTCCCCCAGCTGCTCCTCACAAGTCCTCCTCTCTAGACCCATCATTAGCTTTGTTCCCCTTCCTTTGACACACTCCAAGGTGTCATTAAGGTGCCCAAAATTGAAGGCAGTATTTGAGGTGAGGAATCTTTAGTGCCAAGTACATGGGAATGATCACTGCTCTTGGCCACCTGGACACACTGCTGCTGTTAGTCAGCAGCACCAGGTCCTTTTCTACTAAGCACTTCTCCAGGCACTCTTCCCAAAGCCTGTAACATTGCACAGGGCTGCACAACTTGAATGTAGGACCTCATGCAATTTGCATCAGCCCATGGATCCACTGAGCTACATTAAACATGAATTGAGAGAAAATCTGCATTTGATCATGGCTAGCTCTTACAGAGATTTTAGGTAAGTCATCATGGACCATAAGTAACTGTGTGGACTTTAAGATTTATAGACTGGTTAAGGTTGGACTGACTGGAATATCCAGTCTTCTTATCCAATATCCCTGCTCAAACAAGGCCATGTAGGGTCCATTGTCCAGGACTGTGTTCAGATGGACACATCTTCATTTCCAAGGATGGAGACAGCACAATGACTCTGAGCAGCCTGTGCCTGTGCTCAGTCACTGACATTAAAAAAAGTGTTTCCTGATGTCAAGAAGAAACTTCTTGTGCTTCAGTTGGGGCTCATTGCCTCTTGATCTTTCACCAGGCATAAATAAAAAGCCCTGAATTCATTTTCATCAGGTATTCATGCACATTGAGAAGTTCCTCTGAAACTTCTCTAAGCTAAACTGTCTCATCGATCTCAGCCTCCCCTTATAGGAGAAATGCTGCAGTACCTTAATCATCTTAACAACCCTTTGCTGGACTCTCACCAGTAGCTCTTTACCTATCTGATAGTGGAAAGCCCAGAACTGGGCACAGAGCTGCAATCACGGCCTCACCAGCGTGAAATACAATGGTAGATACTACCCCTTGATCCACTAGCAACACTTTATCTAATGCAGCCTGGAGCACCACTGGCCTTTTTTTTGCTAAAAGGTCATATTGCTGCACACAAGAACTGACTTCATATATGTTGGGAGAGGAGTTGTTTGGGCCATTCTTACTGTCTGAAGATTGTCTATAATTTTCCTTTCTCTAGAACTCTAGAACTATTTTTTTAAGAAATGTTTAGCAGCCTGCTACACCACCTAGACACACATATGTCTATGGGAGTGGATGGGACACAAGGGCATTGAGAGAGCTGGCAGAAGGGCTCACCAAGCTACTCTCAATAATTGTCCAGCAGTCCTGACTAACCAGGGAGAACCCAGTTCACTAGAAGTTAAAAAATATGATGCCCATATACAAGAAGGGCCATCAAGAAAGATCTAGGGAACTGCAAAAGTGTCACTCTGAGCTCAGAGAAGTTTATGGACCAGATCATCTCGAGTGTCGTCACAGGGCATTTATGATCCCTGGGTAGGATTTAATGCTGTGAGTATACCACATATGTTCTGACTTGTCTCATTCTGAAAGTGCATTTAAAATATTTTCCTGATATACAAAAAATTGAGAACAATTTTTCAATCACCAAATGGAAAGTAAAAAAAAAAAAAGCTAAATGTTATTTATTTCAGTCTAGTATTGAACAATTGAAAGATTGGAATTTATCATATTAATAATTTTAGCCATAAATTGGTTTACATACTATTTTATAGTTAACCAGCTTTATTCATTCAAGATGTGCTTTTTTTCCCCCATAAAAATCATAAAGTATATTCTCAGGATGGTTAACAAGAGACTGATTAACTTGCTAATACCGCATGACACTTAACAAAATGCACTGAAATTGATCTTTTAGTGTGTGGTTGGTGTTTTCTCCAAAAAACTGAAAAAGATCTAGCAGCATTCATTTTAATAACATTTAAACACTGGCTTTACTCTTTTCAGATTTTCAGTTTTCTGGAAAAATCATTCTGGTGGAAGAAGCAGTATTGTTCAATATTTTTTTTCACATTTTCTTATTAAATTTGTGACTACTATCCAAATTCAGATAGATTATGAATGTATTATCAAATATTTAAGTATCTATCATATTGTTATGCAAAATTTTACAAGGATGCAAGGTAATATAAAGCTGAATGTAGCAGGACTTCACTTTATATGCTGTCTACACCGTCTTCATAAAAATCTGGAAATCATTGAGACATAGTAAGTATGGAACCCCATGATGCTAGTTACATGGGCTTTTAGGAGTCAAATTACAATTCAACACATACGAATGTACTTGCACATTCACTCTTCTCAGTTTCTGTGCTACTCAGGCTACCACGAATAATGTGTGTAACAGAATATAATGTATTCAGGTTTTATCGAGCTGTGGACCCACGAGGTTTGAAAGTATAAAGTACGCTTACAAACTTAGGAGGGTGGTAGGCTCAGCTTTATCTGTTTAGTCAGTGAGAAATCATTAGAGAACTGAACACTATTTGTTCAATCAGTGCCCAGGGTTATAAGCCTTTGGAATAGGTAACTAAAGCCTGAAGGATGCCTTTGAAACTCTCATACATTTGGACCTTGTTTCAAAAGATAATGTGTCAAAACATAAAGGATTCACTCAAACATACTGGAAAATGCCATGGATGTTGAATTTTGAATTTTGGTTTGCTGAGAGTAATGTAACATGATTTTTGAGCAAGAATGACTTCCCAGAAGTGATGAATTTTCAACAATATAGTCAGTAGTTGTCCCATGCTATGACAGGTTGTGAATAGTATGAAAGAAAAATAATACAATTTGGAAAGTCAGAATAGTCATAATATTTTGAAATATTTAGTTAATAGAACTTTCATAATTTTTTCATAGTTGAATGCTTTAACCTGTATAACATCAGTTATATTATAAAAGACATAGTAAGTTCTTCCAGAAATACTCAGTAATCTACTATCTGTACATAGAAGACCAAATAATATAAAGAAATATTTAATATAAATATAATACCTATGTAAATATATAAATACCTATGTAAATAAATACAGGCAAAATAATAAATAAAAGAGAGGGAAATGTAATAAAGAGTCTTCCTTATTTTGATCATTGCTTTCTTCTAAAAATAAAGCAAAGAATGCTTTGGGGTAGTTCAGCTTCACCACAGTTTGCAAGGAAGAAATTCGGAATGGTTAAAGTTAATTGCCAGAACAGAAAGTAAATGCAGCTAACTAGTCCACAGATCAAACTGTGCAATTAGCTTTCTGTTTTGGCTGGTTCAATTGCTGATGTGATCTTGCAGTACAATTATCCATAGTATGATACATAGAGGAAAAGTGGTAAAGAGCAAGCCAACAAGTTTGTTCTTAGTTGTCACTTGGAAAATTAAACATAATTAAATTTTACAAATATGAATGAAAACTTATGTTGATAAAACTAAACTCTATTGGAGCTTCCAGAACTGAAGGTACCCATTCACTTGCTCTTCAGGGCTATATGTGAAAAACTATCGTTCATTTTTCCACTTAAAAAAGACAAGATTAGGTTATTGAGTTCATTGTAGGTTTTTTTATTAAATGCATTGTGTAGACTGAAATAAAAAGATAATAATTGAGTCTGGGAGAAAAATAATTGTAAAAATACATGGAAATTTTAAAAAAGGTGTGGTTGTCATAAACTCATTTTCTCTTGTAGAGGTCCTCTTGATAAATCAAGGTTTAGTAAACTAATTATAATTATTCTATACTAGAATCAGAATGCACAGCACTGCCAAGTGTCACAGGTTTCATCAAGCATCTAGTTTAGCCTTACCAACCAAACCTTTTCCGGAACAACTAAACCACTTAATTCCACCCCTTTTTAAGTTCAAAACTCTCAAGACACTGAATTTTTAATCCTGTAGAAAACAAATGTACTGAATCTTTCATCTTCTTAAGGGTTATCCTGAGCTAATGTCAATTAAGAGAACCCTACTGAAACCTAAAAACTTACAATAATTTATACAATCTCAAAAATCTAATAGGTTTACTTGTATTAGTTGTACTGGAAATTTATTAATAGGCAGAGATTTGAAGTTTCGCACCGTTGTTTCATAGGCATTATCCTCAATGAAATTTGTGTCACCTTTGTGGTACAATCCTGTCACCAGAATAAATGTTACGTATGGAGAATTTTATGGAAAAGATCATATTGGATGCATCTAAGGTACTAGAAAAATTCCCAGTGACTACATAGGTCGTTGATTAAGCCCAAGGTATGTGGTAGCATTTCTTGTAAACAAACAGATGTCATTTCTACAAGTCTAAATGCATTCCTTAGCATCCCTGCCTTTAGCTAAGTTAATGTATCTAGTAACATACAGCAGTAGTTTGTCTCACAAGAGGTCAAAGTCACCATCACAAATTGTTTCATGAGTAAGATAACAGTTTCAAAACCCACTCAATTCAAGAGTGTCAAAATTTTTAATACTTCACAGTGGCTCTGCTTTTCAAGCAACCAGGCAAGTGATACAGGGGTGTTTCACATTCTGAACCTTCTTCTGAGCAATAAAATCCTTAAAAGATCAAAGTGTTGCTTTGTTTTGTTTTTTATCAAAGTAACATTAGCATTAAACTGTGGTATTTTTCATATTAGAATGTTGACATTTTAATACTAGACAAATATTTCAAACAGGTTTGGGTAATATTAACTCATGATCATTATCATTATTATTAAATTATGTCTAGACACTTGAAGACATCTCAAGCAAGCTGATAGGTACTACAGGTTTCTTAATTTTGCATTCCTTCATCTGGGCATGTATCTCAGGTTTGTCCTAATCCCTTTTTTGAGGTGGCAATATTTCCCACAATGGGAGTGACTGTCTAGCAGTTGCAGAGCAAGATTCACTGAGATCTAATCTGCCCAATCAAATGACCCAAGAGCTGGCAGCAACTGCAGCAATCACTCACTGTTCAGTTCAGATGCACCTATATTTGAATAACGTGGAGAAATACATATGTTGATGCAACAAAAGAGAGTAAGCAAGAGACAGGAATAGATAAAGAAAGCAATTACTTACTTTGTTCTTATTGTTTAGGTCAGTTTGTACATTTCATCTCAAAGATGTTACTCAGACTTTACAGCACTGCAGTCATGAGTTTCAAGGTAATGAAAATTAGTTTTCTTTAGTGAAAGTTAGCTAATCACATGGTAGTTCATTTGCCACAGACTAACACTATGCACTGGAATACTAACTTTCACACAGGGATTGAACTGATAGGGATCGAGCTCGTGCTTCAACAGCATTTCTGCAAATGTTCTCCATAAAGAATAATCTTAACCTCAGCATTAACACAGAAGGCTTATCTTATAAAATGTACTTTCTTTACACTACCAGGATCATACCAAATTTGGAGGGAATTCTCATTCACCAGTCCAGTCTCTTTCTGCCTTTCTGACTAGATTTCAGTTCTGCTAGCCCATGTCAGGCCTTCTCAAGTAGAAAACTAAAGTTATTCCCCACTAAAAAAGTGTCATTCCTTACAAAAGAAAAAAAAGAGTATCTGAATGTTTTTAATGTGTTTTGTCCCATCATTCTCTGGTGCACTGTGGCAGTACCCAGTACAGAAATAGGCTTCAGATGGTAGAGGTTACTAAGCCAACTAAGCCAGATAAAATATTACAACAATTTTTGTGAAACAGAGAACTAAGATGTCAAATGACCTTACTACAATTTTTGACATTTTTATCTCATTCACATCCATGAACTGATTCAATAACTCATTGTTTCTGACTTTTCAGAACAGAGAAAACCAGCTTCTTTTGCTGTATCTGAGTATCTAACTGTTGCAGCTTCTGTTCTTTAGTCAGTTTTAAATTCATAACTCTTCTATATGTTTTCTTAACTGAGATGGGAAAACAATAGGTATGCCTGCTTATATGAAGCTTCCCTGAATATTCCCTGAAAAAGTATATAATCCAGCCTCCACTAAAATCAGTCATTTCAATGGTCTGTGAATCAAGCTCAAAGAAATTAACTTCCTTTGTACTAGACAGCTTTATATGTGATTTCAGAATAAGCATCTGGAAATAAATGCTTAATCCTTACAAACAAAACTCTCAAAGACAAAGATTTCATTAATTTAATGGTAGCAAATTTGAATGTATCATAGGAAAGGACACATACAATGAAACAAAACAGCTGTAAATTTAATATGAAAAGGGTATCTTTCCCAACCCAGAGCATAATCAACATGTGGAGAAAACTTTCCACAAGAGGTCATCTACGTGGCTAGATTTAACAAACAACTGGGCCGCTTTACAAACATTATTAAAATTTGTTGCTGTGCAGGCCGAGACACTGTTGTGAGTAATCACATTTCAGGCTTCAGGGATTAAGCTGATTGCTTGTAAGGGTTAGAGAGTAATTCATCTTCTCATTTTATATTACTCTAAATTTATTTAAGTGCCCTCTGAATGAGGACAATTGATTTGTTTCAAAATATGAAGTAGCAGCCACTAAGTCACAGAAACAATATAGAAGGAAGCAACTCCCGTAGTTCACATACTTTGTTTGCGGTTTTGATTACATGTATGTCAATTTAAAGATTAGGGGCTGCGGACTTATTGCATTCATGAATGACTTCACCACAGTTAATAAAGATTTATCTTGTGTCTTGAAGACTACAGAATTCCTCAGTTTTGCATCCATAGCTTTTGTTTTCTTCAATTGAAGAAAGCAAGTAACTAACCAAATATACTGAAACACTAGCACAGACACTCTTTACCAGAAAAAGTGCCTAATAATTTGTAATGTTTCACTTATTCCAAGTTCTACTGCATTTGCCTTATAAGCTAGATCAGGAAATTATCATTAAAATTAGAAAAAAAATTCTGCAAAACTGAGATAATACATTTTTTAACTATAAATTAAACTATTTTTGAGACAATATGAATAGCTAGTGTAGAAATTACCTTCATTGCTGCAAATTTAATGTTTGGATTTTTCCATATGCAGTGTTCTGCAGCATGAATCCTATTCACTGTTCTAAGATTATTCAAGAATGCTTTAATAATACAATCCAAAGTCACTGTAAAATAGGTGCATTTAAATTCATAAAAAACAACTTTATCCCTGTGCTGTATTTTTGCAGCCTGGCTATACTCAGTTTCCCCATTTTGTTGTAAATAAAGTGGAGATGTCTTTCTTCAGAATTCCATTTACTGTGAAGTGTTTATGCAAAAGAACACTTTTTGCATTGGCTTCAAAATGTGAAAATATCTCTTTCCATCGTGACTTTTTGGCTGTATTTTTTGCACTGGAGGCTTTATGACTAACCTTCTCCACCATTTCAGTGAAAATCCTGGCCTGTAGAAGAGCATTAGAAATGGTTCAAAGGAGGCAAGGGTAATTTGGCAATTAAGATAAAAAAATAAAGTGGCAAAATCTATAATGTGACACTGTTCTGGAAAACAGTCAGCTTAAGCTGTTTCTATTCCTTTAATAAAGTTTTATCTGGCATGTTCTAGCTGCTCTCATCTAGAAACATTAGATGGAGTTACAGTTTATAAACATACCATTGTGTTATAATACCCGCTATTGGGATTTCTTCTAACCCCAGGTGCAGCTTTTGTTGTAAGCTCTTACCAGCATACTGTCTTGCGTAACCAAGACCAGCAATGCCAGGAATTAACACTGAGCCAAATACAGGTCAAATAAAGTATATAATGCTACGATACATGATGGGATGGTCCAGATGTTCTTAAAATGAGAACAGTATCATATAGGACTACAGGGCAATATTTTCCTTCAGCCGTAGCCAGAATTTTCCATCTCAAAATGCCCATATGTAATCTATATAAAGAGGATATGTATCCTGTTTGTATTTCATGGTTTGTTAGCGATGCTCACTTAGACATAACAATTTTAGAACATAGTTTTAAAAACCTTATTAGCTTATTTTTCTTCTTTAATTACATGTATGCAATGATTTTAGACAATTGCTTGTTGTAATAATTTAGAAAACCACAGTTTTTCAGTTATGCAATTTAAAAACATCTAAAATAAGATTTGCAAGCTACTTGATAATCTCCTGAAATTTACAAGACGACAAGATTTCCTACTTACAAAAGACATCAGAAGAGTAATCTCAAAGGTCCATAAGTGCTCAGTCCTTTAGTTCTGCAAACTATCACGTATATCAAGTGAAATCCTCAAAGCTGATGAAACAGGGTGCAGTATCTATCTGAGATGTTTATAAAGAAGTAGCAATACAAATTCAATTTGGTGAAACACAGCACAATCAAGAGATTTAACATCAAAACCTTCAGTAGATGTATGTTAAATCATCAGTGACTTGGCAGTGCTAGGACAATGGTGGGATTTGTTGATCTTCAAGGTCTCTTCCAATCAAAGTGATTCTGTGTGTCTGTGATCACCAGTGAAGAACAAGGATCAGAGATTAATTATTTTTTTTAATGTGTTCTAGAGCTCATTAAGAAGTGTGTCACCAGTCAGTGTAGAGAAGTCATCATCCCCCTCTACTCAGCCCTGGTGAGGCCATATCTGGAGTAACACATACAGTTCTGGGCTCCCCAGCTCAAGAGAAACAGGAAACTACTGGAGAGAATGCAGTGGATGGCATCAAAGAAGATTGGGGGCCTGATGCAACTCTCCTATGATGAGGAAAGTCTGAGCTATGAGTTTATCCTTGAGAAGAGAAGAATTAGAGGAGACTCTATCCACACCTATAAATATAGGGAGGGTAGCTGCAGGTGACTGTTTTCAATAGTAGCCAGTGAGAAGGATCAATGGGCACAAGCTGGAACACAACAGGTTTCATTTATAAATAAGGAGAAATGTCTTTACAATGTCAGTCACAAAGCCCTGGAACAGGCTTTCCAGAGTGGTTATGGAAATATTAAAAACCTACATGGTTATCTCTGTCTCTGGTGATATTAAAAACCTACATGGGTGCAGTCCTGTGCAATTTGCTTTAGTCAGCCTTACTTTGGTGGGGTAGTTGGACTTGATGATTTACTGAAGGACTTGAGGTCCTGTCCAACTCCAAACACTCAGTGATTCTGTGATCAGGGGACTCAAATGCTCGTCTCCCATGTAAATAGTATCCATGGCAGAGCATGATTTATGCTGGATCTTCCAATGCCTGTTTTCTTAGGGATTGTGCATCTTAAGCCACAGACTGCCAGGTCACATGTAGTACTTTTGGTCCAGTTTAATACTTGATTTTCCACCAGGGAACATATCTAACAAGCGTCTTAGATATTGAACATTATAATCTGTATGTATGCTTTCAATAATGATGGTTAAACAGTAGCAGAGCAATACAAGGAAACATTGCTAAAGCCATCAATGAAACACAACAAGAGCACAAAATGGGCCAAATCTTCAGCTGATGTAAACCCTAATGCCTGTATTAGCCAGATAAAGATCTGTCTCAATACTTTTGATCTGGTAAAGATATGCCCAAGTTTGTATTTTCCAGGGTCTTTAACCACAAAAAACCCCCGACAAATTTATAGTAAAGTGATAAAACTTTTATTAACAAAAAAAAAAAAGAACTATTGGAAAAAAGAAGGAAAGAAGAACTTATAAACCACCAGGAAAACTGAGAGAAAGGATCTATCCCCCAGCAGTCTCTGGCACATGGGTAGCCACCTGGAACAGCGTGAAAACCTGACAAAGGATTCCCCACGTCCACACTCCCCATGAAGGCAGCAAACACTAAGCGTGTAGGAACAGAGAGGGAAGAATAAAGGAAGAATATAATGAGGACACAATAAGGGCAGAAGTTATGGGGGGAAAGGAAACAGGTTTTCTTTTCACTCAGTTCCTGAGCAGCAGCCAAGTGATCTGCTTGGATCCAAGCAGGCCAGCCAAAAGCACATCAAAAAAGAGGAAATCTGCCAGATGCATGCCTTTACATTGCCATGGAAAGGGACACCTGATTGGCTCCCTAAGCTGTCATGTCATGTCAGGGGTCAATCCTCCAAAAATTAAGCCATGACAAATGCTAACTAGAAAACGAGGCCATGTGCTTACAAAGAAAGAATAAATATAGGGTTTGTCTGCATTTGAAACACACATAGTTTCCAGGAAAATTAGGGGGGTTTGATGCAAATTTTATTTATGAGTTCTCAAACAAGCTCTGACATCGTGCAAACATATATCTGTCTATATTTATGGAAAACCACTTAACATTTATCTTACAAGCATATTTCACATATGCATTTCAGCGCTGAAAAGAGACAATCTGTCCTGTTATAACAGTTCCTTTTTTTTGTGCTTTTTGGTGGGTTTGACTCAATACAAAGATCATTCAAAGACCGAAAATCTTTCATCTAGGCCAAATACCTATAGTATAAACTACACTTCTATAACAAGGAGAATACTGAAACCTTAAAACTTCAGACTTTTAATGAAATAGTAAGAGAAATGCAGAAAAATGTTCCTATCTTGTGGACACTTTTATCCAAAGGTATTTTTCTAAATTAGGTAAACCTAGGACACTTGGTTTACAACACACCCCAGCCCTAAGGTAAGAGATGAATAGCTGTTGTTGCTAGGAAGGATGGAATTTTTAATCACTCTTGGTGTTTTCTTGTAAGTGTACCTTTAGATATATGCATGTGCCATTGTAGTCTAATGTAGACCTCAATAAATAATGAAACTTGTAACTAATACTGGAAATCTGAACTATTTGATGGTCTTCTTTGATGACATGACTGAATGGATAGCTGAAGGAAGGGCAGTGAATGTTTTCTACCTTGACTTCAGCAAGGCTTTCAACACCATTTCCCACAGCATCCTCACAAGCAAGCTTAGGAAGCGTGGGTTAGGAAGTATGGGTTAGATTGAAAACTGGATGAAAGAGCTCAGAGGATTGTGATTAGTGTCACAGAGTTGAGAGGAAGATCCATATGTCCTGGATGAAGGGACAGAGTGTACCCTCAAAAGTCTGCTGCTGGTGCAAAACTCAGAGGGGTAGCTGATGCAGAGCAGAATACTCAGCTGTCATTCACCTGGGTAGACTAGTGAGCTGAGCAGAGAAACCTTATACAATTCATCAAGGGCAAGTGTAAGGAACTAGGGAGTGATAACCCCATGCACCAGTACAGGTTAAGGGTTGATAAAATGGAAATAAGTTCTGTGGGGAAAAAAACGGGGAGTCCTGGTGAACAACAGAATATCCATAAGCCAGCAATGTGCCCCGTGTCCAAGAAAGCCAATGGCATTCTGGGGTGCATCAAGAGTGTTGCTGCTCTGCACTGGTGAAGCCATATCTGGAATACAGTGCTCATTTGTGGGCTCTCTAGTTCAAGAGGGCCAAATAACTACTAGAGAGATTCAAATAAACATTATTAGGGGACAGGAGCATCCCTCTTATGAGGAAAAGTTGGAAGTCTTTAGCTTGGAAAAGACTGACAGGGGAATTCATAAATACTTTTGAATATTTAACAGGCGGGTGGCAGAATGGGGCTCACAGTGGCACCTCAGTGGCACCACTGTGAGGTCAAGAGGCAATGGACATAAACTAAAATACAAGAAGTTTCACCTAAACACAAGGAGGAACTTCTTTACCTTGAAAGTGGCAGAACACAAATAGGTTGCCCCATCAGCTGGTGGAGTCTCTTGTTTGGAGACACTCAAAATCTGCCTGGATGAGTTCTTGTGTGATCTCCTGTAGGACACCCTGCTCTGACAGGAAATTGGACATGATGATCTCCAAGGGCCCATTCTAACCTCTACCACACTGTGATGCTCTGATAATGTGATACTATGAAAATACTGTCAATAGTCAGTATTTTGCTTGCATAGATTAGAGAGATGCTGATATTATTTTACCTCATCAACACATCCAGTTGATTCACTGAAAGAGAAACCTGAAAGGAATGCATTATATCTTCATTTTGCATGAGGGTTGGAAGGGTTTTCACACAGGTTTTCAAAGAGTGTATTTAAGTTTAATCTAAAAAGAAAGACAGAAATAGCTATGGAGAGACCTCTGCTCTTTTCTGAAATTAACTTACATGCGTTTCTGTTAATATTGTTCTATTTCTGCTGCCAGAGTATCTGGAAGCGTAACAGACATCAAGTCTGGAATACATTTGAGGTTACAAAGACAATAATTAGATTCTTTATCAGACTTTTTTTAAAATGATCTTACTGCAGATGACTTAATAAGTACTATGTATTACTGTTTAGATGTGGAAAAAACACATTCTTCCATCATTACCTCTACTAAATCTAACTTCCAAATATATGGAATTAAATGTTCTATTTTCTTCCTCTTTAGGAGTTGTTGTGTTAATAATGCCTTGATAAGGTTATTAAAAGACAATAATCATCTCCCAGTTTAAATGATTCTCAAATGTGCTGTTAGCTAATGACTAGCGATAGCAGCCTACATTTCCTACAACTTTTGGTTTCATTCAAATATGAGATTTCACTACAGAGCGTTGCAACTACATTGTGTTACCGAAGCAGAAAAATGTTCCTATCTTACACAACAGCAGGAAATCCCTGTTCAATTTTCTTTCCAAATTTCTAGAAGTGATTTGAAAGACCTATAACAAAGAATTCCTTAGGGTTCTCAAACCAAAAGAATCATTCTTGCTATATTTCCATATTAACTGCTTTAGCTATTACAAATAGCAGTTCTAATTGGCTTTTGAAGGCTTTTTGAACTTCAGTAATCAAGCCCATAAGGTACTCTTAATATTGTTGGTTGTAATCTGCTGTCATCTCATTGTCTGCCCACACATTGGGTAATTCATGCAGATTATCCAGCCCATCCCTTCATTTCCAGTTCACTACTTGGAATGTGCATGTCTTTCTTGCACAGACTGATATGCACAGGCATACAAAGGAAAATCCAGGAAAGATTTGAATCTGGGAGTAAATTAATAATCAAATAGGAAAAAAGGAAACATTTCCATTCTGAAGCAGCTGTCTTTCATCTCCCTTTTCGTTCTGTAACTGGATGATCGACACTTTTCTGTATCCTACTGAGCTCAATTTGATTACACTGCAGAACAAGTTTGCACTGAAATCTCAACCTGCACAAATCTCACTTGTGAGGAGTTTCCATTGCTGAAGCAGAAACAAAACTGAATTTACTGAGAAGTTCACAATCTTTTTGAATTGGTTCAGTCTGATATATGCCAGGATGATGCACACGTTCTTGTTTGATCTTGGAAGTGAAGCGATTCTGGAGACCACCCGAAAATCTTCTTCATTGTAAAATAAACTAAGTTATCACAAACTATCAGTTGATGAACACCAAGAACACATCTGTGTAAAACTGCAACACTGCTCCACAGAGAAATCCAGACATCAGTAAGAAATTGTAAAGGACTGAGATACAATTTTTCATGAAAGCCACACAAGTGGCAGTATTTTGGTGTCAAGTTAAGCGGATTTCTTATACCCAGGTTTCTGTTCTAGTTGGAGCTGTTTCTGCTCATTTCAGGGCTGGTTGGACTACACGACCTTTGAAGGTCCTTTCCAACAAAAAGCATTTTGTGATCATTATATGCAAAATAAACACTGTAGTTTCAATTACAATTGATATTACAATTACATATTTATAAAAGAATCTTGAACAGGCTCGAATTAAGAAAAAATATTACACAGATCTGGGGAAATGAAAAAGGTAAGGTTTGCACATCTCTTAATGAGAGTTAAACAGTGGAGAACTACAGTGATCTAAAATTTCTATCTATGATTACAGTCTGTGATTGTAGAGAACATGATTCTTTAGGAAGTTTATACTAACCTCATTTGCATTGTTTGCATAGCCTCTGTTCATTATGTCAAGAAATAGTAATAGATACACAGAAGGCAAAAACTGCTGCAATTTAGAATAGAACAAAACAGAATAGAATAAAATAATTTTGGCCATAATAGACTTACAGTGATGATCTAGTCCAAATGCATGACCAATTCTGGGCTGAGTTAAAACTCATTACTAAAGACATTGTCCAAACATTTTTCAAACAACTGATACATTTAGAGCATTGGCCACCTCTCTAGGAAGCCTTTTCCAGTGTTAAATTATCTTCCTGGTAAAGAAATACTTCATGATGAGAAGTCTGAAGATCCCCTGGAGCAGCTTTGAACTATTCCCATGTGTCCCATTACAGGGTGCCAGGGAGAAGAGGTCAGGTCAGTAATTCCCTATCTTCTTCCAAGGAAGCTGTAGAGAGCAGTAAGGTTGCCCCTCAGCCTTGCTGTCTACAAATTACACAAAAGTCCTTAACCACTTCTACTAGGACATTTCTACAAGTCCTTCCATCAGCTTTGTTGCCCTCCCCATTCAGGGGATTTTAACTTATTTCTAAATTGTGGGGCTGAGGACTACAAATAGTATAGATGGGGCCACACCAATGTTGAATACAGAAGGATAATCACCTCTTTTGAGTAGCTTGTTATACTACAATCTGTTGTGGGTTTATAGAAATAGACAGATGAAAGATAGTAGGTAAACAAACATTTGTACCAATATAAAGTATAAATGTAAAATAAATTGCAGCTGGCTAAACGAATCCTTGAAAATTAAGTTTCTTTTGAAAAAAAATTCAATATAAAAATATAATTATGTCGAAAGGGTTGATCTGCAGAAGTCTACAAATTGAATATGACATTTTGAACTGAGCAAATTATAAGAGATTTAGCTGTAATTTAAATAGCATAGATGAAAACAGCAGAAACTAAATGGGATTTCAAATTGTTGAAAGGTCAACTATCTATGCAAAACATTTTAAAAGGAATCTTTGTCCTTTCTTCACTTTCTGCACCCATGTTTTCAAGGAAAAATGGAGCAACAATCTCCTTCCCAGATACCATGTCTGTATCCTGCTGTTCTGTGCTAGTAATGTGGTTGGAAAGATTTGTTTGGCTGTTGTGATGGAAATTAGGCACCTTTAACACCATAGTATGAAACAGCATAATTTAAAATAATAATTTAAAATCGTATCTATGTTTGTGACCCAAAGTAGTTGCTTTCCATTCAAGAAAACTCAAAAACAAAAGCAACAAAAAAGATTTACTGTTTCATAAATATGCTTCTTGTGTTTCTCTCCCTACTTCCTGATACAACACACAGTTCTGAAGGAAAACTTTATGTTTTAAGCATAATTTGTCACCAGATGTATCAGCATAAGAATAAAATTACAACAGATGGCAAATAAACAGGGAATAAAAATTACTATAGAAAGATTGCAAAGAGGATACATCCTAGAAGAAAACTGACCCTATTCTTTGCCCTCTTAACACAGCTATGCATTCAAGCTCATCATAAAAGCAACTACCATAGAATCATAGTATCAAGGAAACTGAACATATCATGAATGGTTTGGATTGGAAGGGACCATAAAGGTCATCTATTTTCAACCCACCTGACAAGAGCTGGGATCATTTCCACTAGATCAGGTTGTTCAAATCCCCAACCAATCTGGAGGTGTTCACGGTCAGGCTGGATGAGGCTTTGAGCAACCAAGTTAAATTGAGAGAAATCACGGCCCATGGCAGGTATGTTGGAGCAGATAACCTCTAAGGTCCCTTCCAACCTAATCCATTCTACGATTTATGAGTATTCTCTACTTCCTATCAGCAGAAGGTATTTAGCTGCTGTGCTAGGAAACGGGGCTGTGAAATACGTAGCTGTGTATCCAGCAGACAAAACGCCATCAGTGAATGTCTCCCTCTTCCTTCTTTCTCTTTGCTTTTACATCTGAGCTGACGTCAGATGGTTTGGAATATCCCTTTGGTCACTTTGGGTTAGCTGGCACAGGCCATCTCTCAGCCTTCCTCAGCTGGGGAGAATGTCAGGAGAGAAAATAATCCTACAGCCTCAGTGAAATACTGTTGTGTTATCAACACCCCTCCAGCTACTACCACAAGCAGAGCACTGTGAGTGATGTCATGGGGAAGATCAGCAACATCCCAGTTGGACCAAATAATAGAGCAATCAGGTTCTGTAGAAATAAAACTTATCTAAGATTTCAAAAATTTGTCAGAGTATCATCAGTATAGATGATAAATTGGAAGAAACAGTATAAGTAAACATTCCTTAGAAGCATGATGCTCTTTGTATTTCTTATAAGCATCTTATCAAGCTTGTCTTAATGATAATTGGTTTAATCTGTTATTACCATCAGCTAACCTTTATTCTGATGCTGGAGGTAATACCCATAAAACAAGCAGATAAATCAAGTATTCGACAGCATTCTGACTGCCATAACTCATAGCCCAGCATACTAAACCAAACAGCCGTTCATTTTCCTTTAGAATAATACACCAAACTGTAAACAGTCAGAACCAAACAAGTCACAAATATCCTTCTGACATGCCTGTTATAGAAAAATAACCTCTGAATAAAACATGAAGTAATCAAGTAAAGAAGAAAAGTTGGCTAAATGTTTCACTGTGCGATTAAACATACCTATTTTGTTACCAGATTGATATGGAGTATCTCACATATTAAAGAACAATCAAAATTGTTTTAATTAAAAAAAAAAAAATACAACACCCAGTGAAGTTAAAAAATTATCAATGACAAACCTTTTACAGAACACTTTTCCATAAAATGGAAATTAGTGATGTTGTGGGAGTAATTGGTTACAGACAGTCGTCAAAATCTGTGGTCTTTTTCCAAATAAAGTTTTAATTCCTTTCAAAGAATTGCAACAGACGTGTAATCTATCATTTTTTTATTTAAATACTTGCTATTACAAGTCTGTTTGTCTTGGAGCTTGAAATAAAGGATCATTAGTTTTGTCCATGCTAATATTATGATAAAGCAAATGAATTTGTGGCAGTCATCCACAAAGGCTCTTTTACTTACATACTGTTATAAGCAGCAAAATTTTCTGTGTGAATAGGTATGGAAAACACATGACATCAAAATATGATTCAACCATGCATTACAAGAGAAGAAAGACCTATTATCTGAATGTCACAAACTTTTCTTCCAGTGCTAGAAGACAACATAAACATATGCACCCATGAAATATCATACACCGTGTGTTAATTGTGCAGAAGACATTTTTCAAAAACACTTATCCTTTGACTTTTTTTTTATATATATAACCTGCAATTTGATTTCTGCTATATACTCAATTTTTTTCAGTCAAATGAAAGAATTCCTAAAAGCTGTATTCAAAGAAGCCCAGTGAAACTGTTTCAAGATATACTTTAGATTTATAAATATTTCTACTATTGCACTGGTAATACCAGATAATTTTCCAATTATATTAATCTGAATGGGATATCAGGGCATTGCAAAGATTCTGAAAACAAAGATGGATTCTGTGGTTCAACTCCAGTTTGCTAGCATGAAGCTATGACAGTGTGATTACAGTAAGGATATGTACAGCTGTGATTGCTTTGAAGTAAGGGAAGAGGGTTTTCTAAAGAGTTTTAGAAGGACAATGTTGTTTATTTTTCTGTTAGCATTAGGACTGCTTTATACATTTGTTATTTCTTGAAAGATTGAATAGTGATATGGAACAGGAAAAAGGAGAATTACCAATGCCCTAAGAGATTTGGAGACATGGTTTTAAAGGCATTTAGGTAGCCAAGGCTGAAGAAAATAATACATTGCCTCAGCAGTTCAGGCACTTTGTCACAAAATCACATAAAATATGCTTGCTTTGCAATCCCCAGGTATTTCCTATTCTCTCTATTACAATTTTCTAAAATGGTGAGATCACTTCAGGAAAATCAGAGGAAAAACTTGGAAATTATTTATAGATTCATTGAATGGTTCAGGTTGGAAGGGACCTTAAAGATCATCTAGTTCCAACCCCCCTGCCATGAGCAGGGACACCCCTCACTAGACCAGTGGGGGGTCTCCGTGTTTCTTACATATCTGTCTTCCTAGAGATTAACAACCACTCTGATATGACCAGCTCTAATAGTCTTTTACTGGAAATATATAACACAACAGTGAAGTTAAATTATTTTAAACTGAAAACAATTTCTTTAAAATTGCTTTCATCCAGATGTCCTAATAATTAAATGAATTTTGAGGTTGGAAAGGACCTCAAAAGATCATTCGGTCCAATCCCCCTGCCACAGCAGGATCACCCAGAACAAGTTGCACAGGAACAGATCCAGCACAACACCCCTGGACAGCCAGTTTCAATGCTCTGTTACCCTCACTGTGAAGTTCTATGTAAGACTGTGTCCAGTGCCTTACTGAAGTTGTAATTTTCACAAATTTTAAGTGATGTACAAATTCAGTTGCCATTAGCCTGAAGGAGAAGGACCTGGAGGTGTTGGTCAGCAATCCTATTGGGACAGGCGGCTGAGAGAGTTGGGACGATTCAGCCTGGAGAAGAGGAGACTCCAGAGAGATCCCAGAGCATCCTCCCAGTACATGAAGGGGGCTACAGGAAAGCTGGAGAGGGGCTGTTTCCAAGGGGTTGGAGTGGTAGGACCAGAGGTAATGGTTTCAAGGTGAAAGAGAGTAGGTTGAGACTGGAAGTCAGGAGGAACTTTTTCACGATAAGGGTGGTGAGACACTGGAACAGGTTGCCCAGGGAGGTTGTGGCTGCCCCCTCCCTCGAAGTGTTCAAGGCCAGATTGGATGGAGCCTTGAACAACCTCGTCTAGTGGGGGATGTCCTTGCTCATGGCAATCATATGATCTTTAAGGTCCTTCCTGACCTAAACCATTCTATGAATTGAATCAAGTCACACAGGAATATGTGTTTAAACACAACCACAACATCTCTGAGCAGCCTGTTCCAGAGCTCTGTCACCCTCCTGTGAAGAAGTTTTCTGTACTTATGTGCAACCTCCTCTGTTCCAGCTTACACACATTTCCCTGTGTCCTATCATTGAGAAAAGCCTGGCTCCATCTTCCTGACACTCTCCCTTTCCATATTTATAAACATTAATGAGGTCACCCCTCAGTGTCCTTTTTTTGCAAGCTAAAGAGATCCAACTCTTTCAGCCTTTCCTCATCAGGGAGATGCTCCATTCCCTTAATCATCTTTTTGGCTCTGTACTGGACTCTCTCACGCAGTTCTCTGTCCTTCATGAACAGGTTTGTTTTTTTTGTAACTCACTCAAGCTAATTAATCCAAAATAAGAATAACTGTCAGTCTGACAGATGAAATTAACAACAGATGATCTTTCTAACAAGTGTATGAGCACAATCATAATGGGTTAATAATGATAAGATATGAGCACCCAGCCAAAGGCAGAGTGAGCTGGCTCTTATGTGGCTACAGATTCTGCATGTAAAGATGGATTGTCTTTAAATTTTAAAAATGTGTAGACTCCTACACTAAAAGAATCAGTTAAATAAATAAGTTGGGTTACCATGTCATTCAGACCCCTAATGTAGACAGTTTCTTCTCCTGGGCTGAACAGTAGTGATACCAAGTTACTGATTTGACTTTGTCCGCTTTGTTCTCAGTGCTGGTGGGGATTAGGGGTCATTCCATACAGTTTAGCAGCACTAAGGCACCCCTGAAAAAGTCTTGCCTCTGTCTTTGTTTAAACAGGCAGGTTGTTCCCTGTGTAACCCAGGAGGAAAGTAGCTGTACACTTGAAAGAGAAGCAGCCTTTCTTCTGCAGAGGCAAGACACATTTATTTTTAAACTTTTACTATGTACATTTATTTCAGCTGCATGAGTTCATACTTAATGAAAGGTTTATTGTACTACCTGCTCATTATGTTCTGATTTTATTGTAAGTGATGACTAAAGTGATGAAAGGCCACTAAATTAAATGTAAACTTTTGTTGGTTATTACGTCTACAGAATTTTTTTATTCAGTAGCTGAAGACCATGCTAATAAAATCATGTGCAGCAGAGATAAAAGGGTGCAGTGTGCAGCAGAATGGTACTGACTGTGACTTAAATGTAATCAACCTCACCAGCTCCTTCAGCATTGCATCAAATTATCATGTTTTAGAATTTAGTGTTTGCTAAATTTGATGGGCACGGACAGTGCTTTGTGATGCAGTAATAATAACAAGGTTTTCTATATGCATTTAAATAGATAGATAAATAAGACTGTGCTTTAAATTACATACATGAGCATGAAGAAGTTTCATATTTACAAAGCTTGTTTTAAATTGAGGTGAAATGCAACCTCACAGATTTCCTCTTTTTTGCTTTTACATAATATCAAGGTAGTTGGACTGAGTCTCACACTCCCACATCCCCACCTACCCCACCTTCTCCAAAAGAAAGGTGCATTCAATTAAATAATCAGAATTAAAATAGGCTTTTTTTCTAGCTAGAAACAAGTATGGAAGTTCAGAATGTGGTTTGCTTCTAAATGCAAGGCAAACGAAAAAAGACATCAACCACACTATGACTGTTAAGGTATAGATAATGTATATTCATTTAAAAAAGCCTGTGTTTGAAGTCAATGCTCAGTCTCTGTCTTGAAAGTCACATTTNAAGGTAGTTGGACTGAGTCTCACACTCCCACATCCCCACCTACCCCACCTTCTCCAAAAGAAAGGTGCATTTAATTAAATAATCAGAATTAAAATAGGCTTTTTTTTCTAGCTAGAAACAAGTATGGAAGTTCAGAATGTGGTTTGCTTCTAAATGCAAGGCAAACGAAAAAAGACATCAACCACACTATGACTGTTAAGGTATAGATAATGTATATTCATTTAAAAAAGCCTGTGTCTGAAGTCAATGCTCAGTCTCTGTCTTGAAAGTCACATTTTCATTTCTGAGTAATTTTTAACTCCTAGGCACTTTCCTCTTTTTCTTATAACAACAGTTCATTTTGCCTTCTCTCTTTTTTCAGGCAGTGGCTACATGGATTCTTGTTTTCACTCGTTCCATTGAATGATTTAGAGTGGGCAGGTTTTCTCCTAGCACAATTATTGGTACAGAACTTTCAGATAAGCTTTCAGAATTATTAATGTAAAAATATTTTCAGTCCTAGACAATCACCTTGCATAAGTAAGCTCTTTTCCCCCTACTATAATTTACTGAGCAGGATGGAGGTTGCAACTAGTCAACAGTAAGTACTAATAGTCATGGCAATGTACCTATATCAGGTACTTTAGCTTCACAAAGCACGTAACTCACTAAAACAAGCTACTAGCATGAGGCTGCTTTACTAACCTAGTTAATTACATGTTAGTAAATGGATATTTAATCTTCTTACTTCTGGTTGACTTTTCTGATCGGGTAAACAAGTTCATAGAGAGGCAGTGCTGAAATAGGGTGGATGGAGGACCTTGAAGGTGGCAGAAGGCAGGCATACAATCATCTGTGTCTTTCCTTTCCTCTTACTAATAATGAAAGATGAGTGATGAATCACACTGTGTCTACTGCTCTGACATTCTGAAACAAATTGCTCAGAATATGTTGGTTCAGAAAATGTGACTGGTTCAAAGCTGATCCTGGGATTTTATGTTTGCACCAAACCCATCCCTTTAAAGGAATTTGTTCAGCAACGCAAAGATCAATCATAACCCCCTGGGTGGCATCTCAAACCCTGGGGAAATGCTCCAAGAGTTAGCTACTGCTTCCCATTCGGGTTTTCCACTAAGCATCTGAAACCTCCCAGCGCAAAGCTAAGGATTCATTTAATTTCTTGGGAATAAACCACACTGGTAGTCCTGGAGCCAACAAAGTGGAGCACAAGAACTAGTGGTGTGAGTGGCAGATCAACTGCACTGTTGTGTCTGTATTTGCACCACAGAAAAACAGATCAAAAGGACAATTGTAAACAATACTTTTATATTCCAAGGGCTTCCCTAGTGTTGTTGCCAGCAAGTTAAAACACAGGACGAAAGAGGTGATGGCATTGCTCTTCTTTCAAAACCAATTTACTGTACGTCACCAACATCTTAGGGAGAACTGATACAGAACTCAGATTCAGTATATTAATGTAGGAAGTAGGAGCTCACTTTTGGAGCGTGCTTCTACCTAAGTTCTCCTAAGTTGGAATGGTCAACAAGAAAGCTCAGTAAACTGTTGTAAATCCTGCAGTTTCATGAGACCAGGGTGACATTTCTGAGGTAATTCTCAGAGGTAGTCCTCAATATCTCAGATATGGTTCCTTGAGAACAGATTGTCCTGATTATTTATAATTTTCCCATAAAAATCTTAACCACCAGCACATTCTGATGGCTCAGTTCTGTACACTTAAATGGGAACCTGAGCACAGACCAGATTTCTCCATAGGCCAGATGATTTTCAGGCCTATGCTGAGTGCTATGGTTCCAATACTGGGATTGCACAGAGGATCTTCCAGAGTTAACATAAAGTTTTTCTGCACAGTATGATGCTACGTCCTACAGGGATACCTCTCGTTACTTCTGATGTGAAGAAAGAGACAAATTATCAGAACAAAAATCACAGATTGCCACCTAATTTATTAGCAAGCATCAGCATTCCAAAATGCACATAAGTAGCTCTTGATCTGGGTGTGGGAGCAGAGGGCACTTTTGCCAACAGTCCAAAAGAGAAGGCTCTGTGGTGTCATCCAGTATGCCCTGCATAGGTTCATGCAACACTGGGTTTGAAGGGACCTCCAGGATCATCTAGTCCAACCTACCAGGGTAAAATACAATTTAAATGCACTGTCCAACAGCCTGTCCAGCTGGGTCTTAAAACTGCCCCATGCAGGGCAATCGACCCCTTCCCTTGGGAAATGCTTCCAGTGGTTAATTGTTCCAGCAGTAAAGAATTTTCTTATGGACTCCAGTGGAGATCTCCCCCGCAGTAACTTACACTCATTAGCCCTTGTTGTTGCCAAAGGACTCCTTGTAAACAGGGAGCCACCCTCTTGTTGGCAGCTGTCCTTTACGTCCTGCTGAGGGCTGAAGAGCCCCAGCTATCTCAGCCTTTCTTCATAAGCTGGCAGGTCTGCCATGTCCTGACCATCCTCGTGGTCTATCTCTGGACTCTTCAGTTTCTGGCCCAGTTTGAGCAGCCCCAGCAGTACAAATCCCAGTTTGAGAAGCCCCTGGGATTTCTTTCCCAGTACCAATAGCAACATGGGTTTATTTCCCAGTCAGAGAAGCTACACTCATTTCTCTCCTATTTCTAACAGCCCCAGTGCTATCTTTTCCCAGTTTAAACAGCTCCCATACTCTCTTTCCCAGTTTGAGCAGCCCCAGCTTTTACACTAGTTTGAATGACATGGGGAGTTTCTTTCTCAGTTCTTCAGTGGGTCTTTCCCATAGAGGACAGTCCCTTCCCTGGGGAGCTGCAGCTGCTGAACTGAGCTGCTGGGGAGGGAGATGAAAAGCAAAGCCACAATGACAATAAAAACATCAACCCAGGTAAAAGACACCAGTCACAGCAAAGTCAGAAGCCCAATGACACCGGGGGGGCAGGGGGGGCCAAGAAGCCCCTGCCTATCACAACCCCATGTCAGGGCCAGCTGGCAAGGAGGGAAAAAGCAGCAAAACAGCCCCAACACAGGCCCTGCCTGAAGAATGCACCAAAGCCCCGCAAAACACCTGTTGGTGCCCCTGGATCCCAAACTCTGGACACAACAGGGCTTTAGCACACTTTGCCCTTCCAGAACCTTCCAGCACATCCTGCAGGCAACAGACAAAGGCCTTTGGGGTTTCTGGTGGGACTCTGGGGCTCTTTCCCTATTAAGAGGGGCTGGGGGCACTCAAGGCAGCTTCAATTCCTCATCCCCCGTTCTGGTGCAGCCCCTTCAAGACTCATCCCAGCGCTGCAGCCTCCAGCTAAGGAGCAGGTGAGGCAGAAGTGGATGAAGCCGTTATTGGCAGGGGATCTGTGAAAGCTGGAGAGCTGAGTGGAGAGAAACTTGATGAGGTCCAACCACGGCAAGTGCAGAGCCCTGCATCTGGGGAAGAACAACCCCAGGCATCAGTACAGGCTGTGGACTGACCCGCTCAAGAGCAGCTCTGGGCCAAAAGACCTCGGATGTGCTGGTGGAACACAGACTGCCTGTGAGACAGCAATGCATCCAAGAAGGCAAATGGTCTCTTGGGGTGCATGAAGAAGAGCATGGCCAGTAGGTTGAGCAACATTCTTCCCCCCCTCTTTTGGACACTGCAGTCACAGTGTCTGACATGAACTTGGGCATTTTGGTGTCCCTGAGAATAGTGAGATGTGGAGTGCAGAGAGGTGCTCCATGGATTCCTCAGCATGGACAGGAATATTTCTTAAGCTGACTCCTATAAATGCAGTTGTCATTCTTTACTGGCTTACCGTGCTGCCCTTAAATCTCACTGAAGCACCAGTGTACCCCACAAGTGTCTCTAACTGCATTTGCTGAGAGTCTGAGAAACAGATGGAGTCAGCTGTGCTGTGCAGGGCAGCTGAGGGCTGGGAAGAGGCTGTGCTTGGAGCCTCTGCAGCTGCTCTGTTGCTGCCCCGTTCACAGGGTCTGAGGCAGCACTCTGCTTTGGGTCTCAGTCTGAGCCCAAGGCCTAAGGCCCTACCCACTTGCTAGGGGTTCAGCAGGGGCATCCTAGGCCCCAACTCTGCCTCCTGGCACTGCTGGCAGGGATTGTCTCGGGCCCAGCTCAGTGCCCAGCACCAGTTCCCACTCCGTGCACTGCTGTCTCCTCTGGAGAAGTTGCTGGTCACCAAGTTGCAGTAAGGCCCCGAAGCCCACCTGCCTTGCTTCCAGCCCTACCAAGGCCTGGCCTTGGTGTTGGAAGTAGCCATGTCTGTCCCGACAGTGGGTAGGGGACAGGGCTATGCCCATGGGGACCCCAGGAGGGTGGAGGCCTTCTCCAACTGCCTGCCAGGCTCCCCCCTCTGCAGTTGGGGCAGCAGCCTGCACTCACTGCTGCCTGCAGCTTCCCTTGGAGAAGCTGTGGGTACTGAGCCAGGAGGCAGCAGGAGAGGAGGAAAGCAGCAACTCCCTCATCCTGCCTGGTGCAATGGCTCCTGCATTATGACTTTTGGGTGAGAGCTGGTGCTAGTTTGGTACCCATGGCTAGCCAGAAGACAGAAGTTGCCACCCACCCAAGCCCCGGGCCTACTGGCAATGGCCTCTGCCCTGCATGAGGAGCCAGGGCCAGGGGGTGGGCAGGGAGGGATGGGGACATAGCAAGTTCCCCAGTCTCCTTTTGCCCCCCAGAAGGGAAGGAAGGGCAAAAGCAGCTGCTCTGCAGGATGTGGGCTGGAGGGCAGTGGGGCCTGACTGCTTCTCCTCTCTTTCTGCAGCTTCCAGGTGCTGATGGAGCTGTGTGTGGGGGCACCCTCCTGGGGTAAGCCAGGGGGATGCTCTGGGCACAGCCAACAAGGAAACAGATACCCCCACGAGTGAGGGGAGCTGCCTGATGAGACAGAAGAGGCAGCCTAGTTTTCAGACATCTCTCCTGTTTCTTCCTGCAGCACAGCACACCAGGAGAAGCCCTGAGGGTACAGGTGACCCATATGCTGTCTCTGGTGTCGCTGGAGCAGCAGATGTGCCACCACTACGCTGTGAGTTTCTCTCTGCTCTTGCTTCTGACCTGCAGCCAAGGAGCAGCAGAGGCACTGGTGCTCACCTTCACGTTTTTCTTGCTCAGTGGAGGCCGCTCAATGCAAGGAGCCCCTAGAAGCTCCTGGAGAAGCAGGCAAACGTGAGAATGGGTGCTGTGCACCCGCGTCTAGCTCTGCCAGGTGCCAGGGTTGTGCAGCAAGGGGTGAGAGCTTGTGCAGGCAGGAAGCAGGCAGGCAGGCAGTGAGGGTAGCGCGGTGCCATCCCGGGAGCAGAGGGCTGGGGGGCCGGCACGCCCTCACTGGTGGCAGTGGTTGGGACGCAGCTGAGTGGGGCAGAGAATCCCATCTCTGCTGAGATGAGGCTACTGGTGCCGGGTGGCCGCTCGCCGCTCGCCCTTTGTGCTGTGGGGGTGCTGTCTGAGCACAGCCTGGTTCTTCCAGGATGATCTCAAGCAGGAAGCTGCAGGATTCTCACGTGGCAGCACCGGGGGACACGGCCGCTCATCAGGTGACTGGTTTTGTACGAAGGGCAGCGTTCTGCCAGCATCTGTGCTGCGCTCACTTGTCTTTGGAGTGTCCCCATGCAGACTGGGCAGCCCAAGGGAAAGCGTCCTGCGGAGGAGGATCAAGGAGATATGATGGGCAGCAGTTGCTGGACGTTGTTCTGTGAAGACACTGGTGCTCCAAACAGGGCAGGGCAGGGGAGGATATGGGAGCACTGGGTCCTGCCCGTGGGGGGCAGTCCCTGCCCTGGGGGGGGCTGCACTTGCTGTTGAGGAGGGGCATGAAAAGCGGAGCCACAAGGACAATAAAAACGTCAACCCAGGCAAAAGACACCTGTCACAACAAAGTGAAGAACTCTGTGATACCTGGGGGATTTTCAAAATTTTTAAAGCTTTGCGACTGAACCAAAAAAACTGAAGTTACATATTTGTACCTGATCCAGACAAAACAACTTTTATTCCTATAAAGAAATAGCCAACAAACACTTTTCCAAATCAAGTAAAGGCATAATGTCCTGTAACATCAAAACCATTTCAATTCAATTCTCACATATTTTTTGTGTCATTAGGAAGCCATGGAAAGCAAGTGCCAAAGAAAAGCAACTTTCTTTAAATGCTGATGTAAGCATCAGACAGAAAAGTAAAGCCAGTTCCAGCTCTTTTCTGGTATCTTGACTATTTACCATATTTTTACATCCCAAGTCCAGGTCTGCTTTTTCCTGTAGTTGATAATAGATTCAAAAAGAATTAACTGACCAACACACAAAACTGTTTGTGTCTGTAGGAAATTTTTCAGAGTTCATATACTCTATTCAGTGCCAATAGGAAGAATAGAGAACAAGTGAAAGCAATCCATGTGCAACTTACTATAGGACAATGGACAAGTTCATTTGAGTGCTTTCATCAAATTCAAGTTTTTCTAGCAGAAGAGATGTATGGATTCACATGTTCTGTGCATAAAGTACTCAACAAGGGGAAGGATGACAGTCTTCTCATGCAATTTTTCCATGCAGCTTAAGAGAGGATCAATATTTGCTATCCTGTGCATTGCTGATTTGCTATGTTTTGTTCTTTGTTCCTACGGACACACAAGGTGTGCCAAATAAGATACATATCCATATATTACTTCTTCTTTTGTTTTGAGAATTACAAACCATATATTCCTTCTGTGTGCATCCAAGGCACACTGTCTATATACAATTTACTGAACAATCAGGTATTTTGATGTCCATCCAGTGCAATCCAAACTAACTTCTCATAAAAGCACAAGGATGAGATTGTAAAATGTTAGTTGTAGGTAAAATTAAGTTGTGCTCCCTGAAATCAAGTTTTGTACAGAAGCTGCATGACAAAATCTGCTGCTGTAGTGGAGTACTGGTTTCTTGGCACCCATACTGTTTTCTAGCCTGCCTAGGTGCCCATGTTTTTCCTTGAAAATTATCATCATGCCATACAAAGAATAAAGCTAAAGCTAATAAAGTCCCTACTGAAATTTGGCCTTTGCTGTATCTGGCTGTGTTTTCAGAAGGGGAAGACTAAACTCTAATCTTACGCTTCACTTCTATTTTACTTCCCAGATAGCTTTCCTTTTCAATCATAAATTGTGTATTCACCGTATTTTTTAATCTTCTTAACCTAAGTCCAGTCCAAATAATCAGATTTTTAATTAAGAAAGCTGTAAGCAACCCAATCATCTCTAGCTAGAGAAAGAAAAAAAATTGATGGTTGTATGTGTATAATAATGTGCTGTGATCAAGGCTGATTCATAGCTGACAACTGAAGCTGATTGTCCCACTGTGAGTTGAATGAAGTATGAAAAAAATAATGCATGCAGAACCTTTACACAGATTCCTAAGTGAATTACAAAACCGAAGGTAGTTGCCTTAAAATATAATTCATTGCTTTCATATGTGTAGTAATCTCTGTGTCTGGGTGTTTTATCCTGTTATAGTTGGAAACTTAAAGCCACATACAGAATCCTGAACAATTCACCATTTTGCTTTGGACTGAAAAAAAGGTTGATTTTCTTTTCACATGCATGCCTTGATTTTGTAAATATGTGGAAAACTTGTTCATTGTTGATTAGTACTTGCATTTCAACAGTGCTTGGTGTGCAACATGTATGGGATATATAATACTGTATGTGATATACAAAATGGGAAAAACTGTCCTTCCCAAAGGTCTCATTCCTTGAAATAAATAAGAAAACAGTAGAATAATGTTAGAATTTTGCTCTGGAGAAGTAGCCAAAACCAGGACACAGATTTCTCTGCTTTGTTCTAGTTTGTTCCTATTTTGTTTTACTTCTGATTAAATGTGTTTATACTGTATTGTTCCTGTTGCAGTGTATTTGTTTATCTAGAGTACACCATGAGGATTCTGAGATGTGTGTGTTGGGAGGAATAAATACACACAGTGCTAGAATTTTAGAATATAAAATTCAGCAAATGATACTTTCTAAAATTGAAGATTAAATCTGTCCTATACTGACATCATTTGGAATTTGCCATTGTGTTTAGGAACATGATCCCAGAGCACTGTAACACAATCTAGATGACTGAAGTGCGTGAGTGCGTGTGGTTTCCCTCTCTGATAGAATGATGAAGCTTTGTGGGAATGTTGACTTTGGATCTTAACATGGAGGGTTGCTCAAGAACACTCACTGAATATGTAAGTAACTGATTCACTTATGAATGATTGTTCACTTCAAAGACAAATTATAAGTTTAAAACTTTGCTTCAAGCACTGTATTTACACTGAACCGTGCATGACATCTGAACAGATTGTCACATCCAATGCTTGAAAGCTGAAACAGCATATGACAGAGGAATCAGTGACATTAATGATGACTAATGTTTTACTTAGCTTTTATGTTTAGGAATGTTAATTGGACCCATACAAACACTCTTAAATGCAACATCTTGGTTTCCTCCCCACCCTCTTTTCATTTCTGTCATTCATTGAGCTTTCCAGAACTTGTCCTGCTGTTTGACATTCACAAATGAAACATAGGGCAACCTACTAAATGTGTAGGATCTAGTGGTCTTCTTGGCCACAAGAGCATGTTGCTGGCTCATGGTCATCTTGCTGTACACTACCCACGTCCCTTTCTCTTACACTGCCCTCCAACAGGTCAGTCCCCAACCTGTCGTGGTCCCTGGGTGTTGTTCCTGCCCAGATGCAAGATTTTACACTTACCCTTGTTGTACTTCATTGCATTTCTCTCCAACCTGTCTAGGTCTTGTTGAATGGCAGCACAGCCCTCTGGTGTGCCAGCCACTCTTTCCAGCTTTGTGTCATCAGCAAACTTGCTGACGGTGCACTGTATTCTCTCATCCAAGTCGTTATTGAATATATTGAATAGTAGTGGTCCTAGTACCAACCCCTTGGGGAGTTCACTAGATACAGGCCTCCAAATAGACTCTGTTCCATTGACCACTACTCCCTGGTTTCAATCTTGAAGCCAGTTCACAATTATATCACTGCCTGATCATCTAGACCACACTTCCTCTGTCTGGGTGCAAGAAAGCTGTAGGAGACTGTGTCAAATGCTTTAATGAAGTAAAAATAGACCACATCCATTGCTTTGCCATCATCTGTTCATCTAGTTCTGTCCTCATGAAAGTCTATCAGGTTGGCCAAGCATGACTTCCCTTTAGCAACTGTCCCTAATGACCATCTTGGCTTTGATGTGCCTCTAGACAGTGCCAAGGATGAGTTGTCTATTCCAGGGATGGAGGTGAGGTTGACTGATCCAGGCCCTCCTTCTTGACCTTTTTGAAGGCAATTTTAATTACATTAAAATGCATTGATTATTTTTATAAAGAGCACTTAAATATTTCCTTTTTTCTCTTGATGTAGCCTTAATTAATCTTTTAAACATATATAACTTCTATTGCTCAAGAAAAGGTTGTACTATGCACTGAAGATGCTGTACAACGCAGTTTCTCACACAAACTAAAATTAATTTTGCCTTTTTATATTAGGACTCTGAATTTCTCCCTGGAAAGAGATAGATATTCTAAAACCTTGTTGAGTTCAAGAACAGAACTCTTGGATATGTGAAAATAGATGAAACTCTAGAGTCTCAAAAAAGGTAATATGGCACAAATGTAAAATTTTGACAGTGGAAGGAATATTTTGCATTGGGCTAGCATAGCATTTTTAGTATCACCAATCTTGTTGAGGAGCAAAAGGAGCATAATTCCAAGAGCATCCTAAATGGATTCCAGATAATCTATCAAACAACCAATTCAATTTGCTTTCAGTGTGCTGAGAAGCAGTTTCTTGCTGTTTTGTGTTGCCCATTAAAAGCTCGTTGGCTTTGGGATCAAATCAAGACACTTATGGCTTTATCTTTTAATTAGACATATTAAAAATAATCATAAAGCTGTATGTTAGGAACTACAGCAAATTTGAACTTTCTTCTGCATAGATGCAAAGATTTAGAAGCTTTCTTTATTCAGAACAATAGATTTCCAGAGAGCCAACTCAAGTACTTAGAACAGACTTTTAGTAGGGCACAGAAAATCACAGCTCTAGACTTCCTGAAGCTTTCAGCTTCGCAATCTTCCAGTGTCTCTAGAAGTCTTTTTACCACATTTGGAGGCCTGAATGGAATATTGTCAATTAAGAGTCTACATTTTATACAAGTATTATGGAAATAACATAAGGAAACCAGTACTAACATTGTGTTACCACAACAGGATTTTGTTCAGAGAGTTTTATCCCTTCTCTTAGCTTCCACATGAAGTGATTTTAGTGTTGCATGGAGAAATGAAGATCATTATACTAAAAGCTCAAAGAAAAAACATGTGAATGAAACATCCTGTATTTCGGCATATGTGAGACTCTATCATTAACAAGGTTAAATTCAGGAAAGGAAACTGCTGTCCTTTGGTACATCTTACTCCTGCAAAATCTATAGTGTTAACTTCAGTGAAGCTGCATCTGCTGAACATCTTTCGGGAGCTCAGTTTGTAAGTTCTCTGACAGCAGAAAATAATGAATGACTTTAAGCCAAATAGTTTGTAAACGTGTATTGTGGAGCACGTTTTCAATAATAGTCTGGTACAGCAGGGCAGGTCATGGGGCAAAAATACATTGCTTCAGACCTGGAGCCTCCCCTTTTCTGCTGCACTAAAGACATAAATAAAAGTACTGCAAGGGAAGATTAATTACTTTGTAATTTAATGACAAGTTACATTCAAGAATATGCAAGACAGTCATCCTGTTTTTCACTGTCTCTTCGAGAGCATGTTTAACAGAGCTGCTCTGTAAGAAATTCCTTAAAGGAAACTCTTTGCAGCACGTATTCCCAAGAGAGTAAAACTGACTGTGGAAATACTCAAATACTTCTGATTTTTTTTTTAGGATCTGTAGATCCTCTTGTTAAAGGTACAAAGATCAAATTGCTATGTTCTTCCTTATTTCCATGCTAAACCTAAAATTAAGTTTTCCAGGAAGACGCTATAACCTTGAGTACTATTGAGCACGTGTCAGAAGATCTAAGGGCTGCTTTATTATTTCTAAGAAAAGGACAATATGAGGTTTTGCTAAATGTAAGAAATCAAATAAATTAAATGAAAAATTAAACCACAAAGCATCTAGTAAATTGAAGCAGATTATACATATCCTAAAAAAATATAATTTCTGCTTATTTTCCCTGTGATGTGACATGACACCAATAACAAATGACTTAGCACACAATACATTTAACTTGCCTTGAAAATGCTACAATCACAAGACAAACAGTAATTTTATGGGTTATAATTCCGGGAATATAAAAGCTATTGCTTCAAAAGAGCTCACAGCATTAAATTTTCTTAAATTAGCTGTGATGGCTGTATAAAAGATGGGAACTTTTACATGCAAATCTAACCTCAGAGAGGGCTCTTAATGTGCTGTGAAGCCACAGAACTTCAGGTAATTGGTCTGAAATTTTGGCTTACTGGACTGGAAATTTCCAGCATGGTTATGTTTCTTCCATTTATTCCATATAGTAATACAAAGTAAACATCCGAGAAAGGCCTGCAATTAACACCTGATGTGATCTCTCAAACAAAACAGACTAGAGCCAAGACAGCACTTGGAAGATGTAGGTGTTTTTTTATATATGCCTGATGAGTAAGTAAGTAGTTCCATTTGAATGTTGCTTTGCCTTCCATGTGTATGAACAGGGGAATTGTGGTCTTGTCTTCTTGAAATGTATTTTTAAAAGATGTAATGGTTGCCTGCTTTAAAGAAAAATAAATTTTAAGTTAAATGAAATAAAGATGACCTAGAACTACAATGAAAGGTGTTGAAAAACACTATTCTTCAGGAAATTATGTAGCCTAGGAAGTCCCAGAAAAGATTGAATTAGCCACTTGGTACCCTTATAATCATTAGAGTTTGATCATGTAAAGATGGTAAGATGAATTCATGTTAATCTTTCCACTATCACAAATACGCCTTCCCACAAGCCACTAGGAATTCTTGGTAGAAAATATAAACTACAAGGAGATTAATTTCATGAATCTGACTATTTGAGTTTAGTTGTGTTTCTTGATATCTCACAAGTTGAACTTGCTGTTACTTGTAAGCTATTTTCCCTTTCCAATCAACTCAATTAGAGTCTTCTCCAAAGATGCGTGGGTCTAATTGCTGAAATGTTTGCACCTGTGTCTTCTCCTATTGCACTGCATCAGACACAAAGCAGTGAGAAAGAAAATTTACTAGCAATGATGACTGCTGCTAAGCAAACTATTTTTGTGGTATGGATTCACAATTATGGCTCACACAGTAAAATTATCTCAATTAGAGTAATCAAAGGGAAATAGACTAAGCAATACTATTAAAATTGAGATAAGGAAAGAACAGCAGTGTATATAATTTGCAATATTAAGTGCTCTTTTTTCTCTGTGATGAAATGTTTCAATAATTTAATGCAAAATACAGAGTTGCATAATATAATTTCTAGGGTCTAGTTTGAAATCTCAGAACCAAAATCTGACACTGCTCAGAAGCTGGGTAGTGAAGGTTGTAATGTACATTAGAATCATAGAATCATTATGGATCAAATGGGACCTATAGACTTAGACTTGACATTAAGAAAAGACTTTCCACTGAAAGAATGATCAGATTTTGGAACGGGCTGCCCACGGAGATGGTCGAGTCACCGTCTCTGGAGGTGTTTTAGGTTAGGCTGGATGAAGTGCTGAGTAGCTTGATCTAGATGTCAGATGTTTAGGTTTACTTGGTTGGTTTTAGGTTGGACTGGATGATCTTTAAGGTCTTTTCCAGCCTCATCATTACTGTGATACTGTGACCTTGAAAGATCATCTAGTCCAATCCCCCTGCCATAGCAGGATCTCTGCACAGGCAGAGCTCTATGTTTTCAGGTTTAGATCTATGACTAGAAATTTCATTAATTAGTATTAGTTTTATACAAATATTAAACCACACTTGTTGATGTATGAAATTTTTCAGGTTGTAAAATATTTCCCTTCCCTTTTGTGTATGTATGTATCTCTCAGAAATGTTCTTAGCAAATGCTAGAAATTATTCAAACTTCTAAAATAAATTTGTTGTGTGCTATTTCTGCCTCCTGTGATTAAAAAGCTGCAAGATTCCAGGCATATCTGTTTTGTACACATCTTCAGTTCAATAATGCATGTCAAATATGATGAGTAGTAGCTTTGGATTCCATAGTGACAAAAATCAAAGGATTTTTAGAAACATGTGGCAGTAAGTAAAGAGAAAAAATGGACAAAATATAGAAGGAATTTGTGTTCTGAAAAACAATGGAGGAATTTTGAAGAAGGAAATTTTTTTCTCTTATTTCTTTTATTCATAAAATAATTTTTAATAAGAAATCCCTTGATAGAACCATAAAAGTTAGATTAATTTAGTAATAACATGTAGTAGGGCTGACTAGTAATGTTTCTTTTTTTTTTTCAATTGATACCTGTTTAGACTGGATGAAGGGCTGAGTGGCATGATCTAGATGTTAGATGTTAAATTTACTTGGTTTATTTGGATTTAGGTTAGACTGGATGATCTTTAAGGTCTTTTCCAACCTTATCATTACAGTAGTGATACTGTGACTTTTAAAGCCTTACATTTAGAAAAGTAGTTCAGACTTTCCTAGGGTATCAAAACAATATAAGGTGTTATTAGACAAACCAAAGACAGACAACATTCAGTTTTGTAATGAGTGAACACAATTTCATGTGTAAGAACTGAATGCAGACTTCATTTAAAACATACTGACTATTTTCCCAACCACCAGCTAGCTTATTACCTGGGATATTGTTATTCCTGTAGAGCAACTTTCCTGTCAAGTTAAAACAAACCAAGAAACAATATTGAGATTTAAAGAACACACAGTAAATCCCTAATTTAAGCCAATGGGGGTTACAAAGCCACAAATGTTTTGGAGAGAACAGCAGTGACACAGAAGACAGAATGATTCTTTGACCTCTGGCTGAATCAGATTTATTCCATGGCATAGAATCTGAGACAATGGTAAGGGACTTTTCAGGATTCAGTCATCAAGTCTTGCTTAGGAAAGTTGATGAAATAGCAAGATCCTTGAAGATCAGTAGCAGAGTAATACAAATCTTAGAAATTGAGGTGGTGCCTTCTATAAAAAGGCAGTTGACAGTCATATGGATAAAAAATATCTAAAAGAGAAAAACTTTCAGCTTTCATGTCTGGACACAGACAGTTGCTTTAAATTTGCTACAAATGTACTTACTTGAAATTACATTAGATATAAAAATACAACTTGATAACAGAAAGAAAAACCTAAAAGGCTACTGAGATCTTATTTTGTATTTGTATATGCAGTCTTTCTTCATTTCATGGACTTTCTGTATGTTAAAAAAAGGTTACATCTAAATGTCTTGAGAAATGCAGATGAGTAGCCAAGTACAACCAGAAAGGTTAAAAGCATAAACAGAGCATTTTCCTTATGTTGCTTCTAATATAGGTCTATTGGAGCATGCTGGTCTGTAGCTGATAATAATGACTGTGTAAATGTGAACTAATCAATTTATAGCATATTTTTATCCAAAAACCACATTAAACATCTGTGATTCTATGATATATTATAAAGATCATATAACAGTTCTTCGGCAATCTGGAAAATATAAACTAGGTAGTATCTTTCATGCTTTGCAATTTCTGGGAGGCTGAGAAATCAGGCAATTATGAACATAAAGAGCATAAATAATTGGCCAAAGTAAAAATGTGGAAACAACACTAAGATACTTAAAATCATGTCCTAAATGTAAATTTAGCATGCTTTGTTTCTAATTGCAACACCAAAACAGAAGCAACAATGCTGAAGACTGAATCATACCAGGGTAAAGTGATCGATTACGTGAGTTTTAATTCTGATTTGGTACAGTAAATACAGAAAAGCACATTTTCAGCTGTGCTTTCTCCCATTCCTCCTGCCCTGGGGCTGTAATGGTGTGGCCATGGGCTGGGGAAAAGCTCATCTATAAAAACAGGGTGGTCTTTCACATTTGCTTTCTTGGCTCTTGGAGCACTGCTGTGAGAGAGTAGAGGTTCCAGCCCCACTCCAGGGGCCAGCAGCAAGCCACAGCATGCCCTGCCCCCTCTCCCCATTTCTTTCCCCAGGGGCTGGGACACAGCCAAGACCAGCAGCTGGGTATGGAGTGCACAGCCCCTGGCCTCTCCAGTGCCATGCGTGACTGAGAAGGGTAGTTCCAGGGCCATACCATGCCAGAGTGGCATGGCAGCTCGCGGCCCCATCCACCACAGCACACTGGAGCTACTGGCAGCAAGCCACCACTGCAGTCGTTCCACCACAGCAGCCACTGATTTGCCACCAAGCTGCTGGAACATGAAGTTGTATTATGCCAGAGCAGGATGCAGGTATGGCTTGGGATGGACCAGCTCTTTCCTGCTGCTGAAACTGCCCCGGTAGAGCTATGCCAATTGCTACAAGCTGATTTCTTTTGAAGATGCCAAAAATATGATGCTTGTAACTATGGGAGAGAGAGAGTGCCCCAGGCCACGGAGAAAGAGCTGAAGACACGGCTTCCATCTTTGTTCTGTCATGGGTGTGGTGCTCATGTGACCAGCGCCATCTTGCCTTTGTTCTCACCATGGGCACAGTAGCCACATGGCAGGTATCATGTTGGCTTTGTTTCTGGCCACAGGACTGAGAAACTATGTCTGGGGAATGCTTTAGTAAGTGGGAGAAAAGAGGCTCCAAGGGGCACCTGAGCTTTTTCCTTCATAGTTGACGGCGTTGTGTCAAAGAAGCAAAAGGGATGCATGACTCCTAAATCTTCGGCAAAAATTGAGTCTAGTGTTTGAATTGTATATTGTTGCATCAGAGATGCTGTTGCCGCCTGAGGACTGCACTCATCTACCAGCCATGCCATGCTGACCCCTGAAGACTTTAACCAAAGCTGCTGCTCACTGCTGTGAACCACCAAAAGCAAAAGGAGGGAGATGGAGACTGTGGATGGTTGGATAAGGGACTTACTGCAATATGGAGAGCATGGAGAGAGACTTTGAGTTCCCAAGGGTGCAGCAGTGCTTGTTATCCTCTTTTCTTACAATCTATGTTGTTTTCCCCAGGATCTATTGAATGAAGTCAAAGATGACTACCTAATTACCTCTCATTTTCCTCAGAATATGTGTAATGGCATTTCAATGCAGTTTCTATTTGTTTATGTTACTTATGTGGGTGTTTTCCTTTCTTTTTCTTGGTGTAGGATCAATAAATCCTTTCTATTCAGCAAAGTCACTTAATTCCCTAGTAAATCCTACTGGAGAGCTCGGTGATGTGCTTAGATTCCAGGCACCAAACCAAGAACTAATCAAGGTCAGCTTTCTATCAACCTGTTACACTTTAAAAATTATACTCTGAAGAGAAAAAAAAAATCCAGTTGCCTACTTGATTAAGAGCTGCTTAATTCAAAATTAAGTTTTCTATTAAAAAAGTAGGCATTGGAAAAGGCTCCAGTGTTGAGTGGGAAAAGCTCAGGATTACTCTTTGAATAAGAGCAAAGGAGATTGATCTTATTTTGCTAAGAATTTCACAGATACATCATTCTTTTTTGTTTCACTTCTATGCAACCCTGTTCTCCAAATTAAATTCTCTGCATAATTTTCAGTGTCAATTTCTTTGCAAAGAAAGTATTGGGAAAATTCCAGAGTAAGATGTGATGAATTCCATGGAAGAGGAAATTAGGAGATGGATGAGGAAAAGAATATTTGAGATGAGATGATGAGGAAAAGAATATTTGAGATGTAGTGAACTCACATGGTTGGTCACAGGGTCACAAGTAACTGGTGACTTAAGATTTAATGGAGGGTCAGAGTAAAATGACTGCTGCTAACACGGAATTCAAATTAACCATACTGGTCACTAGAATACATTTTCTGACTCTAAACATGTATCAATAATTTCTGAAAGTATTTGTCATCTTGTTTTAGATACATGCTAATGTGAAGGTTTTGTGTCCTGCAGACAGAAAATTGCTTATATTTTTTAAAAAATCCTCTAAGGTCATGCTTTGGAAATCAACTGAAAATTGTTCAATAAGTGATGACTTCATTACTCCCTTTAAGCTGTTGGATAATCTCACAGTGCGCATGTTTTAAATGATATTTTGAGCCTTCCTACACTACTTCACTGCTAAGGGACAGATTAAATCTGGATACCTACAGTATTGACTTACTTGAAATGATTCTGTATTGATACACACGAGTAGTGCTTACACAACTAATTACAATGCCTAATCTGTAAGGCAATAACTTCAGTCTATTGTTAGTAAAGAAATCTAAAACTAGACGGTTCTTTACTGCTGTCTGAAATAGCTACTTAAGTCACAAAAGGTAAAAAACATTTTTTTTGTTGTTAGTCTACTCTTGGGAATTTTAAAACTTTAGCTCTGTAAAGTACTAATCAGAAGTCCATTAAAATAAATAGGTTAAGTGTCAATTACTCTAGTGAGCTCTGAGCAAGGTTTTCATCAGCGTCCCACACAAAAACATGATTTTCAAATGAAACAGAGCTCTGGGTCTACTCAGTCCACATATTCCCTATTTGAAATAGCAGTCACCATGTGACCCTTAGACAGATTCATCTGTATTTCTAGCAGTCTCACTGAACTTGAGTTGTATTGCCTGAGTGGAAATGTTACGAAGGCAGTGCTTCCTTCTCATGCTAATGCATGAGTGCTTACGTAGTTATAATTAAGCCTTAAAGCTGGTATCTTTTCCAGACAGTTTCTTTGTCACTATAACAAGGTTAAGTATCCATGTAAATGGAGAAGTGTCACTGTTTAAACAGATGTCAGTAATTTCTTGGGTAATAGAACTAGTGCTACAAATGATGATGAGTGAAAAGTTTAAAAATAGCTTCATTACAGTAACAAAAAATGTCGTGAGAAAAAATAGACTATGTTAGATCAAGAGATACTTGAAAGCTAAGGCTAAGAAATTAAGGACTTGCACTTCAAGCTCAAAAATTCATGTATTAAACTATGAATTAAAAACTGGTAAGCCAACACATTTTTCCCAGATGATGTGACTTCGCAAAGTGAATTTTAATGGAACCATTCTACCTATAGGTAGAATGCCTATATTTAGGCAATAGAATCCTAAAACAAACATCACCAGGCTTCTAAGTTTTAGAAATTGATGTGTTCTTACTGCACTAAAGGATAAATCAGAATATTATGTCTTTTTAATAACAGTTACAGTTCTGGCCCCAGTTCCTGTTTTTACCACAAGAAAAGTTTAGAAAAGAGGAAAAATGGAAGTCTCTTGAGATCTACAAGATCATCAAGCCCAGTAAACCATGATCCCAGTGCCGTCCCTATGTATTTTTTAACACCTCCAAGGATGGTGGACTCCACCATCACCCTGCACAGCCTGTTCCAGTACCTGACCACTCTTTAAGTGAAGAAATTTTTCCTCATGCCAAATCCAAACCTCCCCTGGCACAACTTGAGGCCATTTCCTCTCCTCTCCACATGTTTAGAATCTCCTTTTGAGTAATTGTAAAGGGCAATAAGGTTACCCATTAACCTCCTTTTCTCCAAACTAAACAACTCCAGAAATCTCAGGTGCTCCTCGTAAGACTTGCCCTCTCCTTCTCTAAGAGAATGCTGTTGAACACTGTGTCAAATGCTTTACTAAATTCTAGATAACCAATACCCACAGTGTTCCCCTCATCTACTGAGTAGGTTACCTGAATCACTCTGTAATGTTCCTCAGTGCCAAGGTTAGGCATCCTTTCACCTCTTCTTCTAGATGGGCATTGTATTAACAATCCTCCATTTGTCTGGGTCCCCTCCTGTTTGCCAGGAACATTGATAAATGATGTAGGGTAGGTAGGGCAAGGGTAGCTTGGCAAGCTTCTCCACTAGGTCCCTGAGCACTCTCAGATGAATCCCATCTGACCCCGTAGATCTGTGAGTGTCCAGGTGGTGTAGCAAGTTTGCTTCCTTTTGAATTATGGGACCTGCTTTCTGTCCCTGCTTTCCAGCTCAGGAGGCTGAACACCCTGAGGATAACTGGATTGGTCATTAAAGACTGAGGCAAAGAATGCATTGAGTACCTCAGCCTTGTCCTCATCCTTGGTGATGACTTTCACCTGGAGATTCTCCCTGTCTTTCTTTTTGCTATTGATGTATTTGTTGAAACATTTCTCAGATGAGAATTGTTTCAGATTGAGTTCTAACTGGGCCAGATCCTTCCTAATTTCCTGTCTGGATGCCCTGGTTAGATTCCTGTACTCTTCTTGAGTTGCCCACTCTTCCTTCCATAGATGATAAACTTTCCTTAATGATTTCTGTAATGATTTTCTTAACGATGTTATAATTTTTTTAATACTTGATTCCTTTCATTGAATCCAACTGTCAGTTTTACAGGCAACATGCATTCAAAGCAAAGACATTTCCAGTTTTATTTGTCTCAACACCTGCAATAAATGGCAACAGAGGAAGTGTGCCCCACACCTAGGCTCAAGGAACAAAGTGCTATCAGCAAGCACATCTCTCACTTACAGTGCAAAGCCATCCATCTCTGTGGGATGTCTGTGATCAGCAATGCCTAGAACAAAAGGTCACGTAGCAAGAGATAGGTCTTACCATAATGCAACACAAATAAAGGAGGGTCTACCTCTTTTGAAGTAAAAGCATGTCCAGTGAATAACTGCATGGGTTCCAGCAGGTTGATAGGACAGAGAAGCTTGAGACTGTTATAGAACTCTCACTGGGAGGTAAGTCTGAAATTCTTGGATTGTTGTGGCCCACTACAATGCTTGTTTTGGATGAAATTCTAACCCCTATTCACTTCTTCTTTCACTATGTATATCAGTACTAGCTTCCAAGTCTTTCAGGGAGTGTTTCTTTCATTTTCTTTGTTATGACTTGGAAAAAAAAAAAGTATTGAACTATGAATTTTATGTAGCTTAGAGTCATTGTAGGGAATGAAATCTCAGTGAAGACTAGCCAACAGCTCTTTGTACAGTCACACCACTTCTATTGTACTTATATGTGGTCCATTATTTTCTTTTTGATTAAAAGTTGTAAAAAACGTGTTCAGTTTCCGTGAAGGGTAATAAGTTTTCCTAACCTTTGACTCATTTCTTCTCTGGTATAAAAACATTTTGTGTGCTAAAGCTGGCGACAAGATCTTAGCAATCCCTTGTTGACAATTGGATTTTAAATGTTTTTCTTATAACTTGAAGTACATGGTTACAGAACAATTTTCTACAAACTTCAAATGCAAAAATAATTCCTTGAAGCTAAGAAAATTTAAAGAACTAGTTGCCAAAATATCCATCAATTCACTTACGGTTATTGAGAGAGCAATTGCATTGGAAAGTCTCCTAGTCACAAGAGAAAGACTCTTGCAGAAAAGAATAAATAAAGATAAAATGGTGTTGGGGTTTTTTTCAGACAATAGTGTATTTCACCTTAGCTACTTACGAATTCTGCTTCATCTCAGTTATGTTAGGCACAACAGCTGAACATCTAAAATAGCTGAATAATTGTATAATGTTGTATCTTTAAGACTGCAGCTGCTGGACATCTTCACATTATTTTATCCTAAGTGAGACTTCAATCATCACAATAATGTAAGGCTTTTGGCATCTTTATTTAGGAACTTCCAAGATACTCATAACTTAAGCTAACTGGCTAATACTATGGACAGTTGGTTCTGTAACGCTATAGAAATTGGAAGCCTATAGGTGGTAATAAATTAAAAATATGATCGAGAAGCTTCCCAGAAGACGTAGTGTTTCTGACCTACCACAGTGGCTGCAGTTTTTAAAGGAATTTTGGGGAGTAGTGTGACAAGATCCATTAGGTAGCTTTTCGCTGGTTGGAATCAAAGGAGTTGCCAAATATTGAAAAGAAGTGCATACCTGAAAGTCCTTTTAAAATCAAGTTAATTATAAATATATTGGCCAAATTTCTACTTTTAATTTTATGTTATGATACTACAATCCGTGGGCTTGCATGGATACAGCTGAAGGAAAAAATTGAAGATTAACAGCTTAAGACACTTTAATTCCATATGTGTTCAACACGATAGGTAAGTTTGGAGAAGTTCCATGTTGAGCATGTCATAATTCACTGGACATGAACAGAGGGTTTTCTTGATTGAGTGTGTGGTGGAAGTGCATTATTTTAATATAAAACGCTATTTTAGAAAATTGTATGAAAACATGGACTTTGATCTTAGTAGTTCATTAATAATAAGGTGGAACAGTTATGATGGTATCTGAAGACACTACCTTCCCCACAAAAAAACCCCAGAAATTACTGGAAAGCTTCAAATTTTCCTTGAACATGATTTTGTTCATTTTATTTAAAAAAATTGAACAACTTCTCAGTGATGGGTCCCAGACATTTGACTTTATATTTTCAAAACCTATTTTTAATCAAACCTCACTCTCATAATCTTTTCCATGAAGTCTTACATTAGGATCTCCTATTTCCATACTTGTTGTAGTAAAAAGGGCTTTGGAAGATGAGGTTTATATGTTGATCATTATGAAAGGCATTGCAGTTTTACTGAACAGCTGTTTTATGTGATTACAAAACAACAAAATAATATAAAGATTGAGTTAATGGTCTCATTATAATAAAAACATTAGTGATTTATGAAATCTATCATAAAGTATCAACAACCTAACAACTGTCATGAGCAACCTTAGGAAGTGTTTGTGAGCAAATTAGGAAGTGTGGGATAGAAGAACAGACTGTAACATGGATTAAGAACCAGCTGTATAATAGAGCCCAAAGAAGGGTGATCAATGATGCTGAGTCTAGCTGGAGATTTGTAGCCTGTGGAGTCCTTCCCTAGATTCTATGGACTGGCTTGAGCAGAAGGGCAGGATTCAATGATATCTAGAAGTTTCTCTCAACCCCTAATTAACTATGTCTATGATCTGTGTCTGTGTCTGTAAATATCCATGTCTGGCACTGGTATTATGACAAAAGACAAAAATATAATGTCTGTTGTCTAACAGGAAGAATAGTCACAACTTAGGTAACTCCTCAAATTGCTTGGAACTATCATGAAGAACACAGAGACTGCATCTGGAGTATTATGCCCAGTTCTGGGCCCCTCAGTTCAAGGACACAGAGCTGCTGGAGGGTGTCCAGCGTAGAACAACAAAGATGATCTCCCTTATGAGGAAAGGGTGAGGGAGCTGGGTCTCTTTAGCTTGGAGAAGAGGAGGCTGAGGGGTGACCTCATTCAGGTCTATAAATATGTGAGGGGTGGGTGTAAGGAGGATGGGGCCAGGCTCTTCTCAAGGTCATCTGGTGGTAGGACAAGGGGCAATGGGTGCAAGCTCTAACACAGGCAATTCCATATAAATATCAGAGGGAACTTCTTTCCAGGGAGGGTAACGGAGCATTGGAAGAGGCTGCCTAGGGGGTTGGTGGAGTCTCCTTCTCTGGAGATGTTCAAGACCGGCCTGGATGTGTTCCTGTGCAAATTGGTCTAGGTGGTCCTGCTGTGGCAGGAGGATTGGACTAGATGATCCTTCGAGGTCCTTTCCAATCCCTAATGATTCTATGATTCTATGAACAGATTCCCTGAAGACCTCCTTGGCAGGTGGTGAGGAGGTTTTAAGTCATGCATTACATGTGTTCTGTGATGGTCTTCTCCATACAGTTCATTTTATAACAAATTCTTTATAATGTGCCACAGAGAGTATTTTCACAGAAGGTATAAATACAATTTTCTAGACCACTATTTACCTTGCTTGTGTACATGACCTCTTGGATATTATTTTACTACAAGCTGTCTGGGTGCTTCAAAAAGCATCATTTGGATTCATGTATGCGTTTTCGTTTCTTGTTTGTCTTTTTTTTGTTGTTGTTCAATTAGTGGCCTCAAGCTACATCAGGGGAGGTTTGGAATGGGAATTAGGAAGAAGTTCTTTATTGAGAGAGAGGTTGGGCACTGGAAAAGGGTGCCCAAGGAGGTGGTGGAGTTGCCATCCCTGGAAGTTTTTAAAAGGTGAGTAGATGGACCACATGAGACCATGGTCTTAAGGTTGGAGAGGTGTTAGGATGGGAGCTGGACTTGGTGATCCTGGAGGTTCTTTCCAGCCATGAGGATTCTATGATTCTATCTGCATATTGATAACAGAGCACAGATCAGTGCTTTGTTTGACTTGTGTGATTGATGTAATTTGAAACTCATCTGGAAAACAAATCTGTGTGCTTTTATACATAGGATATAAATATCATGTTGCTATAAAATTGACCAATAATAGTGTTTAGAAGGCCATAATTACCTGTATTTACACCTTGGTGCCAGTAAGAGAGGAAAAAAATAGTTGGTTTTTTTTCCTTCATTAGGTTAATTTGAAAAAGTAACTGAACTCATGCTTTATATACAGTATTTTTGAACACTCTCAAACAATAAAATGCTGTTCCTTTTTCCCTTTATAATGATCAGGAGGTTTGTATAGTATATTTGAAAATCCACTTTGAAATTAAGTAATTTCTCTGTGTTGGCAATATCTAAGAATAAGTTTTGCATAGGAGATGGATCAATTGTGTTTCCTTCGGAAGGGAAGTATGATATGGCAACTGTGATTCATGTTCAGAAGTAAATGGGAGATCTGGTAAATGTAATTCCAGTAGTTTAAACAATGTAGGCTCTTTGCTTTAAACAGTTTATCCTCACTGGAGTCATTAAGGACAATTTGCCTTAATCTAAAACGGCAAATAAAACAGGAACTGATAAGAAAATTCTTAAGTACTTCAGAAAAATATATATAATTTTTTAAAAACTTTGAAAAAGGCAGCACTGCTATCAACTTGCATAAGCACAAGTCATATGAGAAGCACAGCCTGTTTTTTTTTCCTCACAATTGTAGACACAGTGGGTAAACCATTACAAGTTGCATAATTTTTACATACTTCATAGATTTAAATGAAAATTCACTTTCTACTGGGTTAGATGTTCTGAAATCATCAGGTGTCTTTACAAATTCTAAGACAATGGATACTCCATGAATCCAATTGATTATTTATAAATGTCGGCACAAATGGGAGAGACCTTTCATCTGTTACTTGGATGCACTGTTCATTTTAGCAGAATAAACCAAGTGTGATCATTCTTAAATCATTTCTTACAATGTGCCAAGAGCATGTGGGAAGTCAGAACACCTAAATAAGGCCTTCAGTAAGTGAAATCTTACCTTTTTTCATTATATTTTCTTGTCCAATAAAAATCTTCTCTTCCAACAAAATTTCTCTGAAGAAACGAGAACTTTATTATTAAGATGAATATTCATAGAATCATAGAACTAGAGAATCATTAGGGATTGGAAAGGACCTTGAAAGATCATCTAGTCCAATCCCCCTGCCACAGCAGGACCATCTAGACCAAGTTGCACAGGAACACATTCAGGTGGTTCTTGAATGTCATCATAGGAGACTCCCCAACCCCCTGGGCAGCCTGTTCCAATGCTCTGTTACCCTCCCTGGGAAGAAGTTTCTGCTGATATTGATTTGGAACCTCCTCTGTTCCAGCTTGCACCCATTGCCCCTTGTCCTGTCACCAGATGACCTTGAGAAGAGCCTGGCTACATCCTCCTGACACCCACCCCTCACATATTTATAGACCTGAATGAGGTCACCCCTCAGCCTCCTCTTCTCCAAGCTAAAGAGACCCAGCTCCCTCAGCCTTTCCTCATAAGGGAGCTGTTCTAATTCCTTAGATTTTCCAGTATAGCCTATTTGTTTTGTGAACTTGATAAATAGCATTGCAGAAGTTTCAAGATAGTTAAATGTGGTGAAAACTTTGGCACCTGTTGTGGAATACAGTTTTAGAAAGTTGATGAAAACCGTCTGACTCTAACTGCATTGCTCTTTATCTGTGGAATTCTGCTCCAGTTCCAGTACACATATTAGTTAAGTGCCAGTTTTGGCAAAAGATGATTTCTGTTGGCAAAACTGAAATCAAAATGTGCTTGAGAGGCGTCCAGATACTGAGATTGCAGATGCTACTTTGGTAGTTTTATTGTAGTTAAAGAATAAGAAAGGCAGTAGACAGTATGGATGAGATATTGAACTTTGTGAAGTCTGGTGCATATTCAGCAGTTAATGTTCTTTAGAAGTCTTCTAAATATTGTATTAAATGAGCCAAGTTCACTCTTCCATTTATGCTCAAGCCTTCCATAAAGTCGATAGAATTTATATGCAAACATCTGATAACATGAGAGTGGCTTAAAGGATTTTTTGTAGCGGCTATAAAAGAATGAAAGGGTGTTTGTGGGAGTCTGGCCAGTTGCTTTTCCCAGCTGACGGATTCACTGACTAATTCCCTATTTTCTTCTCTCTTTACAGTGCCAAAATAACCCCAACAACACAGGGAAGAATGATAAGATAATCAGAGGAATATCTTGTGATAAAGTTTAACAAAAATAATAATACAGACTAGAGTTTTGTTTAGAAGGGTGAAAATTGACTTGAAAGGAAGGATTAAAAATAGTTTAACAGAGCTGGGCATGAATGTTGTGAAGTATGCAGCATAAACAAAAGATTATATTTTCTTATTTTTCAAGGGAAAACCCCCACAAAACCCAAAAATCAGTCATGTAATTTCCAAAATACAGTAGAACAATAAAGAGATTAAGATAAATACAATACCCGAGGTTTGTTAACCTGAAACTATAACACTATCAATATGTGCTAGGAAAAAAGAAATACTGTATACCGTTGTAAAATATTTCTAGGCTGTATTTTAAAAATCTATAAACAAACTGAAAGAAAATAGATATTGGGATCTAAATTCCACCATTCCAGTAATACTGAATTTTTCAGTCTGTTCTAATGTTTTTGCACAGGTTGGGTAAGATTTATTCCACCAAAGAGACTTTAAAATGTGATCTATTTTTCACACTTCAGAGAGAGCAGGTAATTCCTTGGGAATGTTTTCAGTGTCTTTTATCAGCCTAAGTGCAAAACATGTATGCCCAAAATCAATATCTTTATTTTTCACGTTCTTATTTGATTAATATCAGTAACTTTCCTAGAAATATTCACTACATTGCTTAAATTAAATAGCATATTGATTTAAATGTTTATGAAAGTAGACTCACAAAGCATATGAAGAGTGGTATAAGGGACAAAAATATGAAGACCCACATGAAAGTGTTTGCTCTGCTAAGCTGGCATACACATTCCAGTTTTCATATCCAACTACTATTAAAGCATATAACTAAATCCAGCATAGTCAGAGAACATATTTCTTGACTGTGAATGTTTTTCCTAATACCACACAGGGTAGATTAAAAGAAAACTCCTAGTTGAAGAGTTCAATATAATAATGATGCACAATCCAACAAAACAGGACTCATTTAAAGTATGAGAGATGTCAGTAACATCCATTAAACAATTCCCTTCCTTTAGAACTGAAAGGTGTTTCAACTTTTTCCATATAATTGAAGATTATGTCAGTTATCTAAACTCTTTCCAGGAACTCTGGTAAATTGAGAAAATATTGGTAAATATTGAGAAAATTTGTTTGTGTCCAGATATCAACTATATTTTTACATTTCAGTAGAAAGAAAAACATATATGAGTCTTGCTTGCATCTAAACACAAAACTGCACTAAGTATTTAAAGGAAAAAAATAAGAAAAAAATGGTGTGCATATAGAGGACAGGTAATGACTGTCCCATCACACAGAACTGGCAATTTCACCCCTAATGGATGAGAAAAGTCGCTAGGAAATGGACTGAGGTGGTACGTATGTCGCAGGTTGAAAGGCCTTGATTGATCCTTTTAGTCAGTGCTTGCATTCTGAAGCACGCCAGCCGGCACTCAGGTAGAATTTAGCTGGCAACTTTGGGGAACAGGAAGATTTATTGCACCTACATCCAACAGAAAGAGAGGAAAAAGCCCAAACAAGTAAACAAACAAACTGTGTCACTGTGCCATCACACACATTCTGAGAAGATGGGAGACAACTACCCAGCGGTCTTTGGCTTCAGACAAGAGCCTCTGGCAAGACGGGCGTACACGGCAGAGAAATAGGTGACTGAGACCACCCAGGGACAGACGCTCCCTCCCAGACTCTGCTGAGCATGATGGCAGCTCCAAACCACTCACACTCCCCCTCTTCACACATTAGGAACACATTAGAAGCTGAGAAGTAGCTAAGGAAAGATCTTCACATGAAAAACATTTTCAAGCTACTTCTGAGTAGGAGCTAGAGATTCCAATAGTGAGTGCTTCTCACAGATGTTTGAAATGCAACTTTTGAGATGTGTTCTAAACTTTGCAGGTGCAGGAGAAGTCTAGCTGCTGAGGCAAGGTCTCTATTGAATTCAGCAAGCTCTAGAAACAAAGACAGCTTGCAACTCAGAAAGCATGTTTCTGCACTTGGGGGGTCACATTGAGCTGCAGTGAACTAGATCTTGCTTCTGTTAACTGCAGGATGGTAAGAGAGCTGGGGCACAGCTGGGTGTACTTGAGCCTTATTTTGAAAAAATCCCTGATTTTTGATTATCTGAGGACATTCAAACACAGACATCAGACATTGCAGATGTTATCAAATAAAATAAGCCCTGAATCACTATTTGTTCCTTTTCTCCTGCAAATCAGAGTGGCCATATATAAACTGTACAGCACAAATCTTCCAGACTGTTCCCTGGCCCTCTGCATTTACCATAATATTAAAGAACAGTTATGGATTAGTGCTTGATCTCTGTCTTGTGTCATTTCACATTTGGGAGAATAATAAGTGTCAGTGATGATTCTGAAAGGCCGTACAAGTACTCTGGTTTAGGAAGTCAGAGAATTTATTTGTACTTATCCCAGAGTGAGATCCAACATTTTAATATTACTACAAATTTAATTAGTGTAGATATAGCCAATGCCTACAGCAAACTAAAGTGCTATAGGCACCAATTCTGAAGGGAACATTAATATTAATAAGCTAAGTAGTCAAAGAATGTTCCAAGCTCAGAAAATGGACTGTGATCACTATAAAATTGCTAACCAGTTTTAGCCCATTCCAAGATTTGGTGCAAACAGTTCTCAGGCACAGCTTAAGGGTTAGTATGGGTCAGAGACTAGCAGCTCCCAGCAGGCAGTTTACTATTTTGCAGGAAGAGTCCTTCATGATATGAATGTTTGCCTGATGTGATTACTAACATGTGTGCCACCTTAATGGCAGGCTGTGTCAGTCCCAGACATACGTGATTTCCTGATTAAGATGCAACTAAAATTGCCCCTCTACTTGGGAATTTTCTAAGGGTGATGAAGTTTGTATTTATAATATTTTCTTATGTATATAATCTTTAAAACTGATTTACTTTTGAGTTTGAAAGAGACATCTTTGGAGGAAACCAGCCGTACATCAATAAAAGCTACTATGAGACTGAGGGAAGATTTTGTACTTCTTCAGGTCCATGGTTGACTTCTTTCAGTACTTAGAAGCGGTACATGGCATGTGAAAATGAATCTTCAGTCACCATGACTGCTAAGAATGATATTTTTCATACTCATCCCACAATCCCCACAATTCCATTAGATTTTGTCAAGACAGTAGACTGAAAAGTAAGATGTGCTGTTTAAAAGTCCCTCACTCCTTTCGTTCCTGGTATTTCCTAAAGAAAGCAATGTATTTTCTTAAGGGCAAGTAATAACTTATTTTAGTGTAGTGCATTTAGGAGAGAATAACAAAAAATACTGCAAGCCCAGAAATTAGCATGTAGTCATAGGCTAATATAGGATTAGGTTAATTACAAATGATAAAATGTCTTTCTCATCCTGATACACATCCATGTTGAGCCAAGGCAATGAATTGATATTATACAGAATATAATCTGTACATATATAATATACAGAATATAATCCAGAAGTACAATCTGTCTGGCAGTCCAATGCTGTGCAAATGCTGCTGTGTGAAGCTCAGTTGGGATGTCTGAGACATTGTCCTGCTAATGACAGTAAAGACCTAATACAGAGGATAGACCATGCATCAGGACAAGATAGCTGCTTATCTGTGCTGTAACCAAAGAAACTTACAGAAATTACTTAAAGGCGTTAAACATAGCAATAATGTTTATTGAAGGGGATTTCAGAAGTTCCTGCACCCAAAACATGTGGTGATGCTGATTCTCTTAATGTGAGCTTGGTTTATTTCTCATAATAGTGTTTTATGTATTTAAAAAAATCAATAATCAGTTCTACACAGAGAATAATCAGAGAATAATCATAGATCATTCTGCTTGCTATTTATTTTACTACCTTTTAATGTTTATTGTCTTTTCATATTTGTAATGTTCTAGAGCTTTCTGATTAATAACCTGATGAATTGCAATAAAATGCTCCATACAGCTGTGCTTGATTTCTAGTAGCTACATTATATCTAGTTTCTCAACTAGCAAACCAAACTAATGATGTTTTATAATTTAACACTTATCACTGAGAAAGTCAGATACAACAACTATCTAGATAGCAGTATTACAAGAATGCTTTGTGGTTTTGTGGGTTTTATTGCACCTAAAAAAATTGTTGCAATGATAGATGAAAATTTAGTTTAAAAAAGCCCTAAATATAAAGACTTCAGTAGCATTCGTAGTCAATCATTCTGATTTCATCAGTTAATATATGCAACTAAAGAAAGTTCTGGTGATATGACTTCATGTGAGAATTTGGAATTATTTTCAAACCCAAATAAGTTGAGCTGAGCTAACTACTCCAGTGCCCTTCATTACATCACGTTTCATCAAGTAGGAACCTGTAGAAAGCAAATAGCAAGAATTTGGCGATTAAACTTGAAATTAAGTTAGCTTCATCAGTAAAAATTCAGTAAATCGAGTTTAGTGCTACCAATTATTTATGCCACAGACCTTGCAAAGCAAGGATAAAATTCAAACATTTTTCTTGCCTTTTACTGTCCGTTACTTTGTACTGGTCCAGTGAGCAGTGAAGCTGAAACAACCTCTGGTTCACATCTTGGGCAGGTTAATAGGTCTTCAGACTTCATTTACGACAGATTTCAGACCATCATATAGTTCAAAACATAGCTTCATGTTGACAGTTTAATGGCAAATAAGCCAAGAGTTAACTTACTTCTAACATCTAAACCTTCTGACCTTTCTTCTAGGGCCACAACAATGAATTTCAGCATGGATTTTCTAGTGTGTCTTTGACTGTGTACATGTGGCAATATCTAAAACAGCTGAACATGTTTACATTATAAACCTTTCAAAATATTTTCCTTATCTTTTTATTTTGCATGGTCTCTGTGAGACAGGGAAGGTAAAATAGTGATTGTCCTTTTCCTACCTTTTATTTGGTTAAGTCAAACTTCAGAACTTATAGATCGTCTGAGAGAAGGGCAATCTCACGCGAGTTTAACATTCAAATTTCTCTTTGGTTTTTGACAAGATAAGGGTTTGGGTGCTGCTTCTCTAAATAAATGTGTCAGATCCAAAAATGTTCACCATATACCAGCTCTTGCCAGCAGTGGGTCAAAGAATTAAATCATTGCATTCACGAGAGGGAAATGTCATGCCTTCCCATTACACAGAGACCTTTCACCTTCTAGCTTTGTAAACACTTTAATTGGTTCTTTTCCAGCAAAAGCACATTAGTGCTGGATTCAATTTAACATATGAAGGTAAGGGAGACATTCATAATGTAGATAAAACCCCTTCAATCTGAAAGCAGATAAATCTTTGATGGTAGAAAAGCATAGTTCAATGTTCAGGTGATAAACAAAATCACTTTCTTCATTTTTGGATTTTAGCAAGGTTTATTTCTTTCTTTAAGAATGTGATTTTTAATATTTTTATTTACAGACATGAAACTTGTATCATGTTAAATGTTTTTAATGTGTGCTGATAAAAGCATAGAATTCTGATGGATCCTTTCAGGACCGCTGAAGCAAGGAAGTAAAAATCAAAATATCAGTAACCAAGATTTTGAATTTTATGCTGAACAACACAAAACAATAAATAATGTGACATTTAAAGATCTTTAAGCAAGTCTAAAAGGGTAAAATGAGGCATATCAGTGATAAGCTATGGGACAGCATGACATTGTTTGAGGGATGATGTGTTACTAAGAGCTTCACTCTGCCAAACTGTAGAGTACACTGGAGTGCTTTTGAAATGTTTGCAGTCTGAAGTACGCAGTATGAGAAATGAATGAGAAGGGCTAGAGTCTTTGACTGTGACATCACTGGCATAAATGAATCTCAGTAGGAAGAGAGTCCTGAGGCTAGAGGTTACAAGCTCTTCAAGAAAGAGGAGTGGACAAGATGGATGGTAGCACTGTGTATGCAGGATGGGCTGGACTGCAAAAAACTTGCAGTTGAGAGTGGCATGGTCTATTGCTTCTGGGTAAGTATTAGTGGAAGAAAACCTAATAAAGCAGATATTTTTGTAGAAGTCTACTATAAATCATCCAAATAGGGTGATTCACCTACATATTATTCTATAAGGAATTATGGGAAGACTCTACACCAATTGCCCTTCTAATGGGTCACTTCAACCTCCACTTCAACATATGTTTAGTGAATGAAGGGAAGGCAGTAGATGTGGAGGGTTTTTTATTTCAACAAAGCTTTTATACTGTCTCTCACAGTGTCCCTCTGGACACAATGCCCAGCAAACATCTAGACACACACAATCCAAAGTGTGAACAATTGCCTGAATGATTGGATCTAAACTGTAGAATCAACAGGGGGTAACATCTGTCCCAGTTCTTGTGGTAATTACTTGGATAGAGACGTTGCATGTACATTTAGTGAATTTGCCAGTGGTATTAAATCGGGAGGAGGTGTTGATCTGCTTGGGAGCAGAGAAGCCTTCCATGGAGATCATGGTACATTAGAGTGCTAGGCAATTGTCAACCATATGAAATTTCAAAAGGAGAGATGCTGGATTTGGCACCTGAGAGAGTATAGTCCTGAAGGTATGTATTGACTGGGGGGAAAGAGGCTGGAAGGCAAACTTACAGAGAGCAATCTGGGAGGTGTCGTTGGCAGTAAGCTCAATATGAGCCAACAGGTTGTTCTGATAACCAGAAGAATCAACCATATCTTGAGATGCAATAAGCGCAGCATGGTTAGCTAGTGGAAAAAGTGATTGTTACACTATACTTATAACTGGTTTGACCTCACTGCAAGTACTGCATGCAGGTCTGATGCATAAGAAAGATATAAAAATATTAGAATATGGTCAAAGAAGGGCAACAGTGATGATGAAAGCAGTAGAGTGTATGAAATGAAGAGGTGAGGAGCAGCTGAGACTACTATGTTCAGCTTCAAGGAGACTGAAGAATGACCTCATTGCTGCCTGCAGCTTCTTCATGGGGCCGAACAGAGATGGAGTTACTGATCTCTTCTTTTCAGTGTTCAGTGACAACATGAAGAAATGGTTTAAAGCTGCATTAGGAGAAGTTAACTACTGAGTATTAGGAAAAGGTTATTCACAGAGAGAATCAGCTACTGGAACAAACTTCCCAGGGAAGAAGTCATCACCCCAAGCCCATTAGTGTTCAAGAAGTGATTAGACAATGCTCTTAACTGCGTGGTCCTTGCGAATCCCTTCCAGCTTAGGATATTCTGTGATTCTACATGCTTGTTTCAGCCAATTAGTACATTAAAGTCATGTACTTACATCAGAAATTGAACAATAATACTAACGGTAATAACAGTTATGCATAGTTACATCTCAAACTAATGATCAAATAGTAATAAATTAAATTGTCAAATAAAAGCAATCACTTCCTATCAATTCAAAAAATAAAAAGTAAAAGGAACCAAATTATTTTTAGAACCTAACTAGACACAGCCTTGACTTAAGATGCTCTTAGTTGCACCTCCTGTGTGCAGGTTGATGGACTACACGGTCTCCACCCTCAGCTTTTGTGGGATGCTGTGATATTATTCATTTCACAGATTTCACAGGTGCCTGCATTTTTGGCAGAATAATATTGATGCTGCACAATTTCAAGGAAAAAGGAATAGCACATTTATTTAAGTTAAGCCACCAAAACTCTTCAAAAACCTAAAGATGTCAAATTTTTGCTTTTGATGAAGAATCCTTCAAGACTCAATGGATTCTGAAGGTGATTTTAAAACAGTGGCCTTCAGCACAATGTTTGTTTCACACTGAAAATGTCAAATAGGTACTAGCAATGCTTTTCAGTATGCTGTTTAGCAAAGCAGGTTGTCAGGGTAGCTAAGAAATGGACAACGGTGAATCAAAGCCTGTTATTAACAACAAAGGCAAGAAGACAGAGAGAATCATATAAGACAGCAATGTCTGAAATATTAAGTAGCAACCAGTTCCTTATTCTGTTTTAGACTTTCAGTAGATTTTTTAGTCCTGTGGACTAGAAATAGCAAAGATTCTCACAGTCCAAGATTCTCTGCAATGCCTTTTCCATGTGCATTAGTCAGGATTTCAGACATGAAAACTTCCTTTCCTCTGTAATATTCATTAATCTCTTTCCCATTTATAAAAAGTGTATGCCATGGAGTTACTAGACCTGTCTAATTAATCTTTATATTGTCTCCAACAGGAATGTCTGAAAGTAAAATGAAGTTCATCAACAAACTCTGCAGAGACACCCATAAAAATTAAGCTAACATTAAACTAAAACCAACTTAAGACTCTTCCTATTGCTTTGAGATTCTAGTATACTGATTCATTTTAAATGCACCCATCCTTCAAAGAAACAAGCAATCAAGTATATAAACAATTTCAGCTACAACAAAGAGTACTTTTAACATGATAGGTGAAGTAAAAAGCATGATGTATGTAACTGAATTTTCTTTTAAAAAGTGGATGTAACCCAAAAGTGTTTTTTAAACTGTTTATTATTATTCGGATAAGTAATAAACTATATTTGTGCATAAAAATTAATTTTGCTGGGATTTCAACATTGCACTTTAATGTTAGAATCTATTTGCTACTTAAATGTTTTATTTCAAGCAAGGTATACTTTTCGAAAGATGAAATATTTCAAATTTATAAATAGAATTTCTATTAGCTGTGTTCTCTGTACACCCACATGCATGTATGAAACTGACCCTTTCTTTCTGTCTCGCAAAGCTGGGCACAGTTGGGGCTGAACAAGAATATTGGCATTTTTGTTCACACCATATAGAGAAAGAGTGTTGGGCCAGGAGAAACAAAATGAAGTTCAACAAAGGCAAGGAAGCCCCAAGGAGAAGGACTTGGGAGTCCTGGTGGACATGTTCAGAATCTGGTCAAGACCAGTGGTTCCTGGGGTGCATTTCGAAGAGTATGGCCAGCAGGTTGAGGGAGATTCTCCTCCTCTACTGTGCTTTAGTGAGGCCACATATGTAGTCCTGGGCTTTCGGGTTCTGAGCTCCCTAACTCCATATGTTCCAACACAGGGCTATGAAGATGATTAGGGGACTGACAGAAACAGCTTTCTTACAAGTTGAGATGCCTGAATGTGTTTAGCCTGGAAAATAGATGACTGAGAGGAGATCTTATCAGTACTTATAAATAAAGTGAGTCTCAGAAGGAGGTACCATTCTCTTCAGTGGTGCACAGTTACAGTATTGGGCACAAACTGGAACTTGGGAAGTTCTATGCAAACATGAGAAGAAACTTCTTTACCTTGAGGTTGAGGGAGCACTGGAATGGACTGCCCATAATGTTTTTGGAGTCTCCCTCTCTGGACCTACTTTAAAACCCACCTGGATTCAATCCTGCAGAACCTACTGTAGGTGTACCTGCTTTAGCATGAACATTGGACTAGATGACATCCTGAAGTACCTTCCAGCTCCTAACATTCTATGATTTCTGACCTAGACAGTTTAGCACAATCTGAGAATTTCCATGTATTTTACTGCTATGAATAATTTCTGGTTGAAGAAGAAATTAGGCAGATAAAGAAATTTCACAAGGAAAATGTCCATGAAAATTGGTGTTAAAATGTATTAGCAAATTCAGATCTTGTAACCCTTATTTTTTTCTTCATATTCCACACTTGTTTACCTGCTGCACACATGCATAATCTTTGCTTACATTCTCTTCTTTAATTCGCCCCTCCTTTCATACCTGCTTTCTCCAGACCACACATATAGGCACATATCAGCACAGACAGGCTCCATCCTGAACTCATTCCTTTCCCAGATTCTGGTGTACTCCCACACCCACACATATCTCCACACAGTTTCTCCAGACTTACCATCAGCTTGATTTATTCTAATCAAAAACCAAGGAAAACGAAGTTGGCATGAATAGTCCTACAGGTCTAACGTTTTACAAAGACACTGACATGGAGTTATTTATTCTATGTCCATGACAACCTAAATTCAACATGATGCTTCTTGGAGAATATTAAATGATTTAATTGCTTATCTCTTAAAAATGTATCTCCAGTGGTTAACAAAGGTTTATCAGAATTTACCAAATCCTTTGCTATTCAGTATACTGACAGCAATCGGAGAACACTTTTAGTTTTAATGAGAATGTAAAATAACATGTAATTCCATAATAATTTCCACATATTTCCACACTGGAAATTGTCCAATGTACTGCTTTTCTTCAGAGAAAGTGAAGGAAATGGACAAAATGGAAGGGAATGGAAGGTAAGGCAAAGCTGGGGAAAGCGAAACTTCAATATCCCTCCCAGGATACTGGCTTGTAGACAGATGAAAAATGAGCTTACAGTGGAGAAAAGCTATGTGGAACAGTTGAGGTTTTAAACTTGCTTGATATCCATGTTTGGACAGACAGTATTATGGATAAGCTGGTAATTGAATCTAGAGAAATGTCTTGCACATTGCATCATCAATCTGAATGTAAACAAAACAGAAAAGAGAAAAGAAATATGGGAGTTCTAATAAAAATGATGAAGTGGACAAGACTGTTTAGAAAATGAGCAAGGAAAACAGAAGCGTTTAGACTCCTCAGAAGGGAAAATCAGAAATATTTAAAGAAGAGGTGAGAGGAAAAGGACAAATACAAGTTTGAAACCAGATTCTTATGAAAACAAGAATATTAGATTTATTTACTGGAGAAAAGGCATAAAGAACTGTAATGACTCCCTCAAGAACAGATACCAAAACCAGAGTCTATAAAGATAAAACGTGTTATCTGCCTGTATTAGAAAATATATTTCCTTCAAAAAGTAGATTTTTTTTATTTATTTAATGTCACCTCATGGGTTTTAATGCAATCATGAAAACACTTGCCTCATTTTACTTTAGCATGGATAACATAGCTATACTTAATGGAAAGTTTTTTATGTGTATATATTTTTATCAACACAGTATATAAATTTAGTAGGTACTGAAGACTGAAATGTACATGTGCTACCATCATTTCAGCCTAGCAACCCACTACCTTCAGTACTGTTGGATCCTAAAGGAAAGATTCTTCTCTCCACATTGCAGAGAATTAGATCCAACACAAAATTTACCTTAATTTTCACTGGTTTGGAGGATTTTTTAAAAATTATTTGGATTTATCAGCTTCTCAGTGAACTTGACTTCTCTTTCATTAATTCTGTCCTTTCAAAATGTCCAGTCCAAATGATTATATAGGGTTTTCCTTTGAACACTCAGACTTTGCAAGCCAGAAAAACTGAAATTATTCACATATTTAAAAGCTTGTTATAATCAAAAATGATGTCCCACACATCACTGATATCAACTGATACCAGTTACTGTTGAAACTTTATAAAAATTTAAAGACTTGTTTGATAAACACATATGAGTTGCAACGGAATGCAGTTTCACAACATACACAATATAGCCAGTATCTATAATTAGTAATAATTAAGCCTTGCCACGCAAGACAAGTCCAGTTTTGCTATAGAAGCAGAAAAAGTTTTGCATTCTGTAATTGAAAACACAACAAACCAAACAAATAAACACTCAAAACACAAAAATCTAAAGGCAGAAGGGTGGCTATAGTATCTATCTGATAAAATAAGGCAAAACTGAGAGCTTGTGGGTTTTTATGTATTAAAAATATAGATGGATCACAGAACATCCAAACAACTAATTAAAAATATGAAGCACTGTCTGATTTTTATCCCCTATAAACAGCAGAGGAAAAACACATGCATCATGTTGCATGTGGAAACAGTTTCTACAAGTATGTTGTGCTTCTGCAGGGTGTGGGCCACCCCAGAGTCCATTGCTGCTGAATGTCTGAGCAATACCAGTACTGCAGACTGGTGTTTGAACGGAAACTGCCTGACTATAAATTAGTGCTCCCTTCAAGTAGTAATGTACCAGATGGAAAGAATCTTTTCCTTACATTCCTTCCACACAGACTTTGAATCCATACATATTGGGATGAAAGAAATCACCCATTCACTTATTCTCGAAAGCAACTAGGCATGAAAGAATGGGTAATAAATAGAACCTTGTATTCAACTCACAGTTGCAGAGCCAGTGGGAAGGACATATAATGATGTCCATTTATTCATTTCATAATAAAGCAATAAATGACTACCTATTTAGAGGCAACAGATGGAGGTGTTAAAAGTTGAATGTAGAGCATATGTGAATTCCAAGTATTCCAAACACTCATACATCTTTGGATGGTGCCTAAAATTCTAGTCAAGGTCTGGCTGTCTCTGTCATTTTGACGTATACCCTAACCCAGCCTCCCAGCTTTACAGATAGCTTCAACAGAAAGTGAGATACTAGTGCTTCACTCTCACTTGCAATGAAGTAATTTGATTTACATATTGCTCATTATTGCATGTTGTGTGATAAGACAAGTTAGTTATTCTTTGGCATCTTACAGAAAAACTTCTAAATACATTCTGTCCTACTATTACTTTTATTTCTAATTTCAAATCACTCTAATATGATTGACATTTACCAAAAATTCAATAGCTAGGGGGATTATTTCCATGTTTGTATTATGAAATGCAGAAAGAACACTTCTCTGTTACATTTGGTATTACTCATGTGGCACCAAATTTGAAAGCCTAACGAAGTTTTTAATAAATGTCTCAGTATTGGACAAAATAGTTGATTCAATTAATAATTATTTGTTTAACTTGGTGTTAGTTTAGAAGGTATTTTGAGTAACTGAATAGGTATCTGATGTTCCAGTTTTATGATGGGAAAACTATGTACTACTTGAATATTCAATTCTGAATGCAATAATATAATAAAGGTACTACTGCTGCAGCAATTTTCATTAAGGTTTGAGTACTATTAGAACACTACATGTCTTTGCAATCAGAATTGTTTTGATTCTGAGAAAGCAGAATGGAGACTCATCAGATCCCTAAGTCTTGAAGAAAATATGCTTTGGATTTTGATACAGAGAGTGTCTGTAATTGAATTTATTGCCAAGGATTGTCTTTTATTGGAGGGTTTCATTATTCCAAGTATAGTCTAACAAATAATTGCTGTCAATACTATTGAACTGTTCCTGCATGGAAAATCTGACAGAATTCTGCATGAAGTAGCAATTACACACAAGGTAATGCTATTACAGCTTGCAGTGGAGTCATTAATGTACATCATTTTTCTAGGATATGTTTACATGCTTTCAGTTATGACTTCATAGCCTTTAAAAACTGTGGCTATTCCTGAGGGTGTTTTGAACTTTACATAGAGATATACAGATAAATATTACAAATATGCTTTGAGTTAGTTCAGTTTCAGGTTCCCATAGCCTATTTTAGGCATTGAAAAATTTGTCACATACTTATTCATTCAGACTACCATGAAAACAGTAGAGAAATGAAAAAAGTATGCAATTCAATTTTTTTTAACCAAAGACAAAATGAAGAAACATTAAGATAATCTCATTTTTATCAGATGCCAATCGGTTGTTACCAGAGAAACTTGTGAACATAACATTGCATTCGAATTCTTTTCTTTTGTAGACAGAAAGTCTGAAGAGGCAGTCATTCAGGACATCCTCAACTGTCCATGACAAGTTAGTAGTTAGCAATTATTTTTTTCTTATTGTCTGCACAGAGTACCTAGGGGCGATGGGGAAAATTGAAAACTATTGCAAAAAGAATTTCATCCTGTCATATTTTCTTAAACCTATTCAGGCAATGATTTGCAGTTCATTGTTTAGCTGTTTCTTCACAAGCATAAACGTATTGAAATGTAGCAGCATAGCTCACTCTCTTTGTTGAATGCATAATCTTTCATGAGAGACAGGAGGCATTTTAGAGGTAACTGATCTGCTGAGGTCTGCTTTAAACATTCACAATTAGAATTCAGTTCTTCCAAATCTGTTCCACTCTTTAGGAATTGTATATTTCACAATTTGCAGTATTTCTGCTTCTTTCTGCTTAGGTCTATGTAAGAGGCATCCCTATAGAAGAGATTCTTCAAGTGCAATTATTCATTATCCAACACAAAGCTTATTTCCCAGAATTAGATATTTTTTATTCGTTCCCCTTGATTCTACTTCTCTTCCCATTCTAATTCTACTCTAATCCACACTTTGTAGTCCTCAGCCCCTGCAAAGTGATATAATGTCAGAAAATACCATGTGTTGCTAACCTTCACAATCCTTGTGATTTTTTTAACTGTAAGCATTCTGCAGAAGTGTTTTAGGGAAAGCTCACTTGTCAAAGCAGTAAAGAAATCAAGTTTCCTTAGTTACCTTTCCATGTATGTATAGAAGATACTATAAACCAAGTCTTTAGCTCTCCTTAGTGAGAGCACTTAAAAGAATGTTTGACTATTTCTGTGGGAAAGTCATTCGAGTAGGAAATTACACTTTACTAACAGATACTTAATTCATCTGGAATCTCCATTGACAATCTTCAGAGCAGGAGCCTCTCGTATGAAAAACACAGGCATCTGAATGCAATAACTCATTGATTATTTTCAATAAAAACAAGTCACAAACATAAAAACTAGGCTGGTTTATAATATTTAAAAAAAAAAAGTGAGGCTGTTTTGTATTTCTAAATCATGTAGATGGTTTTAAAATTATGCCCTAATATTTTCATTTCCCTAAACTCCATACTGCTTTGTGGATGACTTTTGTTTCGCTGTCCCTTCACAGTATTACTTTTTAAATAAAGAAATAATTCCCAGGAAGGCATTCTGAAATTAGATGCTTGTTTTGGTGGGAGAAGGGAACATGAAAGGAAGGCTGTTACTGATATTTGTACAAACTCTGTCATCTGCTAGACCTAGATGTTATTTTCATATCCATAGGGTCATGAAAGCAAGTTTCAAGTCTGTCCATATGCTTTATCGTTACATACCGTATAACAAAGCGAATTTGAATTGAGCACATTAAACGCGTAACATGTACCACATAAAAGTTTCCAACAAAATGCTGGCAATTATCTATATAACAGTCTTATTTGTTTCGCACTACAAAGGAAGCCCTCTGTCACCCAACCATCTCACCGTTTTGGACTCAATTTCATTGTAGGAAATCACTTTTGCAATATACCTGAAAGAGTGAGACATTTAGTGCTTTGGCAGAAAAACAAATTATAGCTTCTACAGTTCATAAGATAATACTTTTAGGATTTCATTGAAGTTACCTCATAAATATAATGATAAACAGAAGGTCTTACTATTTTTCTAGCGGGAATAAGTTAAAGAAAAAAAGTCTAATTTCCCTTGTGGTTTTACTGCACCATATGGGGCTTTTTCCTAGAAATATTTTTAGTAGGCTGAAAAGTTGACTGGATATCTTTTACTTGCAGTCAGCTAAGATATCTTATTATTACACAACTCCTCAAAGTTATGTACAGCACAGCTACAATGATTGTAAGCATGATGATGTTTTCTGATAGTAGCATTACTCATTCTGCCACTGTCAGTCAAAACTAGATTGTGCTTTCTTTCCACCACCTTGTAAAGAAACCAGGGTCTAAAGCACAATCCAGATAGTCATATTACAAGATTTAAAACAAGTCTTAAGTCCAAAGAGAAGAAGGAACTGGAAGAAGCAGATAATGATTTTTGTTGAATCATACAGTGGCTTAGAAAGGCATCTCAGAGGTGACATAGTTCCAACCTCCCTGCCATGGGCATGGATGTCTCTCACTAGACCAAATTGCCCAGAGCTCCATCCAGCCTGGTCTTGAAGACTTCCAGGGAAGGGACAATCATATGAAGATTTACTGCCTTACAGTTTTGGTCAAGTTTTGTTCAAATGCATGGTAATAATATCTTCTTGCAATAAAAACACACAAGGTATGCAAACTAATTAATAGAATGTATATCAGTTACACTGGCAACAGCTATTAATATCAAAATTCAAATATTCTTCTACTGGTCAAGCACCTTCTTAAAACTATGATCCACTGCAATTGTACACTGCATGGAGGTGTGTGGTGCATTATGTGGAAGATAAAACAGCAGGTATCTGTGAGATATGAATATAGCAATATAGAACAAAAGAGAACTGCAGTTTAATGCTGTATGAACTCAAAATGAAATGTCACCACCTCACTACCAAAGTAGCTTTTACAGTATACTGTTCTTTGACAAGTTCCAATTTTTCAACTCAATTAGGTACAAAAACCAACTGTTGAAATAGCTGAATTTCCCCATGGAACAGTAATTTTCATTTTTTGCTCAGGTCTCCTTTATGTTACCTCAGCAACCTTCCTTTTTGCCTGTTACACAGGGTTGTATGCATTACCAGTGGAAAGCATCCTTCATTTATGAGGTGGGAAAGCAACCTCTGCAGAGCCATTACTTCCTCTTTCCATAATGGTGTGAAGAGAGTAGGCTGAGCTTTAGTATTATTTCTTTATCCAAGAATGTAACTACACTAATACAGTGGCACCTGGCCATATAATTGCAAGCAGCATAGAGCGGTAGCATTACCGTCTATATTCTACCCAGAGATGATGGCAGAATTTAGATTGTGACTGAGTTACAAGTGGTGTCTGGGACATTACAAAGCCTTAAATAAAATCAAAAGCTATATGCCATCAGTACAGTATTTGTGCTAAGTCACGATTTAGTTATTAGCTACAGCCACTGCAAAGGCTAGTATATCATCTGAATAATTTTTTGTGTAGGATAAAAATGCCATTGGTTTCAATAAAATTGTTTTTGTGCTAGGACTGAAAATAAATTCTCTTTCTGAAAAGTGATCTCTCTACGGAGAAAATTAAACAAAAATCATCTGTGGCACCGGCAAGCTTCAGATTAGTGGATTTTCAGTGTAACATTGAGTACTGTATTCACTTTAAGGTACCACAACACAAAAAAGACATTGAAGTTCTGAAGTGGGTCCAAAGTTCTAGAGAACAAGTCTTCTGAGAAGCTACTGAAGAAGCTGGGGCTATTTAGCTGAAGAAAAGGAGGCTAAGGGAAGAACTTCTGCTGTCTACAAGTACCCAAAAAGAGATTGTAAAGAAGCGTGTGTTGGTCCCTTCTTACAAGTAACAAGTGACAGGACAAGAGGAAATGGCCTCAGGTTTTGCCAAACAAGCTGCCCGGGGATGTGATTGAATTACCATGCCTGGATGTGTTTAAAAGTCATGTAGATGTAGAGCTTAGTTTCTAACCTGTTTATTTCATCAGACAGATTTGTATTTTAAGGCTCCTATTTAGATCCTTTGGCAGTCTCTTGTCATGGCATATGTGCCATGTTATTGACTCAGTTTACCTCGTTATATATAAGTGATTTTTCTTTTATTTCAAAACTAAATCGGACTTTCTCATATGAACTGCTGATAGTGTATTACTATTCCACACGTATAATTCTTCTCACCCAGCTCAGAAATTCAGATGTCAATTTCTGGCCTAATAATTTAGTAAATAAAGAGAAACAATTTCTCTATAGCTTGATGCATCTGATTAGGCTGGATGAGTGAGATGTATCAGACCCTAAAAGCACAAACCTGATTATTTCAATTTTAGATATTTAAAATACACTCAGTTCAGTTAAGTAAACTGCAGTTCTTCTACTATGCCTAGGCTCATATTCAATATACTTGGCTTAAATCTAAAACTAGGAAATAGTATCTAGATATAAGAGGTCTACTATCCCTTCTCCCTTATCAGAGTAAGAACTCATTATAGCCCATAATTTAATGATTGCACCATCAGTTGTTTAGATGGCTCTATCACTGCAGTACTTCCTTTTGTACTTTTCCTATAAACAGTAATAGCATTTAAAACTGTTTACTGTTCACAAATATTCACATATATAATGACCTATTGAATGCAGTTAGCTGTTGCCCAAATTCTATAGGTCCTGCCAATACATTGACAACTGTTAGTATACAGTAAAGGAAAATTAAAATAATCACATTCAGACAATAGGGGAAAAGAATGAAAGAAACCCTGAACGGCTGTGTTAATTAGACACAGACAAAAACCTGAAATAGCCATGTGAAAGAACAAGAGAAATTTGTTAGTGTGAAAAATCCATTAATTCCAAGGAATTAGTTTCTTCTTGTGTTGTAAAGAGAACTTCACCATAAAGCCTTTCTTCTTCTGAAAGGAAAGATTTTCTGTGTAGTTAGATAACCCTGACAATGTAGAATGATGCACTCTTCTGCTAAACATACGGAAACACCAGCTTGAAGAAAACTGTGAAATGCTCCCATTCATCTCCATGGAGTGTTAAATGTGAGACCTAATTAGCTGAATCTGCTCTCCATTTTACTGCTGATCACCCTCCTTTAAATGTACAACTGAAGCAATCCATTTTGATTAAATAGTGCTGTTAAGCTTAGAGTCACAGGAGCTACTAGAGTCATTAACAGAAAAAAAAAAGCATGCAGGGTGCAGAATAGCATTTGAATATACTTCTTGTTCAGTAAACTTGAATTCTTAATTGATAATTGTTATCATTGCTTCTTCTATGGTGAGACATTCATTCATCAAACTATGAATTACTTAGTAAGTAACCAGTTTTCCAGACACCGAATCCATCAGCACACAGAGGGTTAAACTGATGGGGGTTCTCCACTGTTACATTTTTCAATATATTTACCACAGTTAAGAAGTTGCTAACATATGGAGTGTTTTTTTCAGAGTGCTACTTATATAAACAGCAAAGAAAGAAAACTGTGGAGTGAAAATGAAAGACAGACTCAGAGTGTTCCTGAGAAGAAAAAAAACAAGGCAAGTCTAAGCTTAAATCCCGAGGCAACAAACTACATATGTTCACCACATGAGCAGAAGACATGATTATGGTGGGTGTGAAAGCTATTCCATATCCTTAATATAGACTTAGTACACTTCCTTTGAGCATCTGCTAACATTTTAAATTTCGAAGTGGAAGGTTTAGAGGTATGACCAGGTGGCAGCAATATTCCAAAAGCTGTGAGGTGAGGATGAATTAATGGGGAGATAGAAGTCGGAGTAACAAGAGGTTTGAGGCATCTCTGTGTTCATTGTTCTCGTGGGCTGCAGGTTGAAAAGTAGGCTTCATAATCTCCGGAATTCAGTACGATTTTCAGTGTGCTAACAATTATGGCAATGGATAGAGAGTATGACACCTCAAAGAAAACAAGCCAGGATGAAGAAAACTGAAACAAGAGCACTGTGTCAGTCAGTCCATCTAAGTGGCAGACAAGAAGTCCCTGCTATATCCATGAACATAGATCCTCTTGAACAGAATCTACTTCAAATCTTTTGTAGCTAGGAGCTGAAGATACTCTGCTTCTGAAATCTAGATCTGCACCTGTTATAGACAGTTCAACTTTTATTGATCACAGTTTGCCCAGGTATAAAATAAGACTACTAAGCTAATCTAGAAGCTTAATAGAATAATTAACATGGTAAAACATCAAATTGTTTATACATGAGCTTTCAATTAGTAAAAAGCACGCCTATTAAACAGCTATCTGAACTGTAAATTTGAACAATCCCTTATTTAAACATACTCAGAAATATTTCATGCAACCCCATTTGTGGTTGTCTAAATTTAATTCGATATCTAAAATTACTGAACCGTAGAGCATATTAAGGTTATATGTATTCTGGGTTCAACAAAATAAAATATCTTTTAAAAAGAAAATCTGTAAAATGGAATTAATTTGATGGTTGCACTCCGTGTTCTCAAAATCTACCATTTTAGAAAATATTCATATACACAAATAACAAAGAATTTCTAGTGTTACCGGGCAAGAACTCTAACTGGAGAGCCTCATAAATTTAGTCATACAGTTCTCATCAGTGTCACCATTAATATGTCTCCTACAGTAACAAGAATGTTTGAGGAGGAAGATAAATTAAAACAATGTGAAGATAATATTTTATCTAAAGTCACTGAATATTTTCTATACCAGCCACAGTGCAGTTATTTGATTAGTAGTTTCATATAAGGAGTCTGATATTGATCACATTGATTACAGAATATGACGTATTAGTTGGTTTCAGACATTCTTCCCTTACATTTGCTTTTAATGTACATAATGAACTTTCAATTGAGGTACAGTTAAGTGATCTTAGAGGCAGGATGAGTCTTTTCATGCAATATTTAATCAACAATTGTACACTCGGATTTGGACAAAATATAATTCCAGCCCATCCTGTCCTCATTGTTACCCATTTACAGAAAACAATATTGTTCTCTTGACTGTAGAGCACAGAACCACTAGGGATCAGAAGGGACCTCAAAAGATCATCTAGTCCAATCCCCCTGCCACAGCAGGATCACCTAGACTAAGTTGCACATGAACACATCTAGGCCGGTCTTGAACCTCTCCATAGAAGGAGACTCCACAACCGCCCTGGGCAGCCTGTTCCAATGTCCAGCTTGCACCCATTGCCCCTTGTCCTATCACTGGACAACTGGAGAAGAGTCTGGCTCCATCCTCCTGACACCCACCCCTCACATATTTATAGACATGAATGAGGTCACCCCTCAGCTTCATCTTCTCCAAGCTCAAGAGACCAAACTCCCTCAGCCTTTCCTCATAAGGGAGATGCTCTACTTCCTTCATCATCTTTGTTGTTCTACTCTGGACACCCTCGAGCAGCTCTGTGTGCTTCTTGAACTGAGGATCCCAAGACTGGACACAATACTCCAGATGCAGTCTCACTAGTGCAAAGTAGAGGGGGAGAAGAACCTCCCTCGATCTGCTAACCAACCCCCTTCTGATTCACCCGAGGATGCTGTTGGCCCTCTTGGCCACAAGAGCACACTGCTGGCTCACAGTCATCCTGCTGTCCACCTGGACCCTCAGGTCCCTTTCTCCTACACTGCTCTCCAACAGGTCAGTCCCCAACCTATACTGGTCCCTGGGGTTGTTGTTGCCCAGATGCAAGTACATTTTTGAAGAAGGACATAGAAGTAGGTGTTCAAAAGAGGTTTTAACTAAATCTTTGACATTTTGGTCATGTCTGGTGTTGTGTGGAAACTATGCTACACCTATTAAAACTAAGTATTCTGCATATTGAAACTGCCTTTAGGAAGTCTTCAGCTTTTCTCTGGATCATGATGGACAAACATACATGCCATATATATACAGTGTCATACTGCCCTTAACAGCTGTAGGCTTACCATTCAATCTTTGTGCCTTTGCAGATCAGGGTCACACAACCAGTCAATGCCCAAATATTTGCACACAGCAACTGGCCTTTACACAAGCTAAATGCAAGTCAGACTCTCAAAAAAAATCACACGACTGACTATTTTATTGTTCGGGTATCTAGTGGTTTTGATTTCCTTTGGTTTCCATTTTCAGACCTTTTGTGAACATCTTTTCCCTCAAAAACAGTAAGGTCAGTAGCATAGGATCTGGAAAGTAAAACTAAGTACCTTTGGTAGATGGAAGGATTATTTTTTGTGTATATGCTACATTTGGTAAGAAATAAGAAATAATAATAAGAAGAAATTAAGAGCTATTAATGACACTAGGCATAGAGTATGTAAATATGTCTTTTAATTTGGATTATAACTTCTATTTACCCAGCTTCCCAGATGAAAATAAAGATTATCAAATACTATTAGAAAAAAAAAAAGGTAAGTATTCATATCCTACCAGGAAAAGACAAATAAATACCTAATTTAAACAAACCTCTAGACAATAGATAGTATTCACATGACTGCAGAAGCATGGGCACTTAACAAAACAAATACCTGTATTTTAGACTTGGCATCAGGAAAAGGTTTTTCACTGAGAGAGTGATTCGATTTTGGAACAGGCTGCCCAGGGAGATGGTCGAATCACCGTCCCTGGACACGTTCAAGGTTAGTCTGGATGAAGCGGTGAGTGGCATGATCTAGATGTTAGATGCTAGATTTAATTGCTTAGTTTTAGGTTGGACTGGATGATCTTTAAGATCTTTTCCAGCCTCATCATTACTTTGATATGCAGAGATTGGTAAAGAATTAGTAATAGTAGGCAGCTTGCGCACAGCAATACACAGCTCATCGATTCTGTTGAAGAAATGTAGAATTAATTTATAGTAGCAAATCCAGAATAAGCAAATCTGGAAATACATTCCATTCTATCACTTATTTTAAAAATATTTCTTTTAAAAATATATAAAATTTTCAGCAATTGCTCACAGTCTGGTCAAGTTACCTTTGTACTTTGCAAGTGCGCAAAATATTACAGCGTCACCATGGTTATGGAAATATTTCTTTGCATGATTCATTTTAAATACACAACATGCAGGTAAAAAGCTGCAGCACAAAGGAAATTCAGCTACGGAATGGAAAATAAGCAGCATGAGTGATACCAAACGTACACATGTAATAACATGCAAGACCCAATTACCAACAGCTGGCCTGTATCTGGGCTGGGTTTGTGGAGGAGGTGTGAATCAGACAGCCAATACTTTATCATTCAACACTGCTTATGAAAGTTACTAAAGCTGTAACGTCACATTAGGAAGTATTTTATATAAAAATCTAAAAGTAATTGCCTGGATTTTTACAGGTAGTTCAGGCATCCTGCACAAAACTTCTCCATTACAAATGGCAGCCCTTTCAAATAGAAGTAACATTTTAAAAGCATACATGAAAGCTTTAGCATAGAACTACAGCAAGTGCATCCATATGTGATAGTTTCACCTTGTGTCCGGTCATTCTGAACTACTCAATTTAGATGGCAATAACATAACTACACCTTTTTATATGTTTTCTCCAGAACACAAAGAACAGGTAATTAACAAGATGTTCACCTTTATTCCGCTTCAATTGCCCTATATCGGTGACAGTAATGAACTTGTGAAACACTTGTGGCCTTTCTAGATTTCTTCTACTGTCATGAGCTTCTGTAGTTCATTTGCTTCCCATTAAGCTGAAGAAGCAGTCAAAAAATGAAAGCTTACCATAGCACTATGCCACAATCTTTTACGAAGGGATTAAGTTATTCATTGTACACAATCAGCCCGTATCCAAGCTTAAACTACAGCAGTTCTTCTACCACCCAGTGACTCACACCAACACAGAGGAGAGATCAGGGAAAGGAAGACACCTACATGTTGAAATGAAAATGGATTTACTGAAAAAGTCAAACGAATTCTGAGTGCAAATACAAAGTATACAAAGCTATGTGAGTGTACAGCAGTCACAATAAGCAGAAAGGCAGTACTAAAGATCTAAGAAGAAATACAAATAGAAGCAGGAAAAGAAGGAAGAGGCAGAGAAGGAGGAACCCCCAAACCAAGCAAAATCCCAAGCAGGAAGCAATCCTGTCTTCAGCAAGCATTCCCATTTATAGTAAGCAGAGACACTTATGGGATACACCTGTGAGCCAGCTCAGGTCATTTGCTCCTGGCAGACTCAAAACAACCAGCAGCCTGCAGACTATGGCTGACCTATGATTCTAATCTTGCAAAGCCCAGACAGTATCTTACTTCTTAATCTGTGTAATTTACATCAAACTTGCTACGTTGCCACAAGGTTTGCTTTCCAAGGCCCAAAAAGGTGTTACAGGCAGTGGCATGGGACATAGCATATGTTTTCTGCTGTGCAGTAGTGTTTTCCACCATAGTAAGTACATGGCATTTACCTTGGCACATTCATGGGATTGAGATTATAGACAATTTTCCAGGTCTGCCCATAATGATATTTCAACAAATACCCTCTGTGTCTAAGAGCTTTTAACCCTTTGGCTTATTGAGTTGTGGCTGTGCTGAAGTGTCTTGCTTCCTGGATGACTTCTGCAATGGTGTCCACAATCAGGTCCACACTCAATCATTAGCCCATTTTATGTTGTGTCTCCATCCTGATGGCGTGGGCTAAAAATAACTCACCCTTATGCTGCCATTCCTGATGTACTTGTGACACTTCAGCCTTAGCAGCCCAGTGCACCTGCTGATTGTTCTGATGTTTCTCTGTGGTCCAGATTTTGAGTATGTAGTCATCTGAGTGGCATGCTCTTAACACTAACTTGTCTAATCAGGCAGCAGTAGCTTGCCACAAGGTGGTCCAGATGGGCTTACCTCTTCAGGCTACCTGTTTTTCTTCCTGTTTTAACCATCCCAATAGGGCATCTGCCATGATCACTGAGTCAGTTTGCAGATAAAGCCACAGCCTTATCCATCACTCAACAATATCTAAATGTCAGCTGGATGACTTTTACCCCTGAAAACTGTTTCTGTTCACATTCACCTTCACCCTTGGCCACTTATGTGACTTCTTGTGTAGGAGTCCACAGAGCAGCTCTTCATCTTGAGGCTAGAAATAGCTGTGTGGGACAGGCTTTGCAGTCAATATCACAGTTGCCTTTTGAAAAAAACATAAAAATTAATAGAGAAATTTAATCATTGCTCTATTTACTTCTCACCTGTCATCACTACCCATAGGAATTATCCCACAGTTTATGTGCTGCCTGAGATCACAGATTGTTCATACATATTTTAAAAATGCACTTTGAACTAATAACTTCAACAGACTTCAAATATGCACAATATTTTCTCCGTGATAAAAATGTTGATCAATACTGCTGAAAACTCAATGCTTTTGTATGTGAAGTCCAAAAATTTTTCAAGACAGCTGAAGAGCTGTCTGAATTGCCTGCTTCACCTTATGATTTTGAATAAGTCGCTCCAATCATAGATTGGTGCTGCACCATCCAGTGTTCATGCATCTGACTCCTTTGAAAAATGTACTTTGTGAATGGGGCTTTATTAAAGGTTCACAATCCTAAATATTCTAAAGAATTTTACAGACAAACTGCTTTCTGTTTTCAAAACATGGAAAGGCACAACAGTACTAAGTGGAGTAAGCAGAGCATCAGGACCACTAGCTTCAACTTTGAAAGAATCCAAACACAAATTTCTAGGAAAGTACAAACAGATGGTTTTATGAAAGGGTTCCATCATTCCTCCCAACATGGAATTTTTAGCTAGGCTAATTCATTAGTCTGTTGGCCATAAGCTTTTTGCATAAAGTAGTTTAGTCGCAAGTTTCATTCTCCTCCTCAAGGAATTCTATGGTATGATGCAGTAGAGTTTACTGCAGTAGTGGCCTGAAGAAAGAAAGCCCATATCTTGCAAGAAAGTCTTCAATCCAAAGTTTTAGAATCATTTAGCAGTCTTTCTTGTCATTCGAGAAGATATTCAAGCCTTGGAAATTTCCCTACTCATATCCTGAGAATTGTAACAAAAACTCTTAGTAGAATGTTAGAATCAAAGAATCATAAAATCAAAGATTCATAGAATCACAGAAACATAGAATCATTTAGATTGGAAAATACCTTTAAAGTCATAGAGTCCAGCTATTAGTCTAACGATACCAAGCCCACTGTTAAACCATGTATCTGAGCTCCATATCCACATGACTTTTAAACATGTCTAGGGATGGAGACACAATCATCTTTCTGGACAGCTTGTTTCAATGCCTGGTGACGCTTTCAATAAAGAAGCTTCTCTTAATATCTTGCCCTGGTTCAGGAAAGGCCATCTCTTCTCATCTTATTTCTTGTTATTTGAGGAGAACACAAAAAAGCAAACCACCATTTCATTATGTCTGTCGTTTATCTAGTCAACCGTTACTGATAAAGGGTAATTATCTTCTGTGATTTATAGCAAAATTATTCCTTGGGTATGTAAGCTTGAGAGTAATGTTTAGTCCATGAGTTACTCAAACACAAATGAAATATATATTAATCCTTTCAAAACTGCTGAGGCTGGAACTCTACTAAACAGTCCCCAAACCAGAAAACTTTATGGCTACTCCCTTTAGACTGATAACTCCTAGGTTATCAGCAGTTCATAGGTACATTGTAGACTACAGTGTCTTAAAATTCCTGCTTGCATCTCTGTATAGGTGCTGGATTGCAGCGTTTAGTGTACCTGCCTGCATCTACACAACTTTGACATGTTTTGGCCAAGTGTGGACTTGCATTTCCCAAACACATAATGGAAAACTGGTCAGTAGTGTCCATACTGATTGTGGGGGTGTTCAGCTCTTTTCAGCTTGCTCTGATCTTCAACTATAATTTTATGCAAGCCACCATGAAGCAGTGTGATTGTCATGAAAGCGTTGCATCACAGTAACATCACAATGAGCCATTGTTCTTGTGTTTGCTTCAACTGCCCTTAAAGTAGAATATGAGCCATTGTTCTTGTGTTTGTTTCAACTGCCCTTAAAGTAGAATAAATAATGTTAAGATAATACAGCAATGTGTTAGTGGGGGAGTAGACTGTCATAAAGATGTTTAAGATAGATGGGACAACTTAAATACTGTGACAATATCCTTCCCTACTCAGGCATAAAAAGAGTTTCCCTGACAGAAAAGAGAAGGAGAAAGAAAGGAAAGAGAAGGAAAAAGTACTTTGGTGCTCCCTGTTCTCACTTGTGGAAGCAGCTGGGCAGGTTGTCAGCCTCTCTCCATCCCCAAAAGGTAATAAGGGAGAGAGAATTATGGACTGTAAAACAAAAACAAGTATAAGCAAAAGCCTTTCTGCACACTAATTCTTGGCAGTAAGTGTAAACATCAAGCGTTATCACTTGTAGAGCAGACACTGCACAAATATGCTGTTCACTTGAGAAAGTCAGAAAAGACTTAGCTGAAAAGTAAAATCACTAAAGAGAATTAGTCCTGTTCTAACTCAAACCTGTACACTCTACACCTGTAGAGTGGAGACACTATCTCGGTAGTAGGAGGCAACTGGAGGAAAAACAAGGTTTGCCTATGATTACAAATCGATAGAATCATGAAGAAGCAAGGGAGATTGTTTTTGCCTACCAAGCAGAAACTTTGGATGACAGTTGATGTAACGGCTGTTTTACCCTTTTTTCTTCAATACAGCTTTAGAGTTGAACCTAGACAATCAGATTTATGGCCTGATTATGCTCCAAGATATTTGTGCTCTGGAATCATGCCGTTGTGCCATAGACTGTTAGCATTAAGAACATATCAAAGGCTATAAATAGGTTCTTTGCAAATCCCCATCTATCTCCAGTTCCATTAAATGCACTTTATCTGTATCATGCACTTTCAGGATTTGAGCTGTTACCTTTAGAGAAAAAAAAAGGATTACATAAGAACATATTAAGAAAAACCAATATATTTCTTAAGGGTTGCAAAAGGAACGCCAGATGTACACTGCTTCACAGGCCCCCACTTAGGATCTGAGTGATCTTTACAAACGCTTTTTTCAACTTCCTGCTAAACCTGCACAGAAGGCTTACATCCTGTAAAATATGCAGGAAACGTGATGTTTCCATGATTCCCATGGTTTTCTGTAAGACATACTTGAGAAGTGGAAGATCTTCCTAGATGAAATATTTAACAGCTGTTGTGTAGTCACAGCTCATATCACAATGAGCTGCTAGAATACTCTGAATGTGATTCTACTTTACAGATCAAAATGACAAAGTGAGTGGCTATACTTTTATTAACTCACAACCTGTTCTTTTAACGCAGGTTTTTCAAATTGGCAGACCAACTTATTAGTCTGTGGATACACTTCTCACAGTCTGGAAACCAAATGATGCTTTCAGTTTTACCTGTTTAGTCTAATATTCTTCCCTTTGCTCCCTCTATCATAAACAGGTAAATCTATAAAAGATCAGAGGCAGACTCCCCTCTCTCTGGGATAAATGTCAGTATTTCCATTTTACAAGAAGACCTGTCTACACAGTCCCAAATTATACCTCAGTCGTACACAACTATGGCATTCAATTAATTGCTTTTTTGTTTTGTTGTTTAACTGAATAAAGAAAGCTAAAGAAATCATTTTAATGAACACACTTGTCATAAATAAGTAGTCAACTAATTTCCATCTGTTCACAAAGATTTACAGAGCTTTAACTAGACCAATACACTTGAGTTAAAATAGAACTTCTAACCTCTACCTGACTAAAACAGTGTGACTAAGAACCCTTCCAAAATAGGAATGTATTCCAGTTTTAATTTGTTATGCAAGAGGACTCGTATGCATCTGCTTATTTGATATCCATAACTGTGTAAGCTAGGAGATTATCGGTAACACACTTATCCCTTCTGAAGTGAGGAAATACTATGATTACCATTTCATTAATGGAAAGCAAAGAGAGAGATTAAGACCTAGCTCCATAAAGGGATTTTGGCATGTGGCCACCAGAGTGGAACTCAAAAGATCTGACTGAACTTTCTGTGCCATGCCTGGAGGAAATTATCCATTCAAGAAAAGGATTCGTAGCAGTCAGCGTGCTGAACCAGGGATATGCTTAAACTGGAGAACAGGAAATGATGGAGAGAGCAAATCGTTTGACTCTCATGCCTCTTTTTGACATTGATATATCAGCTCTGTAGCCTGCAACGAAGTATGGAAGTACATGATGTAGCTCTCTACTGAAAGTATCATAGCATGAAAAATAAGCCTACATACGGCTCCCTTTAATGGTATTACAGAGCTTATTCTGAATAACTTACTTTTTTCTAAACTTTACATTAAGGTATGTATTTCAGACTGGAATTTGAAGTACTGAAACTTTCCCTTGAATTAAAAATACTAAGCTGCTTCCAAGGAGAAGAGAAGCTGATTTCCATTTTGGTTCAAAATATGGCCAGTGATAAAAGTGGTTTTCAATAAACTGAGGACCTCTGGCGTAGTCAAGACATTCAATCTGATTTTTTATATCTTATGGTTATCCCTAACCATAAGCTTAGAGAGCAAAATCAAATGGAAACTAAGATTCCTATTTTCTTGTGAGTTTTAATCAGTGGACTAGTGTAATAAATATGCAATTATTTCTTCATAGTGGTAATTCCAACATGCTGGGTAGAATTTTGAGGCCTTATTACCAAACTGCATCCTTTCCTACATCTGGCATTGTGCTTTTTAGGTGCTACATCTAGAGAGAGAGAGAGACATTGGTTTTTACTGCTTTACATCCACAGAGCTTACAGGAAAATACTGTCATATATTTCTCATCTTTCCCTCCAACTTTGTGGTAAAGTGCTAGGGGTAAGAAAACATGAGATTTTCTCCCCCCAAAAAAGTTTTTATAACAGCTACCTGTATCCAGGTTCTTATAACTGTGATCAACATTATATATACAGATAAAATATATATGTGTGTATATATATATAGGTATATATATGTATGTATGTATGTATGTAAAACATATGTATACATATAAAAATAGATGTAGAGTCTTCCATCTGGGCAAGAACAACCCCAGGGATCAGTATAAGTTGGAGACTGACCTGTTGGACAGCAGTGTAGGAGAAAGGGACCTGGGTGTCCTAGTGGCCACCAGGATGACTATGAGCCAGCAATGTGCTCTTGTGGCCAAGAGGGACAACAGCATCCTGGGGAGGAACAGAAGGGGGCTGGTTAGCAGATTGAGGGAAGTTCTTCTCCCCCTCTACTCTGCACTAGGGGGACTGCATCTGGAGTACTGTGTCCAGTTCTGGGCTCCTCAGTTCAAGAAAAACACAGAGCTTCTGGAGGGTGTCCAATGTAGAGCAACAAAGATGATGAAGCTTCCTTCTAAATGATGAAGCTTCTACTTCTAGAACACCTCCCTTATGAGGAAAGGCTGAGGGACCTGGGTCTCTTTACTTTGGAGAAGAGGAGGCTGGTGGGTGACTTAATTCATGTCTATAAATATGTGAGGGTTGGGTGCCAGGGGGATGGAGCCAGGCTCTTCTCAAGGTCATCTGGTGATAGAAAAGGGGGCAATGGGTGCAAGCTGGAACAGAGGAGGTTCCATATCAATATCAGAAGGAACTTCTTCACAGTGAGGGTAACAGAGCATTGGAACAGGCTGCCCAGGGGGGTTGTGTCTCCTGCTCTGGAGATGTTCAAGACCTGCCTGGATGTGTTCCTGTGCGACTTGGTCTAGGTGATCCTGCTGTGACAGGGGGATTGGACTAGAAGAACTTTTGAGGTCCCTTCCAATCCCTAATGATTCTATGATTCTATGATGTGTGCTTAGATACATGCGTGTGATGACTATATGTTTAGCCTTCTGTGTGCTGACCATGCTGAATCTTTGCTTTCAAGGATGTGGGTCAGAAAGCAAATATTTCATAGACTCATAGAAGGACCTCAAGAGATCAGAAGGGATCTCGAAACATCATCTTGTCCAAATATTTACTTCTTTCATACACCTAGTACACACTCAGGTGTCAAACACAGCACTACAGTGAGACCAATTGCCATAACTTATTTTCACATCTTTCTGGACGGTATTAAAATGTTAGGAAAACATATAGACTCACTTGCAGGTTTAAGAAAGAGTGCTATTTATAGAATCTACAATTCTGATCTTCATAATTCCCAAGAGTTTGATGTACTGTTAAGATGAACGCATGCCATTCAGACCTGTAGGTGTTAAATGAAATCTGCATTTCCTTATGTTTACGTTCATGAATTTGTGTGCTGAAAATATTTGTGTAGTGCAACTTTTTAGAAAACATTTATATTTTGGTTCTAAATTTGATTCCTTTAATATTGCACAAGGCAAAACACATCATCATAATTTTATATATGAGCAACTACACGTGAAACTGTACAGGGAGGACTGCACATCCTTCTCTTCTTTCTATGGTTAGAATTTCCCTTGTAACATAGATACATTCTATTGCCTACAGACATAGGAATGAAAGCAGTTATGTTCTAAAGTCAAAGGCAGTTTACAAGAATGCATATCTAAATTATTTAACGAACCGTAATGGACATTATAGCACATCTTTCTTGTGGGGTTACAGACACGGTTGCAATTTGTACATCCATAAAACTCTTGCGCAGAGAAAGCTCGGCTGACGGATAACACAAGCGTGTTTACTTTGCTGTTTCCTAACATTACAGGGTTTTTCATCTAACCATACACAAATACACGTAAACTAATGTCTTTTTATTTCTTTTTTTACTTAGTGCACTTAGCTATAATCCAAGATTTGCTCTCTGCTCTAACGAGAAGGCTTTGATTGACAACGAGTTTTCTGCTGAAGAATGGTAGTGTTTGGGCTCCAAACCCCGTTGTCTTTCTCAAAGACAGATGGTAAATCTGTCATCAGTAGCATTCTGCACAACAGCAGCCCAGATGCTTTTGAGCTTTCTGTGTGAAGCCTCTCCACCCCTCAGGAGTACCAATGGGCTACTTGCCAGAGAGAGGTCCCCAAGGCAATTAGCTTGCTCTGAATTCAACTCCAGCTGTCTGGGAAGTCAAAAGAAGGCAGCTTGTTTGGTCATACACCATTTAGTGTAAAGAGTCTGCTTCTTTACAATTAAAGCAGCCTTCTATATATGTTCTAAAAAAAAGCATGTGATCTTCATTATTCACAAAAGAGATGTTGGATTTACATACCTTTTATTTTTTTATTTAATGAAAATAGGACTTTGTAATTCCTCTATGTCTATATTTTGTCAGCATCTTGCAGCCACAGTATTTGTGAGTCATTTAGTGCAAGCTAAAGGACAAAGAACACTGTGAAACCTTTTTCACGGCATTATTCCCTTCACGCCTGAAGACTTTTGCACTTCAGCTTTACTGGATTCCTGGGTTCAACTCTGGTATCAGTCAGACACGTTGTAAAATTGATTAGAAGGTGAAAATTGAGCTAGCCATTAGAAATTACATTTAGATCGCATAGATTTGATAAACAGTGTCAAACCTAATTCTCAAACATACTGGATAATTTGAAATAGAAACTAGATCACAGTCCTTTAGAGAATTATTAGGTCTCTGCTAGGCACGGTCTTTAAGAATGTCAAAGGAAGATCTCCTTTCAGTGGTTGCAGTATTGTGTTTCCGTGGCAAGGTTTTGATAGTAGAGAGTTACAGGGGTGACTTAGTGAATAAACACATGAGGATCTGCTGCTGCTGGCCAAAGTTGGGCCAAGCAGTGATGTTAGTAGCACATCTATAGTAACTGTGATGGTGTGCTTCACCCCCCATCAACATGACCCTTATCTCCTGTACTCTGCTTCTGAGTTAATGATGCAATAATGATGGCTTTGCCTGTGGTGATTGCATCCTGTTCAATATGGATTCAGGGGAAACAGATAACAGCACAAAAGGCAAGGGCTATCTTGAACAATAAAATCATGTGCAAGTTTGGTATGTGAATATAATCATGAGTGAATCATCTTACCTCCATAGAGGGCAGTCCAAGTGTCCTCAAACTTTCTTGCATGGCAGCTGGCTGAACATCAGGATCTCCCCTAGGGTTGCCTGTCAAGGATACTGCTCGAGAATGAGGCATTCATTGCCACAACAGATCCTTGGTAAGTGACTAATAACACTCAAAACTTTGAAGCTTAATCAAGTTAATATAAAAGATTGCCCGCATATACAATCTGGTGTACCTCGCCACCAAAGTTCGTTAAAGAGTGGCACTTACTGTTCAAACTTTGTTAAATTACTGGTTTATGTCAATAAATATCTTGTTACTTGTCTCTTCAGAGTGAAGTACATAATTCCATCTGTGACAATAGCATATTGATAAAAGGATAAAATTTGTTGTACAATAGCAGCCAGAAGAGGAGAATGAGAAAACATGAGAGAAACAATTCTGCAGATATCAACATCAGTGAATGGGAGGGGGACAGGATGCTCTAGGTGGTGGAACAGAGATTATGCTACAGTCAACAGTTTGTCTATCTGCAGCCCATGGAGGTCTATGCTGGAGGAGATATCCATGCTACAGCCCATGGAAGGCCCCGCAGAGGAAGGTGGAGGTGCTCTGAAGCCCATAGAGACCCCATGCAGGAGCTGGCTCCGGCAGGAACTGCAGCCTGAGGAGGGGAGCTCATGTTGGAACAGGTTTCTTGGCAGGACCTGTGACCCAATGGGGGACCCACACTGAAGCAATCTGTTCCTAAAAATGGCAAGTTGTGGAAAGGAGCTAAGCTGGAACAGTTCATGAACAACTGCAGCCCACAGGAAGAATCCGTGCTGGAGAACTGGATCTCATGTAAGGGACCCCATGCTGGAGTAGGGAAAAGCATGAAGAGAAGACACTTCATGGAGAAGGTTCACCAGCAACATGAAGTGGAAAACATAAAAAGAAACAACATATAGAGTGACTTTGTCTTTGCACTGAGGCAACCGTCTGTCATCCTGACAGGGATTTAAGAGACATGTGCTGCTTCCAGGAGATGTTAAGGCTGGGGGCAGCCTTGACTGCAGTGACTATGGCATGGTGGAGTTCAGGATCATGCAAGAAAGATGGAGAGCAATAGGTATGATTGCAACATTGACCTTCAGAAGAGTTAACTCTGACCTCTTCAAAGACCTGCTTGGAGGAATCCCATGTGTTAGGACTCAAGAAGGAAGCACAGTGAGATCTGGTTTAACAGGTTTAATCGTATCAAAAAGATTGAACATGTCAAAAGTTAAGAAAAGCAAGGCATGAGAATAGTAGGCTGATTGACTCTAAAGTCTATGTCTACTGAGGGGTTTAGAAAGGGATTAAATAAACATGCACTAAAAATTGTCTAAACATAAGGAATCCTGTCTTGTATCAAAAGTGTGAGATGACCTTGCAATGATCCTTACAAGGTTTTTCCATCTTTCTGCTATTACTGTTTGTATTTAGTAATTTATACTTAAAAGAAAGTTTTATTGAAGATTTTTTTATTTCCTGATTCATACAGACCTAAGCATAGACAGCAGTTTTTGAGACAAGTTCTCATGTGCTCTGGTCTTTATAAACTGTAAAGGAGAAGTGCATAGGAAAGGCAAAATTTAAATAAGCAATATATCAGAAGAAGACACACAATTCTTGAAGGAAATACTATAAGATAAACAGTGTTAAGCACGATGAACCTGAGAAGACCATCATTTTACATGCTACACTTGAGCTTGTTGTGAACTCAAATCCCTTTTGGTCCTGTAATTGGGCACTGCTGAAAAGAACTCATCATCTCTGGACTTTCCCTTAAGGTATTTATATACATTGATAAAATCTTCCTGAACTAGGCTAAAGAGTCACAGCTTTCTCAGCCTATTCTTGTAGGATTCACTCTCACAGGCCCTTGAGCAACTTTATGTCCCTTCATTGGGCCCTTCAGTAATTCTTATACTAAGGAGACCGGAACTGGACACAGTACTTTAGGTGTAACCTCACCAGCAGTGCTGTTGGCAGTGCTTTGCCTAATCCAGCCCTGGGTATGACTACCCTTAGACAAAATGGTACTCTGTTGGCTCATGTTCCACCAGCATAACATTAGGTCCTTCCCTGCAAAGGTTATTTCCAGTTAGCTGTCCTAACCACACATTGTTATATGGAGTTGTTCCTCCCCAGGTGCTAGACATTGCCATTCCTCTTATTGAGCTTCATGAGGTTTCTATCAGTCAAGGTCCCTCTGGATACACCTCTGATTTATCAGCCTTCCAGTTTTGCTTTACCAGCAACCTCACTGAGGGCTGTCCAATCACCCAGATCATTACTGAAAGAAATGAACAAGACTGGACACAGTAGTGACCCCTGGGTTATGTTACTAGCTACTGGATCCCAGCTAGATCTTGTGCACTAGTCACCATAATCTTTGCCCAGCCATTTGGCCAGTTCTCAGTTGACATCCCTGTACAGTCAGCCCATACATCAGGAGCCTGTCTTTGAGAATTTATGTGAGATAATGTCAAAGACCTAACTGAAATCTATGTAGACAATATCCAGTGCTTTACTTTCATCTCTAAACCAGTAATTTGTAATTTATATTCTTCATAAACTGGGTATACTCCTCATCTTGTAAAATCTTTGACTCATTTGTACACATTCTCTTTTGGATCTGTGCATGAGAGTAGTAATCTGTACTCCATTTATTAGAGAATAAGCAACCACATCTAAGATACCTGCAAAGTTGTTAGCTAGTGTGAGATCCATGTCATGTTTTACATCAAAGCTCTATGCTCTTCTTTGCATACTTTTTGGCTTCACCTACTTAACGCAAATTCATCTTTGACTGGCGTCTACAGCTCCCACACTTTGTCAGTGAGATCAGTGAATCAGGTGATATTTGGTCTCCTGACCAAATGCATCTGATGTACAGGGTCATGGAGTGGAGCCAGAGGCTACAGCACTGCAGTACAGCTGTGTAACCTGCTGGGGTTTGTTTCAAGGTCCACACACTGTCACCTATGCCTAGCACAAAGGTCTCTGTGCTGCTTTCCCTTGCTGCACTTCAGTGCTTTTTCAAACTTTGACTAAACAAAGTTTTCTTTGATACAGTTGAGAAGGCAGGCATTCCAAGCGTGAGTATTAATCAGGAATAATTTGCTCAAGGTGCCATGAATATTGATATCCTGGTTTGCAATATGGAAATACCTAGGAGCTTCCTAATCATCAATTAGAACTCTTCCATGCAGCACATGATAATCTTATTATGTTGGAGGAAAAGTGGAAAAGAAAAAAGGAAAAGATGAAATAAAATAGAATAAAGATAATGAAAAGGAGGAGAAGGGAAAAAGGAGAAGGAAAAGGAATAGGAAAAGGTAAAAAAGAAAAATGCATTATTAAAAATACAAGAAAAAAGTAAGTTAAGGAAAGGTTACGATTTGAAATCAAAATCAAAATTCCAAATCAAGCAATGTATTTTTTCATTAAGTGTTCATGCACAAAACAAAAGCCAGCAATTTCTGACTCTTCCCGTGCAGTATGCCTTTGTGGTAGCTGCCTTTATCCTATCACCAGAAGGCAAACCTCCACCTCTGTAGCGGTTATGCACTGCATAGCAGAAAAAGAATTCTGTTCTAGCAATGCCAACCTGGCATTCAGCCATTGTAATTTGAGGTCTTTACGTTACAGGCAAAGAGAAAAGGCATTCACTACAGAAAATAACACACAGAGAAGAAAACTCTTACTAGAAGAATGCTAGCTAGAATTTTACCGGTAGTTGTACTACTGAGAGGGTATAGAGTTGAAGAGAAACCCCTATATTAGCAAAGCAAATCTGGATGTTTCATTTTGACTCCTTTGTTGCAGTTGTTGTAATATTATTATTTTATTAATGTAATGCACAGAAAATGATGTCATTGAAATTTAAATTTTCAAAGGGGAAAAAAACACTCTGAAACCAGACTGAGACTTGGTTTCAAAAAGTAGTTTCCAAACAAGTATTTCTTTGATGTTCACCTCCTGTAATTTACATTCTGTGTTGGCCAGAACAGTTATGAAAATCAGGACTTACAAAAAAGTTTCATCCACTAACAGTAGATTTTAGTCTAAATCTTTTATAATTCAGATTATACTAGCTCTACCTTCCAGATATTTTGTCACCATCTCCAGTACATGTCCGTGTAGGCAGAGAACAGATACTGTGTTAGATGAGCCCAGCACCTAGCTCAGCACAGCACTTCACAAATATTTAATCACGGTTGTGTTTCCTTAAACAGGTGCAAGGAAAGTATCCATAAGACTGTTTTTTCTAGTCAAGACATTCAAAAGCTCCCTGGCATCAGGAGACTAGAAGATCTGGGGAACACATTTGTAAGATGAAAATTGTACTATGAGGCACAGACAACAGCTAACTGAATTCAAAGCCTAGGGAGCGATGATACCATTTCCTTCATAAATGACTGTTGTGTAAGAAAGCAATTCCTACCTGTAACACTCACAATTTCCCTTCCTCTTTTAACCTCGCAGCTTTCTTACCCAATCTGATTTTTTCAGGTAAATGTATAAATTTTACTGTATTTTCCCCCATCTGCAGGGCAGGTTTCTTTGAAATGCTGCCATGAAAGCGATGACTCAATTTTCTGTTCATTTGCCTCAATGATTTCAATATTAAAACTGCTATCAATGAGTATGAAAAAAGAATAGCTGCCGCCACATAAACTTGAAAGCCAACTTGCTTCCCTTCCTTTAACAACATAAGAAAGATTCTGCAGACCAAATTATATGCCAATTAAAACTGTGTAGCTTCATCATCCCCTGTTTTCAGTGATACCTGTAGCTCCTATTGCTGATTGCCTTGTTGACCTACATTACCATTATAGAAAAACAACTGTCATCGCTTTGTTTCTGTGTCTTAACTCTGAATGAAAGTAGCTTGATACACCAAATTAACAGTGATTCAAGTAACCAACATTTTAAAGTCATGCAGAAAGGTAGGATCTTTGTGTCTCTTAATTCTATTAAATAGCTGCTATTAAACATTTTGTCAGTAAACAAATTAAGTACACATTCTACAAATTTCCTAGCTCGATCTCCAAAGAAAATTATTCAGGCAATCTAATCTAAAATAAATTATTAATTAAAAAATAAAAGAGCGTATACTGGAAAAATAATGGTAGATTCAGTTCTTAACTTATATAATTTTAAAGATTTTACTTAAAATCTATTGGAATCAAATGACAGAAAATATAAGCGGTCATCACAAGAAATAAACATGCAATTTGAATACACATGAAGACATTCATTCCCTGTCTCTCTGTTTCTCTCTCTCTCCACCCCCAACCTCGTAAGAATTACGATGTGTTAAAATGTTATATGTCTTGAAAAAAATGAGTTCACAAAACCACGTGTAGCTTCTGAGCAGCAGAAGAAAATCAATTAACTTGCTGTAGTACTTGAAACTCAGTACTTCAGTAAATCAGCAGTTCTCAACATTATATTGAGATAACAGCAAACAGCAACATTATACAAATAAGCTAAGTTGTAAAGTAAAGCAAGTGCTCCAAAGAAATAAGTCTTTGAGGTTTTTATATGAAAAATAGGAAGAGTTAGTTTTGAAAGGGTCACAGAAACTTTCTACATGTTACAGAAGACAACAAATGAAAATATGGCAACCATCCTGACCTCTGGGAAAGATGAGACAGACAGATCTGGAATTTTATGTGTGAGTTTTTTGGAATGCTACCAGATGTCAGTAGGATAACTTCTACAGCTGCAAAGAGGTGTTCAGAAGCAAATTCACCCTGGTATATCATTAACATATATTTCAAATTCAAACAAGTTCAATACTTAAATATTCTCTCACATGTTTGGGCATGATATACAGTGAATAAATAGCCAGTGATCAAGGGAAGAAACTCAGTTTCTTCAAGCTGTTAAATAAAGGATGTAAGCCTATTTACACTTGCATATTGCAGATTTCCTGTCTGATTGCTGTAGTTTTAGCTGTTCATAAAATATTGTATCCAATTATCATCCTTTCCATCCTTCTAACAAAATAAACCACTAGGAATCATTACAAACACTCATACAGGTGTTTTCTGCCCACCTTTTCCTAGATGTTGTAAAAAGTGGTCTCTTTTGAATCCTTCACCATCAGAAATGTTACACTTCCAAACAAAACCAAAGGAAACTTTTCTTCTTGAGCCTGACTGTTGAACAAGTTTTGCTCTAAAACTTGATTGATAGCCTTTAAATCGTTATGCTACAAATATGGAGACGATTATTTTCTCATTTATGTGATGTTGGAATGTGCTTTTTAATTTTCTAGGCTATATACCTAAATCCTATCTTGTGTTAATGAGGTCCACACAGTAATTCCCTATGCAAATGCTCACTTCTCTCTCTACATTTAACAAAAACCTGTTATAATTAACTTTGAAAACCCTCTTACCGTTTCATCGTGGATGGAAGAATATAGGTGCAATTGGCTGACATTTCTGTTATTTTTCATTACTTTATCTATCACCTTGATGTGATTTATGTATGAAATAACAAGGTAATATAGCTACAGTTCTTGAATCTGAGGACTGTGTTCAAAGGATGTCTGAGGGAATACTCAAAAGCATTTAGTAAGTCTTGATCTCTTCCTTTGAACTTAATGAGGGTTTCACTAATGATTCCTTGGGAGCACACTGAGCATTACTACAATCCAAAGAATATGATTGTCCAATGGCTCTGCAAGTCACATACGAACCCTGGCAGATCCTCTACAATGGGATGTCTGAAATAAATGCAAGCATTCTGTTTCAGTTTAATTCATAAATTACTTTTATTACTATACATTGTTTTTTACTTCTTCTCCATTAGGAAGAAATTACTGCCTTTTAATGACATTCTGAAACATTTCCAAATATACGTTCTGAATTTTCCCATGATGCATTTACGTGAGAAATCAAAACGCTCAGACCAGCACACTCACATACCTCAGGCTGTTGGGTTTTTTTCACTCTGCTCCAGAGCACAGTATTCCATCTCCCAGCTCACCTGCTGTTGTTCACCAAAACAATAATCACAAGTCTTTTTTTCTTCTATTATGTCCTATCTGCAGAGGGCCAAGTCCTGCTGTGATAAACACAGACCCATCTGCAGGAACAGGCAAAAAGCACTTGACTCAGAATGTACCAGGCAGGCTGTGGCAGAAATGCAAACACTTTTTATACTCTCTGTGACAAAGTGTGTAAACAGCACCTAAAAATGAGAGACCAGTTCAATTCTCCTGCCTTGCAGCCTCTAGAAACTCTAATCAGGCTGCCAGCACTTTTTCTATGTAGAGATGATGCAAATATTAATAAGTAGCCTACACCAGGGTGCTAGACTGAGACAAGCAGAGAAGGAACAGCTAATTATGGGAAAGTTGATATTCCAGGCATAACAAGAAAACATTGCAAACGTTGTGTTTTGGGGAGTGTGAGTATGAAAACAATAGGCTGCTAGGAACCCTAACAACAGATGTACAAGAAAAACAATATAAAAATACCCTTTAACTTACATTTTTACATAAATCAAGGCAACCAAAACTAATTGGTGGCTATGTGTAACGAGACTTAATAAGAAAACAACACAGAACAAATTCACTAGGTGTGAGTATTCCCAGTAAGCTGCTGTCCAGCGGATACTCACATACTAATTTGCAGTTACAATTTGGGCTGGCAAGTATCTGCAGTATAATATTCAGATTTTTATAACCACTAGTAGATAAGAGCTAGATGATATCTTGCAGTCACATATTCTAGCAGTAATGTGAAAGAAACTTTTGTCAGAAACGTTGCAGCCCAGAAAGCCAACTCTGTCCTGGGCTGCATCAGTGCAGTGACAGTCAGTTGAGGGAGGTGATTCTCCCTCTTCACTCTGCACTTGTCAGAGTCCACCTGGAGTGCTGTGTCCAGTTCTAGGGTCCCCAACAAAAGAAGGACACAAAGCTGCTGAAAGGTGTCCAGAGGAGAGCATCTAACATGGTCAGAGAAGCGTAGCACCTCTGCTATGAGGACAGGCTGAGCATGTTGAGGTTGTTTAATCTGGAGAAGAAGAGGCTCCAAGGTGACCTTCTAGCAGCTTTCCAATATCAGAAGGGGACTACAAGAGAGCTGGGGTAGAGCTTTTCACATGGGAGCATAGCAAGAGGACAAGGGGAAAGGATTACAAACTTGGAGCTGTCTCCCTTTTCTCTCAGAGTGTGTGTAAAAGCATTGATAAAATTTGTGTTGTCTGTTGAATTCTCAGTGAGAGCTGGTTGCTGTGCTTGAATTGCAGGCACCAACCCAAACTGATTTAGATGCTTGCTCTAACCCATTACAGTGGCCTTACCAGAGCAAAGTAGAGAGGGAGGATGACTTGTCTAGATCTTCTGGCCACACACTTCTTAATACACCCCAGAATACCATTTGCCTTCTTGGAAAAAAGAGCACACTCGTGGCTTATGGTCAGCTTACTGTCTATCAGGACTCCAAGATCTTCCTCCTCAAGTCTACTCTCAAACAGGTCTGCCCCTAACCTGCACTGATGCATACATAGGGTTGCTCCTGTCCATGTGTAGGACCCTACACTTACATCCAGGTCACACTGGATGGCAGCACAGCCCTCTGGTCTGTCGGCCACTCCTCCCAGCTCTGTATCATCAGCAGACTTGCTGAGAATACAGTCCCCTCATACCAGGTCGTTGATGAGTATGATGAACAAGACCTGACACATTATGATGACCCCTGTTGAACACAGCTGGTCACAGGTGTCCACTCAACTGTGCACTATTGATAATGACATTCTGAGCACTATCACACAATCAGCTCCCTACCTGCCTCACTGTGACCTCACCCAAAATGCACTTCACGATTTCCTAACGAGGATCTTACTGAAGTATGAGCCCATTTTTCTGGTTCCTCTCAAGTTATTGCACTATACCTACTCACATTACAACACTGTCTACCTTAATATCTTCCCCTGATGTTAATCTGTTGTTCCATTTGCTGACTGCTGTAGATGTTTTGATCTCTTCTCAGTCAGTGTGCCTGTGAGCCAAACTCAGAGATGATGTGTAACGTGCTGTAAGACAGATCATATAATATTCACTTGAATTCCCTAGTATTTCATACTTTGCTCTTCATAATGTGAAAGGCAGTGTAACACACTACAACTTTCATTCAAAGTACTTGAAAGCTAAAACATCTACCATAAATTATGCTTTCTCCCAGCTATTTATTATGTGACTTAACTTTGATTTAAGTACAAGATGTCTAAGGGAGAGAATAAGGGAATAGATACAAGTCTAAGGTAATTCTGTTAGTTGTGGGTGTGCTGGCATACACATAGATAAACCATGCTAAAGTATAGTCTCTGTGTGGGCTAGTTCAGCCCAAAAGCAGTTCAGTTATGTTAATTACAGATCTGTCTGGCTCCATGTATTTATGAAGACATTATTCTCCCAAGAAAGCAGAATGAAGTCATCTTAGAACAATTTTGTATGGAAAACATAAGTCACAGACTGTTATGGGTTGGAAAGGACCTCAAAAGATCATCTAAGTCCAACCACCGCTGCTGCAGCAGGGTAAGACCTACAGCACCTGGTGTTCCCTGACAGTCTCCTTGCACCAGTATTTACCAAGTCCAACCTTGCTTAAGATTCCAACAAGAGATCGGGCTTGTTCTTCAGGGTGGCATGGCTGTAGACATGCACTACCACGTGAGAGGGCTGGAGCACCTCTCCTATGAGACCAGACTGAGAGAGTTGGGGCTGTTCAGGGTGGAGAAGAGGAGGCTCCAAGGTGACCTTATTGTGGCCTCCAGTATCTGAAGAGGGCTACAAAAAAGCTGTAGAGGGGCTTTTAAGGATCTCAGGTAGCAACAGGACCAGGGGGAATGGAGCAAAGCTGGAGATGGGGAGATTTAGACTTGATGTGAGGAGGANCAGCTTGCTCTAGGGTGGGGTGTCCCTACCCATGGGGGTGGGGGATGAAACTGGATGATCCTGTGGTCCCTTCCAACCCTGACTGATTCTGTAACTTCTTCACAGGGAGGGTGATGGGGCACTGGAGGGGGCTGCCTGGAGGGGTTGTGGTCTGCTTTTCTGTAGACATCTGAAACCCAGCTGGACCTGGTTGGGGTGATCCTGCTGTGGCAGGGGGACTAGATGATCTTTCAAGGTTCCTTCCAATCCCTGATGATTCTATGATTCTGTGTTTTTATGATGGCTAAAAGAAATGAAATTACATTGAAAAAAACATTGAACTATCTCAATTTCTTCCCATTATTTCAGTTAACAGAATTTACCATAAATCATGTTGACTGTGTTACTCATCACTTTTAACCTGTGTATCACTTCTGAATTCAAATTTACTCCTTCATTTGAGCTACATACATATATTTCAGAAACAATAACAGTTTGTTGCTAGTGCCCTTATTTAAATAAGTCAAATGAAATACCATATTTTTATTTTTTGTAAAAAAAATGTCATTTTTTTCCTGAAAGAGCAGGTGTTTTTTTTTTCCCGTGGAAGCCTAAGTGAATTAGAACAAATTCAGAGAATATTGAAGACAGTCTAATATACAGAAACTGGTGAAGAAATAATGAGAGCAAAGCGTGAATCTGGGTGTCAGGAAGCTATGGGATACAAGGCAGAAATAAATGAAAGTAAATATATGGGAGGAGCAGTGGAAAGAGATTGAAGGCTGAAGAAAAAAAGTAAGGCTAGCTGGATCACTGAAATATATAGTTACTGCCTATGCTGAGACAAGAAGTCAAAGCTCAGAGAAAGGTGCTAGACAGCTGCTGCTTTAAAAGTTTTTGAAGGGAGGGGCCAGAGAAAGAAAAAAAACCACAGGTCTGGATGGATGTTTCTGCAAGCTCTAACTGCTTTCATTGCTCAATCTTCTCTGCCTGTTTTCCCCTGGTATTCGTGGCATTTCTGTCTGACAACCCACATTACACTGTAGAGTAGCTTATGGGAACAGAGTTCTATGTGAATAAACTTTCCATATTCATTTTTCACAGAAGGTGGATAAATTAGCAGTAGCTCCTTTTCACTCAGTCTACTAACTCTAATGTAGAGTTTTTAACAATAAAAAGTGATATGATCAAATTCTTAAGGAATGCATATCAAAGAAAGAATTAACACTCTGGTTCCCACATAAACTCTCTGTGTCTGTACCACACGGTCATAGAAAATACCTGTGTCAGTGCCATGTCATTTTTCTTGACTATAAAGATATTACAATGAAAAAGTTATTAACTTCCACCTTCTGTACCAGTCAGTTTTTATTTTTTCAATGTCCAAAGGCCATATCCATGTAGGAGAAAGGGACGTGGAGGTCCTAATGGACAGCAAGATGATTATGAGCCAGCAATGTGCTCTTGTGGCCAAGACAGCCTACAGTATCCTGGGGTGGATCAGAAGGGGCGCATGGTTAGTAGTTCGAGGGAGGTTCTTCTCCCCCCTCTACTCTGCACAGGTGAGACCACATCTGGAGTATTATGCCCGGTTCTGGGCCCCTCAGTTCAAGGACACAGAGCTGCTGCAGGGTGTCCAGCGTAGAGCAACGAAGATGATGAAGGAAGGAGAACACCTCCCTTATGAGGAAACGCTGAGGGAGCTGGGTCTCTTTAGCTTGGAGAAGAGGAGGCTGAGGGGTGACCTCATGCATGTCTATAAATATGTGAGGGGTGGGTGTCAGGAGGATGGAGCCAGGCTCTTCTCCAGGTTATCTAGTGATAAGACAAGGGGCAATGGGTACAAGCTGGAACAGAGAGCGTTCCATATCAATATCAGAATGAAGTTCTTCACAGTGAGGGTAACAGAGCATTGGAACAGGCTGCCCAGGGAGGTTGTGGAGTCTCCTTCTCTGGAGACATTTAAGACCCGCCTGGATGTGTTCCTGTGTGACTTGGTCTGGGTGATCCCGCTGTGGCAGGGGGATTGGACTAGATGATCTTTCGAGGTCCCTTCTGATCCCTAATGATTCTATGATGCAGGGAGCCCCTGCAATACATGCCTTGTGCAAGCATTCTGTAGGCATTATCTAACTTGGAACTATTGCTGAAGAAGTTCTGGTATATGAATTTAATGTGCAGTCTCACTGATAGAAAACATTATGTTTTCGTATTTTAGTTTGGGATTGAATATAAAAATATGAGGATTTGCATCCTACTCAACTTTGGGTGCAGGCATCAACGTTAAGAGCAGTTTTAGAGAAGCTTCACTTATAGCTGCATTAAAGAAAATCTGCATACAGAACTAATCCTTTTTTATTGTTTTGAAGAGGAAAAAAGACATAGTCCAAGTGCAGGATTGTAGCTCTTTAGTAAAGGCTACACTTTTATAATTCCCAAACAGCTTGTTCTCTGAGAGAAAACACACACACACACACACACAAAGTCCTAATCTGGAAGCAACATCAGGCTAATGAGAACTGACATTTTGTGTGTATAGCTGATCTAGAATTTTGCAGAAGGAAGATGATGAGGAATTCAATCTGCTTCATTTAATTGATCATGTTGATGTGAAGAGTCTACTACCCACGTAAATATATGCTTAGTTTTAATAGTCCTGACGATAAAATTTCTTCCTCGCACATGTATAATCCTTACAGTTATTCCATAAAAAAAATTAAAGCCATCCAATATTTTATGAGATATACTTAAGTATTAGAGTCTTTTTAGAACTGAAGTTCCCTTTCTCCTGTGTGGCATTCCCTTAGTGTACCTCAAGTTGGGGAGTGGAAAAGCACCATTATATGCTTCAGTTCCTATCCAGTCAATTAGTATACACTCAGGAGTTATTCTTCTGTGGCAGACCTACCCATAATTGAATTTATGCCAGATAAGATGTTGTACTTAGACATCTACTGGGAGCAGAAATGAAGACATCAGCCATAAGGCACACAAAGCTCTCTCTTCTCTGTAATCTCTGTAAAACAGCTGTTATTTGTTTTTGAAGTACTGTGCAGATGCTTAAATAAGCCAGGGACTGATTTACCTGACAACTCTAAAAATAGTCTGTTATTGCTCCAGCTGAAAATATATGAGGTCAGGCTACTCCATGGTATAAAACTGTAGCTGACAACATTTTGCAACCTATATCATTATTATTGATGTACAAAACACCTACGTACTATTTCAGCACTTATAAATGTTGGAGCAATTTATAACGAGTTTGGGGCATTGTTAATGAACTTGAACATTTCAGACTCAAAATCTTAATTAGTATGGCCTTACCAGTTTTTCGTCTCAGGAGAACCGATTAGTTTGCAAAATGGCAAGTTGTTTTCCAGTTTTAAACTGAAGACTACACAGCAGGGATACAACTTTTGGTAACGGTACTCTGTCGTTTCTTTTTCTGGATGTAAGCTTCACACTTGGTCAATTTTATTGCATGAACACCAGAAAAGAAAAAACAAAAGAAAGGAAAATGACCTTACCACTTTGAACAGTTAAAAACTCTCATATTCTGAAGGATTTATTCAATTATGAGAAAAGACTTGTTAAAATAAATAGAGTATTTTAGTTCACCTTGTTAGAAACTCCTATTAAGGAAAAATGTTTGAGTCGAAAAATTTCTTAAGCTTCAAAAATAAACTGTATGGCTAAAGGAGATTCTTCAAAATGCACACTGAAAGTGTTTTATTCCTCTTCTGTTTTTACAGATGTAAATCACATTTCATTTTAACTGGTAAAAGAAAGTGGAGGATTTGGGCCATGTTGTGTAACCACACAGGACTTTGGCTTGAAATTTATAATCCTTTTTTGTTTTTTTCAGTCAACAGAGGTAACATTTACAACAAGGCACGGCAGTTATAAGAAAACACCCCTGGTGTTTTCATGGAGTGATTGTCCCTTGATTAGATTCTGCCCCAGACTGCATTCCCGTCACTTGTTTCTTTCTGTTTCCCACAATTGCAATCAAATCTCAGGCATAAACAAATGTATAAAAAGAGATTTCTTTCCACAGAGGAGGTTCTAAAGTATTTTTCAAATCATACAGATGAGGCTTTTTGCCACACACACAAAGAGTAGAATCCGAAGCCTTAACTATTATCTCAGTGCCATAACGTCTGTAGGGGTAAATTAGATGTAGCTCAGAGTAACACTCTGCATTTTCAACTTCTGTCCTAGTACTTTAGGTTCTCCTTCGTACTCGTTCCTAAGAAAACTCTCCCAGGCTCAGATGTCACCTATTTTTAACATGACTGTAGGGTGGTCTCTTGGCTGATCTGAGTCAAATACTAGAAAGTATAAGCTGCCTTACCTTATCTAGCATTACTATCAAACCAAACACTGTATAAGCTATCATGAAAATTGTCTTCTTAAAGGAATTGCCTTTCAATTTTTAGGATGTTTTAAATTTCTCTGGACTAATACTAATCCAAAATAAAAATAAGGTTGCTAAATTGAAAATACTGTATATCTTCTTCTTCTGGCTACAGTGTCGTTGTAATGCCTTTGCTTATGGTTAAAACAAAGCATATTTTATGATGAGACCATTTTGCTTAATTGAGGCATTTTATTTTCCACATGTTCTGCAATAACTGTCAAAAGCCAAAACTACTCTTTTGCTATGGGATTAATCATCATTAAACACTAAACCATAAGAACAGAGTAACTTGTCAGGCATTAACAAGCTCTATAGATTTAGCAGGCATTACCACAGCATCAGTGTATAGGCCATGGGTAATAGCCACATGTCATTATAAACGTATTCAAATTTATATGCCTATTCTGTGATTGATTCGTTTTACAAATGTATTAAATCCACTAAAGTCGCTTGCTCGGGAGATTGTCAGAAACTAGATAGCTGAGAAATGAGATAAAAATTTACTTGTTCGTTGCATATACTTGAATAAATACAAAGTTGTCATGCTCACAAAATCCATTAACTTTAGTACATAGTGTAGTTAATCACGGAGGACTGCCAGGATTGCTCATTGTGTGCTCCCTGTCCACAGAAAGATGATGGAACGCCTTTTTTTTTCAGCTGTGCCCATATTCTGAGGGTGTTCAGATATTTCAGTAGCAGGTATAGCATAGTCTACCACAAAATATGTTGAAAATGAGATTTAAGGTAATTGCATTACTTACCTACAGTTACATTACAATTCCCAGGACACCAATCATACTTTCTTGGTCAAGCACACACTGCAAGTCAGATTCTTAGCTGAGTGGAAGGCTCCATTTACAGCAGATGCTGAAATAAAATATGTCACATTCTTTTGTAGCCAAGAACAAGGCAAATCTATAGCAGCCTAACTGATGAAAAAACCTTTGGCAATTATTCCTTTACAGAATAGTGAGTGCATGGCAGAAAGTACAGAATTGCAGATACAAAACAAAAGATCTGTAGCTTCGATGCATAAATGAATCAGAGGAAACATCCTAGAGCCATAGAGGCAGACCACAAACAGCTTGCTCCCAGAGGGAAGAGGGGCAACCAAGAGAACTAGCCACAGCATAGGTGACTGTGGACAGCAAACATGGAGAGAGAACTCCACAGCATACAGAAGCAAGGCATGAATTAAAAGACTCTGGAGATTCAAAAAGGCATGAATCAAACTATAACATACTGCCTGAAGCAGTTGGGACTCTATTTATGTATAATGCTAATAAGATGTAATTGGAATCATCAGCACATTCTTTTTATTTAAAATTTAACATTTGCTTCTGAAAAGTTAACCCATACAAACCAAAATTTAGAGTCCAGGGGTCCATAAACTCCTGGGTGTATAGACAGTCCGAGGTGCCAGTAGTGAATTGCCAGCTCTCAGGCAGGTTCCCTGCAAGGATGTTCCCTGACAACTGGCTGCAGAAGCAATCACAGCAGCCTCAAAAGTGTCAAGTGAGGGAGGACTTGGCTACAGTTCTCAGTCATAATAGCCTCAAGGTGCCTCAACACATTGCACTCAGGGAAGAAAACAAGACAAAAGCTTAGTTTTATATTGCAGTAAGAACACAGGACAGCCACAGAGATTAATACAGTTGGTGCATCTTTAAATGTCATTAAATCAATTCTCCACAAATCAATTCGCATTGCAATTATGTTTATTTAGCCTTCTGTTCATCCTACTCTGGGCAATAATCCTATTTGCTGCTGTTCCCCATGACCCCGGGGATAATAACACGTCCTCTGCTTGCTCCACACATCTGTTGATGGTAATGAGTTGCTCTGCACGTGCACTTTTTAACCCAGGGTTAATAAGGCAGTCACTTGTTTATTACAGACAATCAAATATGCTCCATCACTTGATGTTGAAATAGGGCATATTTCAAAGATAAATATTATTTTCTGGGAGTAGGTGGAATTTCAGTACATTCAAAAAGTTATGAATCACAAATAGCACATGTATTTCCCAGATTTGTTTCATCAAGGCCACAGAGAAATAGCCAAGTGGTGTTTGTTCCACTTCCACAGATCCAGAAGCCTATCTGGTATAGACTGTACTTAGGAGTTAGCAAATAGAAAACTGCATTGAAAGAGGGAAAACATGGATCAATATTTAATTGGATGCAGTGGATAATCTCAGTGTACTCTTAGTTTATGGATGCAAGACATAAATGTTTACACTATTGGTTATATGCCTGTTGAGGACAACATCACATAAACATATGATAGGGACCTCGAAAGATCATCTAGTCCAATCCCTCTGCCACAGCAGGACCACCTAGACTAAGTTGCACAGGAACACATCCAGGCGGGTCCTGATTGTCTCCAGAGAAGGAGACTCCAAAACCCCCTTGGGCAGCCTGTTCCAATGCTCTGTTACCCTCACTGGGAAGAAGTTTCTTCTGATGCTTATATGGAACCTCTTATATCCCATGTCTTTAGTATAAAGCAGTTTAATAAGTGTACTCATCTCAACAGGTTGCAGTTTAAATCCATGATAAGTTTGGGTGAAAATGTATGGAAGGGAGCTCTGGAGCTCATCCAGTCCAACGATACTGACAGTATTTAGATTAAAAACATTCTGTTTTAATAATCTTAAACATAAGGAAATTTCTGAGCTAGTTTATAATTGTGTCAGTTGATTTTAGACACACTGTGGTTTTTCCTGCTTGAATTCTATTTAACAATGTTAATTTTTTCACATTCTCCTAACTGAAGTTGTCAACCTTATAAAAGAGCCTCAAAAACCAAATGAGCAATAGTGTAAACAGTTCTTTTCCACGGAGGAAATCAGAACAGTGAATGAACTTTAATTGTATGAAAGTTAGTCCCTCTCCATGAAAGGTAGTTTCTAGTAAAGCATATGACACACAGCAGTAATTATTACCTTCAGTAAATTACTTTTGCTGATGTGCTGGCTCAATTCAATTGGGCCCTGAATCAGCTATACAGAAAAGGTTCTCACAGTTCCCCAATCGTTGTCCTGAAAGACGGAAAACTATGGAAAGTGTTTCTTGTCCTTCACGCCTGGATCACAGATCAGGGAAATCTTTGCTCAGACTTGCTTTATTTTACTGTCTTGTATGGAACATTGCAGTACTCAGTCCTTATTCATAAATACCAAACAGGATCTGCTTTACTGATTGAAGCAGTTAAAGTACATACTCATCTAATTGTGAGTATATTCCTAATAAAGTAAAAATGTTCTTAATAAAAATCTATCTGCATATTTAAATATATATAGAGAAAAATTTTTAGTCACCCTCATCTAGAACTTTGCAAGTCTGCTGAGTGCTACAGTGGAAATGTTAAGCAATTAACTGGAGAGAAAATAAGACATTTTTCCTAAATATATCTTGTTTCTCTGACTTAAATCTGAAATTACAAGATCATGATACTGCACATCTATAGAATCTATAATAAAATATATTTCCCTGTATTCCAGGGATTCATAGAATCATTAGGGATTGAAAGGAACATCAAAAGGTCTTCTAGTCCAATCCTCCTGCCACAGCAGAATCAGTTAGACCAAGTTGCACAGGATAAAATCCAAGCGGGTCTGGAATGTCTCCAGAGAAGGAGATTCCACAACTCCCCTGAGCAGCCTCTTCCCATGCTCAGTTACTTTCACTGGAAAAAGTTCCTTCTGGTATTTATATAGAACATCCTCTGTTCCAGCTTGCACCCATTGATCCTTGTCCTATCATCAGATGACCTTGAGAAGAGCCTGGCTCCATCCTCCCGACACCAACCCCCCACATATTTATAGACACTAATGAAGTCACCCCTCAGCCTTCTCTT
>VZRI01003031.1:4469-22824 GCA_013397515.1 Upupa epops
GGGGGGGACTGCCCAAGAGGGTTTGTGGAGTCTCCTCCTCTGGAGACATTTGAAACCCATCTGGACTTTGCCTGGGTGATCCTGCTGTGGCAGGGGGATTGGACTGGATGATCTTTCCAGGTCACTTCCGATCCCTGATGATTCTGTGATTCTATGTTTCTATGATTCTATGGTTCTATGATTCTATGTTAAACAGCACTGGTCCCAGTACTGACCCTTGAGGGCCTCTACTTGTTACTGCTCTCCATTTGGACTTTGAGCTGTTGACCAGAATTCTTTGAGTGCGACCATCCAGCATTATTATCCAGCTATAAATCAAAAGTTATTAACTGAAATATGGTAATACCCAGCAATAATTTAGCCACATAATCCTAATATTTGTGTATCTTAAGCTTTTTAAGAAAATATCAGCTAAACTGCTTTCTGCTGTCTTAGCCAAAAGTCTTTTCTTCCTCCGTAGGATAGCAGAGCTGAGCTTTAATCTAAAGCCAAATACACTATAGCACTTAGCGTCTAGGGAAACACACATTTCTGACCATTTTCTAATGCAAAAATCATGGGAAATGAAGGCCACTGTTAATTTTTCTCCTTGTCCTCCCTACTTGTCAGACTTATCAGTCATTTGTCCTTGCACTTCACTCTACATTTAGGAACTGAAAAGATAGGCAGATTTAATGAAGAGCAGTTAAAATGAAAATATAACCTGTGAAGGGAAACTATAGGAACTAAAGCCCACAGCTGCAGTCTCTGTACAGAGTTCTCAGTTAATTCTTGGAGACTAATGCATGAGAATTTCACAATCACTAGTGAGTCTCCTTTTAATAGCTGAAATGTATAGGAGTGTGTATTTCTTTACATAGGTCTTAGAAGAGATGAGCTTTGAAGCAAGCGATGTCCCTTCTAGTAATTATGTAGGACAGATATTAGTGAGTAATTAATTCAAAAATAAAAAAGGGCAGGGGAAAAGATAATTAAAGTGATTGGTTTTTTCAATACTGGAATGGAAGGTCCTGTCATGAGGTTTAAATTTAATTTGTTTAAGGTGGGACTGTATGGGAATTACTGTAGAACTGTCACAAAACTTGGTGAGGCAGAGCTTCCTTGGTTTGGCAAGAATTACCGTTCTCAGTTTTGCAGCATGGAAGCAGGAAAACCTTGTGCCTTGCAGCTCCAAGACTCCTGGTATATTTTGCAGCTTCCTTTATGTGTATGTGTCAGCTATAACAGTATTGTAAGCACAATCAGCAGAGTCAGTGGGAGCATGTTGGTGTGTTTCACCTTCTCTGTGAACAAAATTGGGATTGTGGCTTTTTGTTGAATTACATGAGATTGTAGGACTTGCGAGAGCCTCAAGTGGATATTGAGTGGGTAAATGAGCAACAGGTAAAGTCATAGTCATCTTAGGACAGAGTTTGTTACTTACATTGCTGCAGCAACACATTTCTTTTCTTATTTCTTTTCTTCGTCTGCTCCCCTTTCCTAAGATAATTTATCTGGAAACTTCTCAGACTTCTTGTCTTGAAGTCATAGAGAATCATTGAGAACCATGGAATAGCTTGGGTTGGAATGGGCCTGAAAGATCATCTAGTTCCAATCCCCTGCCATTGACAGGGGCACCTCTCACTAGGCCAGGTTGCTCAGAGCCCTGTCCAGCCTGGCCTTGAATACTTCAAGGTTTGGAGCATCCACAAGCTCCTTGGGCAACTTGTTCCAGTACCTCACCACCCTTATAGTGAGGAATTTCTTCTTAAAATCTAATATAAATCTTCCCTCTTTTAGTTTAAAGCCATTCCCTCTTATTCTATCACTAGATAGTCACTTCTTGAAAGATTTGTCTCCATGTTTTCTGTAGGCCCCCAAATCTAGGTGCTACTGATTCCCCTAATTCTCTTTTTGCCCCCTTTCTTGTAGTCCATGCATTTGTAATCTTGTTCCAGGCTAAAGGGTGAGAAAATCCAGAAAATGTTGCAGACAGCAAAGCTTTTGTTCCTGCATCATTGGGAATATTTCCCCGCTCATCCCAGGCAAGGACTGCGCAGGCAGGAGGCTGGGAGCTGTTCAGACTAGAACAGAGGCAAACTACAAAGTCTATCGTCACTTGCAGTCTATTGACCTGAACTATGGTCTGCACTCAGTATGTCTGTGTTCTTGCTAAGAGGAAACTTTGGTACTAAGGTCTGACCATAAGCCCCACGAACTCTGCAGGTGCCTGCTTGGCTACATAAATCTGTAATTTAGCAATAGAGATCTGTAGATGCCTGGATTTCTGTAAACAGCCTTTCTAGACTATTTCCATCCCTAAACAGCCTTCTCCATCCCTATTCCATGCCTGAAACCACTCAAATTTAAAAATTTTCTCTGTCATATATGTACTAGTTACGTTTCCTACACATTGTGGCTTATTTAAAATTTAATAAAACATTTATTTTACAGCATATCCCCCAGGATTTACAGCAGATTCTAAAGTGTTAATTAACTTGACAATAAAATCCCTTCAAAAATAAAATAAAGCTTTATTTAAACAGTCAAATAATCCTTTAAATTATAAATGAAGTGGAACTAAGATTATTCTCTGTATTTTCACTTGTAGAGGAACAGCTGAAAATTAATTGGAAGGGTTTCTCTTTAGACTGATGGAGGGAGTTCTAAAATACGCTGCCTTAAATCATCAGATGTATTCAGTGGAGCCAGGCACTATAATTTCTAGCCTGCAGGAATTCTAAAAGGATTCTGGGACCCGCTAAGTACTAAAAGATGTAGGTTTTCTTCTTGGAATTACCTTTGATAATGAGGCTGGTTTTCTTCCCTGGAGATAGCTAATCAAACTAGGAGGAAAAATGTCCATGTCTCAGAGATCTCCCCAAACAGTAAGAAAGCGAGCAAGTTCTTTCCTGATTGCTAGTCAGTTAGGCAAGAGCCAGCAGCCGGAAACTTCAGTAACTTACAGCACTGAAATAGTGACTTACAGCACTTTTATCCAAAGAGAATAGACAAATGTCTTCACGGTGAGCAAAAAAGAGGTTAATTGGGATTTCAAATTTTGTTATTTGCTGGCCATTGAAGATTGCAAAATCCTTTTGTCCCTAATGCAGAAACTAAAGAAGAGCTTTACCAGAGTGTTACAATTTGTTTTGGTCTCTTGCATGTTGAATTTTAGGGGTTTATTCCAGTGGCACAGCAGTAGTTCCTCACACAAGCTGTGTTGCCCTAAGAAGAATTTTTTGTTTATTTGGTTGCTCATCTGTTTGGTTGTTTTTTAAGTTCTATTTACACTTCAGGTTCTTTGCAGTCAGTCCAAACTATCTACACTAAATTATTCTTACAACTTTTTTGTGCAAAATCTATAAACTTTAGAGGATTTGTGAATTTTTGTTAAACAAGAAGGCTGTGTGTATTGTCATGTAAGAGAAATCTGTTCTACAGTGCTTTACCAGAATAACTCCAGAAGTGCCTGCTGTTTCCTTTCCCATCTCTGTCCCTCAAAACATTATTTTTCTATGGCACTCTTTCTAGGACACTAACAGTTATCAATAGCTTCATTAAAAATGCCAGACTTTGTAACACAAATTAACATTATATTAATATTAATACAATTTCATTTCAAAATGGCACTGCTGTATGGGATCTAACATTTTAACCTACTGCTTTTTATTCCCCTCTCAGAATAGCAATGTCCAAGTAAGCCAAACAAAAGCACAAAACTTATGTTTAGGGCTATAGCTTTTTCCACCCTTCTACCTTTCCTGCATTAAGGGACTGCCTCATTGGCAGTAAGTTACATAAAATGTGTAATAGTTAGAGATTCTTGTAATAGTCAGGCAGTACTGAGAGTTGTTTTACCTTTGGCTTTTAATTTCTCAGCATACTTCAGATATAGACCCCCTGGAGGAATGTTTTCAGTATGCTGTACTGGGAAATACTTTAAATGTGCACACAATTATAGCTCATTACAACAGTGGGAGTCATTTGCCTGTCTGCTTTCTCAGTCTTCTTGTTGAAATGAGACTTCAGTGTTATTTTTGGACTGATAAAAAAAAGAAGGAAGGTTATGCCAACACTATGTGTATTTAGAGGTAGGAATGTATGCATAGTGTTATCATATGTACATGCTAAAAATGTAGGGAGAAGAGGACATCAGCATCACATTATGCAGTTCCGGCAACAGTGTTATGTTTTCAGTGGTATATCTACAAGGTACATTCACTTATATATATTAGATTACCTTCAACTTTGTTCATGACCCTCTAACTAAACTGGTAATTTCTTAACCTCTATGTGATTAAGCACAAGAAGAACAGTAGGGAGCCAATTCAGTTGCCTAAATGCCATTTAGTACCATTTGAAATGCTCTGGAATACCTAGGGCATGCAGTTTGGGCTGGCAGCCACAACACTGGGTACAGAAGTGCCATTCTGGAATGAGACCTGGATGCCAGATGGTATACCCCAGAGCATCTCAATTGCTTCTACATGCCTATACATGCGTAACTAGGAGAAGAATCCAGTGAACTTTAAGGTAGTCATTTAATTTAAGCTTCAACCTAAAATTGCTGCCTATATTCACAGTATAGTTATTGTAGAGAAGTAGGTGCCTTAGAAACCCACATATAGGCAGAAAGTGCTTCAGATCCTTAGAGAAGATTTTAGTTACTTGTCTATGCCTATTAAATAAGCAGTGAATATGTGCACTTAAGTCTGGATTTATGCTTGCTAAATTTAACACTCTGAGACTGCAGCCATATAAAGGACTTTAAAAAGTTTATTCAGTAGCTACTTTTTGAGGTGATGTAGATTTATCAGTACAACTACATGGGCATGGCAGATGAGACAGACTCTGCAAGAAACTTGTACCCTTCAGAGTGGCAGCTAGAGGCTGGGCCACTAGCAGATCCTATGATATTTCAAACGGCACTAGGTGGTTGTGCTCAGGTGACTGATCCCTTCCTTCCTGTGATGCATGTGATTAAGCTCAATAGTAGTCAGTGAAGAGCTAAGGCTTAATTCAGGCAACCAGACAAGCTTCTACTGCTCTTCTGCTCTCTGAGGTGGCTCAGGTTATCTAAGACATCCTTGTCTTCATGGGTCTGGCCTACAGGAGACCCTTGACTTTCTTTGGTGCCCACTATAGATTAGGTGATACACCTTAGGAAATCAAATGGTTTCAGTCTAGCCAAACAATGTGGGCCTTTCACTCGTTATATTAGAAGCTAAGACCATATTGTAGTCATGGAAAGTTGTCTGAATACGGATTTAATCCCTCCTCAGATTTCATCTTTCATGGTTTTTTTTCTCCCCAGACATAGAATTTTACTATTACCTTTCTTGAACTGCATGAGTTTCTGGCAGTGCCTTTCTACAGCCTGTCAAAGTCTCTCTAAATGACAGCATAACCACTTGATATATCAGCTATTTCCAGTCTGTAAGATTCCTGAGGCTCCAGTCAATCCTGTCACCTAGGTCATTAAGGAATATTTTAAACAATATTGGACCCAGCATTTACCTAGGGTATTCCACTAATTACTGGCCTACAGCTGAAATTTGCTGCTGATCACAGTCTTTTGTGCCAAACAGCACAACTGCTGGAATTTTAGGTCAACATCACTGTCCACTTGTCTCGTCAGTACTTCATCAATTTGTAAGGGTGCTATGGGAGTTGGTCTTGAAAGCCTTATTAAGTCAGGATAACTAATACATTCTGCTCACCTCTCATCCACCGAGTCAGTTATATCATCATAGGAGGCAACCAGCTTGGTCAAATACCATTTTCACTTCATAAATCCATTCTGACTTCATCAAATTGCCTTCCTGTCCTTCATGCTTTTGGAAATGGTTTCCAGGATTTGTTGCTTCACCACTTTCCAAGGGATCCAGATAAGGCTGGCCAGCTTTCAGTTCCCCAGAGACTCTATTTTAACCTTACTCAGGCAAAAAATTACTACTTTCTTCCTGTCTTCCAGAAGCCCTCCTGATCATTATGAACTTTCCAAAATAGTAGAAACTGGCCTCACAATAACATTGGGCATCTCCTCTAGCACTACTGTGTGTCTTCATGAAGTCGTTTGTGTATGTCTAATTAATTTTTCTGCTCTGTAACCCCATCCCCATCCACTATCATAAGTCCTCCTTGCTCCAGATTTTGGGTGTCAGAGGACTGACTCCTGAAGGTCAGAGTTAACACTGAAGACTGAGGCAAAGGATACTGGTGTTGCCTTAGCCTTTTTCATGCCCTTTGTCATCAGATTCTCTGCCCATACAGCAGCAGTCCCACATTTTTCCTTAGCTTACATTTTCTGACTTTTTGCCCTTGAGGTCCCTCAGCAGATTCAAGGTTTTGGCTTTCCTTACCAATCCCTCATTCTTGCAGAATAGAAGAAAACAAGCTGGTTAGGATGAATTGTTTAATATTTAGTTGGAATACCACTCTTTAGCAGAATCGTTTCACATGAAGCCTGATGCATAGATTCAAGAAATTACCTAAGTTACATAGGCTGGAACCCTAGTTTTGATCTCAAGCAACCAAGTGCTGCACTTGTATTGGAATTGTATTCTCCTTTTTATCATGTCCCATCCAAATGTACCACGCTGCACACTGCTGTTGCACTACAAAGAAGAACTAGAAACAGTTACAGAGTGGGTATCTTTGTGATATGCTGCTGCCCAGACAATGTATTCAAGGCCCTTCTTGGCTTGCCTTGAGCTCCTATCAATCTGATGGATCTGCAACGGTGCAGACAGTCAGGTGTGAATGTAACAGATGCAAAACATTGCTGAGAGGAGTAGATTCTCATACAATACCAAAACCAAGCAGGGGACTCAAATATTATTGTGTAGTGTTCAAAAAGAATAGGAAAATGCAGATTTATTTTTTTACATGTGCATGGAAGAATAGAAACAAATTAATTAAACCGCAATTTTTTTTTCAATGCTAATTAAAAAATCACAGGGATATTACAGTTGTCTGTGCTGAATTCTGAGCACAAGACAACAGAACTCTTTTGCTGTTAATTAGTTTCAGTACATCAAAATAGACTTTCTATTCCCACCAACTCATATTAGCATAAATAGTGAACTTAATTATATAATTCTTACATTCAACAACATTACTGTCTGTACCTGCATATTTTTATAGTCAGCATCTTATCTGTCTATGACTTGCTATGCATATATCTGTATCTAGAAGGCCCAATTTTGAAGAGTAACTCATGATGTACTGCAGAGAGCATATCTAGCTTTCACTTACTTTTGTATATGCTACTGGTATCCTAAAATGCACATACTAAGTAAATAAATAAAACATGTTGTTCATAAATAGATAAGTATTTTGATTTCATATTGTTCATTAACCACTTCTATACAATAAGGGAAAAGGATAATCTGTAGGACTCTTCTTTTGCCACAATTTTTGCAGCTGCCAGCTGTTTCCCCAAGATCCTTGTACTGCTGGGAATAAATAGTGCTTAGGCAGGTGCTGAGAAATTGCACATATGCAACAGCAGCACTGCAGGAGATGTCACAGATGTCATGTTTATGGTGCATGTGCTATGCCATTGATCTGCCATGACCACTAATCCTGACGTGCCCATCCTCCTGTGCCTACACAGACTGATTTGGTGCCACCCCCTCCCCCCCAAAAGACAAGGCTCAAACAACATTGATATAAGATCATGTTTTGGACATTCATACAACTGTGTAGGTGAGATTTATCTGTCCAGGACTATCATGCCCTCCAATCAGAAAAATGCCTATGGCCTCTGTAAGAGAGCCAATTTCTGCATGATGAACATTCCTGCCAAGTCAACAAGCTGATTGTTCAGAACCCAACTGTTCTCTGTCAAATCAATGACAGAAAAGAACATCCCAAACCCACATATTTCTCCCTAATACAAAGGTTTCAACTTGTCACCGCTATATCTCATGAACCACATTATAGAATAATAGAGCCACCTTCCTTCATGAAATACAGAGATTTTCTGACACTTTTAATCACTATTTTTTAAGAGTACATGGAATGGCTTTAGTTACTTACTGATGCAATTCTGAGTGCCTACTTTAGTATAGACTCTGATTCTTTATATATGAAAAAATGCTCTGTACGACAGCATTTTAACTCCTTACTTAACAAACACACTTTTCACCCAATATAAAAAAATCTTGATTTGACTAAATGGGACAAATGGGCAGCTGAAATTAAAAGACATAACCACAACATCTGGTGCATTTCAGACTTAAGCAAATCTATGCCCAAGGGCTCTCTCTTTCCCAGTATTCCAGCATATCTCTGGGGGAGCCCAGCACTTTTCTCAGTCTTTTTAGCATTTTTAAATGATGCAGGCATATTAACAGTTGCAATGCTGTTTTCAGATCAGCTACAAAGAGCAAAATGCCAGCTGAAGTTGTTCACTACAGCGGTAACTTATCTGTTGTTGACTTACAGAAACTGCATTCAGGGCTGAATTCAACCAAATACAGTGGTTGATGCCTTGGTATCCTGGTCCCCAGCTGCCCTTGCAGAAGGATCCTGTGCTTTACTTACTAATAGTGCACAGTCTCAGATTTCTTAAGATTTCTTACATAGGTCTAAATGTCTGTGTGTGTGTAACTCACTATACCTCCATAGCGAGAGTCAGCTGCAGATGTAGACAGCTCCATTTAGGCATCTCGGTGATGATTTTGTTAAATTCTCATTAGAGTCAGAAAATATGTGTAGTTTATTTCAGTTGCTCAAATATAGCCATCTGGTGTAACATTAGTGTTCAACTTACTCTCACAAGGCTGGTGGATATGACAAGGAAGACTTTCCATCTTTGTAAAGGAGCAGCTGGAAACCAGCTTTGATAACTGAGCTAGAGGTGTACAAATAGAGTATCGAAAGTCACTTTAAGCACCTCAAATTACCCTGACAAATTTTCAGATGTTACTTCAGAAAGACACAAATCATATTGGACTGAAGCTCCATTCAGATATCTCTGAGATCCTGGGATACATGCAGTCTACCCTAGGCAGGGTACCCTACAGAATAAAAAAAAACCAATCTAATGTCTGTGCTTAGGTACCTCAATAACTCTCCTTGACTGTCTCCTTAAGTTAGACTTCTATTTCATGAATCATCACCTTTATTTAGGCGTAACTACAGGCTGGGTGGGGAACAGATTGAGAGCAGCCTTAAGGAGAAGGACTTGGAGGTGTTGGTTGATGAAAAACTCAACATGACCCAGTAATGTTCCCTTGCAGCCCAGAAAACCAACTGCATCCTGGGCTGCATCAAGAGAAGCGTGAGCAGTAGGTCGGGGGAGAGGATCCTCCCCCTCTATTCTGCTCTCAGGGGACCCTAACTGCTTCCAGTCCTGGAGCCCCCAACACAAGGAGATTGAACTTTTGAAACATGTCCAGAGGAGGGCTGGAGCACCTCTCCTACAGGAACAGGTTGAGAGAGTTGGGGCTGCTCAGCCTGGGGAAGAGACTCCAGGGAGATCTTACAGTGGCCTTCCAGTTCCTGAAGGGGGCTACAGGAAAGCTGGGGAGGGGCTGAACCATTCTATGAATCTATGAATCTAAGAGTTCAGGAGATGAATCCCGTCTGTAGTTTGTGTGTCTTGGGCAGATGCTGTGCATTGGTAACCAACAAAAAACATTCAGCAACAGCAATGACTAACAAAACTAATTTCTCCTGTCTTCTCCCCTGTTAAAATTCTTTAGTCTACAGTTTAGAACTTGGTACTAAAGTGTGATTTTGCAAGGGCTCAATTCACTTGCCCATACATGAACATTTAGTGTCATTCGTAATGTCCTCAAAGTATCCTACCTATTCTCCAGCTGTCACATACAAGGTTGTGAATTCTTCTCTGGAGACATTAAAATCCTGTCTGGATTAAGTCCTGAGCTTTAGGCAGTTTTGCTTTGGTGGAGGGATTTGACTTTATGGTCTGCTGACAATCTGTGATTCTGTGGTCTAGCACAATTCAGGTAACAGTAATTCTCTATGTTTGTGCAACTGTATTGAGCCCTAGAAAGTGAACTTTTACATGTCTGACATTACTTTTCTTGAATCTTGATCCTTATGTTTCCTGTTCAACACCTACTAAACATTTATAGCCACTGTATGCAAAGCAGTTTCAATCTTTTAATTGTGAATTTGTACTTTTATAGCTCTATGATTCAGTCACAATTTTGTTCCAGGCTGAAAGAAAATGAAATAAATGACTGGGCAAACATTCCTGATTTTTCTTTTGGTTTTGTTATTGTTTAAGATCTTGAATGTAAGCAACTTTCTCTGTCATTTAAAATTGATTGAATAAGTGTTTTTAGTGAGATCTGGTTGCTAACGTACTTGTAATTTGAAAGGTATTCTATTATTGAAAGTTAAAACATAAGTTGATAATAGGAATAATATTTTTGTATGGTCTAATAAATGTAAAATTCTAAACACCAGAAATCACAAATTGTAACTTATCAGCTGTCAGTTTCTTCTGGAAAAGTGATTCCCAGGAGACTATAATCTTTTGAGCCAAGAAATTGTTTTGTAGCAGTAATTCATGTCTCCCAAGCAACCTCTAGTTATACTGCTAGCCCACTGAATACATAAGGATGCCAGTGAGATGGCTGGATCTGATTTGCTGTTAGAAGAAAATAACTGTTTGTGGTTAGGGTATCCCAAACTGTCCCAGAGTACTATATTGACACTGTATTAAATTGATTTTTTGTTTGTATTTCTGCAGTAATTTTTACTGTTGAAATTTCAAACCCAATACTGATTTAATGTTTATGAAGACATGTTTTAATCTCTCAACATACATATGTATTTTCATTTTATTTTTGGGTGAAATAGAATCAGAGAATAAAGAAATACATTGAGATTTCAAAGGGAAAATGTAATTTGGGAACTGTCCCTCTTGTATTTCTACATGAGGAAAGAAGACAGCATGTCTTAAGAGTCTGGAAAGCTAGAACACAGAGAAACTCAGAGGGCTGTACCTTTAGGTCAGAGAAATGACCTACAATTGGCCCATGTTCATGTGCAGTGTGTGAAGCCCACCACACCATGCAGGGAAAACAGAATTGCATGGAGAAGGCCTTACAGTCTGAAACAGATCACGTCAAGATATCTTGCTCTGATGTGCCTGACCTCAGCCTACACTAGCACAGTCCTGGCTGTTTGGCCTTCTAAAAAGTGTCTTATTGCCCTGAAAAATGACCAACCTGCCTTCTGGCTCACATTGTGGTATTCATTGCTTATAGATTTTCTGCCATCTTCACAGAGGCATACTCATCCTTATCCATCCACTGAGACACTAAAAACTTATTCTTGATTTTTTTTGAGGGACTTGATATTCAACATGAATTAGGGAAGAATATGTGAAATTGCAGTCTGTGCAACTGCAAGGGTTTCTTTGAGAGATGAATACTGCAGCTCATGGCTGTTAAGATCTGTCTTGGGCTATCAATAATAGATACTTTCACTGTGATTGGAAAGAAATTACTGTAAAACATCTTCTAACTTCTTGAACACCACCCGTGGATTATATTAAGGCTTTCTCTCTGCTTTCTTTTTTACTCTCATACATGCTACAAAGCAAACACCAGATGTTTCTGTCTGCAATGCAGCTCTAGCTCACAACACTGAGTGAAAACAAGTAGAAACTAACATTCTCAGCTTTTATTCCACATGTATTTCAAAGTAAATGAAATCTATCAGTCATCTACTATTCAAACCTGAAACTCAGTGTAACTTTTAAGAGTGTGATGGTCCTGCCTTGGCCACATCCCAAACTCTTCCTCAAGTCTGTTGGATGAATATTTTTCCACTTCAAAATTTAAAAAAATGTCCCTTTCTTTTGTTCTCACAAAGTGAGTGTGGTATGCTTTTGACACTCAAACATCCTTCTGCACCAATATGTTCTCACTGATAACCCCAGTGCTAGCTGTCAGGCATCTTCAGAAGAGTGGTACAGTTTTGTTCTTAGACACGATTCCTTGTATAATACAGTAGAGTGAAAAACTTCAGAGTTAAAAATTGGTCTGTGATTTTAAAGTCTCATCTGTGATGCCTGATAAGCACAGTGATCAATAAGCAAAATTTTAAAAGTCTGCCTTGAGGCCTTTCTTATTAAATCATGGTTACATGATTACATTCCTACTCTACCCCATGGCTTTGCTCAAGCTAAACTCGCATTACATTCTACTAGTAATTTCTCTTGACTAAGCATTAAAGCCCAATCCTCCAACGTATTTACATCTCTTGTACCAGCACCCACTGGATGCTATGTGAAAAGATGGCACTCAGCCACACAGGGAGATATTAATAACATTTTAGGATTAAATCTCAGAGCCCAGCATTCTACCCAATAGCTTCTAAAAGGACAATCATATTCAGTGTTATAGTTGCTGGTTATGAGGTTTCGCTTTTTGACATGTGTCCAAAGCAGGCTGCTCACACAAGTGAGCTACTAAAGCCTATGTGAAGGTCTTTGTTCTTTCAAATCCAGGCAAATTTAGATGGAGCTTAAACACTGCAATGACTGGAAAACTAATGGTCTGTCTTTAGATGCTGCTGAGGGTTGGTAACAATAAACTGTGTAAATACTACTGATAAGATTTATGCTGCTTTTAATAATGAGCAATTTTGTTTGCAGTGGCTGTTCAACACATCTTTTATTTGAAAACATTATCAAAACAAACAGGCTTGCACACATTTTAGTGAGTTCATGTTTTATTCTGCCAGTTATGAATTGGCTAGAGGAAAGGGCTACAGAACAGATGTGTGCCAGCATGGGGAGAACCTGTGAGGACTGACCCTTAGCACTATCAAATTCAGTGCATCATCTGAGGTCTCCATACAGAAAGCAGGTTGCAGCAACAGAGCTGCAGAGACTTCTTTCCATATTCACACTGAAACTGATTTCTGCCTTGGAGGTTTCTGGGTGATTTAAGGGGTGAAGTGGTTTCATGTGGTTACTATGCCGAGACTGGTTTTCAAGTGTTAAATAGACAGAATCAGAGTATTTCAGCATGCATTAGGGCAGTTCAGTCTGCTAACATACTTTCCTTGAAGTAAGCACTAGTGGAGATGCCAAAATTAATAGTTTTTTAGCAAATTTTAACTAAGGGCAAAATAAAAGTGCAAACAGATGGAGCTTCATCATAGATGCGTATCTGTGTAGCCAATGCATTTGAAACACTAACATGAGAAACCAGCAGCTTATGTTTCTGCTGTATCATTACTTGTTCCATGGTGTTTACCAAGCTCATAACTATTTCAGACCTTGGTTGTCTCTGTCTGGAAAATCTGCTCTCCAATCAAATAAAGACAACAATAACCAAAGTGAGTCAGCAAAACCTACCCTCTAGGATCAATGCTTGCTGAATTGGCAGGTTGCAAACTCTCCCTCTATACTAGGCCTGTGTGTATCATCAATTCTCTTTCGTATTTTGTCCATATGAAATGGCTTTTTTGTTGAATGCACAAAACTACCCAACAGTCAATCGTTTGCCTTTTCACCCCTCTCAGTGCATCACAAAACTCCAATTTGCTTTTCAGGTAAGGGTGTGGTGCAGAATCTTAGATGCTGATTTTAATAAGGCCTTTAAAAATAGCCCCAAAGATGTACACTTTTCTTCTCTCTTTATTACAAATGGCTTTACTGTGAACTGGATTGCAATTAAACATTTGTTTAATGTTAATTTGATTGAAGTTTTCTTGTAGGATTAGTTTAGAATCATAGCAAATCAATAGAAACCAGACCTTAGATGACTCTTGTGCCAAGTAACAATGAAATACAAAGTCTGAGCCAACTCTAATAAAGCTGTCAATGCAGCCTCCAGGTTCGAACACTTATGATGTTAACTATAGTTATATGTTACTTACGTGAGCCCTACAGTGTTCTGCAGAACTTTCATGATTGTGAGTGTAATCAAAGAAAGTATTTAGGATTTCAGTACAAAACAAAGAAGGTGTGTGAGGATGTTGGTTTAGAGAGGAGTGCATTCTCCTGGTTCATTCCAGAGACAATCAGTTGGCTGGGAAACCTTTCTTAAATAAACAACACAAGTCATTGTTAGGTTTCATTGGCCTAGAAATAAACGACAATGTGAAATTTCCCCTTAGCTTCTACTAATCTTCCTGCAATTAGCAGAATATTTTAGCCAAAAAGAGCTTTCTCATTTCAACTGGAAAAGACTTAACCTGACAAAGGACATCATCCTGAAAACCCATGTAACACACATTCAGAGTGATTTCAGTTTAAAGTGACTGAATTCACAGTATTGCTTTATTCAGTGCCTCACATCTCACCTGCTTTCTACACACAGCTTTTGTTGTACACCACCACAGAATTGTACTATTAGAATAAAATATTGATCCAAATCTAAGCCACAGAGGTCAGGAGAGGTGATTTTCCTCCTCTGCTATGCTCAGGAGAAAACTCACTTGCATTACTGCATCCAGCTCTTGGAGTCCTCAGCATAAGAAGGACAAGGAACTGATGGAGAGGGTCCAGAGGAGTGCCACAAATATGAACAGAGGAATGGAAGACCTCTGCTGTGAGGATAGGCTGAGAGTTGGTGCTGTTCTGCCTGGAGAAGAGAAGAATCTGGAGGAATCTTATTTTGGTCTTTCAGTACTTGTTGCTGAAGCAAGTACTCTATTGTGGTCTTTCATTACTTCTGTCATGGAGAGAAGCTGCAGCAGACTGCCTCCTGCCACTCTGTCTTGGCACCAAGGATGCTGGAATTTGCTGCCTGAGAAGTTGCTGAAAAAGGCAGTGTGTGTGAGTGTGTGTGTATGGTGCCCATATTTAATCACATTTAAAGCTATTTGGGGCAACCATCATCTGAACCATCAGATGTGATGGTAGACATAAGATAATTTTTAAACAAAATTTATCAATGAAGATCTATAAACACTGATGATGTTACATTCTCCAAGTTCCTCAAATGAATATTTCAGCTGTGTAGTTGTACAACATTGTTATAGGTGACACTATATTTTCACTCAAGAAGCAAGTTATTTTATTTTTGCCTGCTGTCATCCTCCTTCCATTTCAGTCTGCTTTTTGATAGCTGTTTCATATATATACATATATAGTTATAGCATAGTTGTTATGCTATTCTTCTTCCCACCTTAAGTATTGTGATTGTTCTAGAAATGAAAGGTGAAAAATGTATGAGCTAGTGACCTAAGTGCATCATCTGGGAATCATATTTTCTTTAGCACCTTAATCACTGCTCTTTTCCCTTATTATCCTTTAGATCCTTCCAAATTCAGGCTGTAGCATTCATTTCTCCTGACTTTGGAGGACTGCAATGTGGAAGTTGCATATGAGATAGTTCTCTTAGTTTCCTTTACAGTCTATGGTGACACCAGTCAGTAGGGTCTCAGCACAGTCTGCCTTGAGCTAATGTGGACCTCTGACAGAGAAGAGATAGGCTGTGCCCTACAAGTGTTTGATTGTCTCTACTGACTATTAAAGAAGGTTATGTTACAAGATTAGCTGAAGGCTTTTACATTGTAGGTGCCTAAATTGAAGACTCCTGGTGGGACAAGTGTATTGGGATTATAGTGCCTAATGTTTCCACACAAAACTATGATTGAAGTATTTAAACATGCAACCCCTTTCTTCTGGTGATGGTGCAAGTTTCTAGACAAAACTATATAATTAGATAATAGTTAGACTTGCACAACTTCCACATTAGACTGTCATGGTTTCTTTGATAACTTCTCACAGCAATCTTCATCTTCTTTCAGTACCTTCAAGACCAGGTTTTCTTGCTTCACTGGATTTCCTCTATGACAGATAATTAGCTGAATTCTATTATCTGATTTGCAAGCATTTAGTAACCTATGAGTGATGTCTCAGATTTTACACCCTAGCAAAAAATAATCTAATTATTAATTCAGGGATTTCCCTATTTATTGCTGACTTTTAAAAAGAAAGATCTTCAGGCCAATGTAATGTGAACAACTGCAGTTAATAAAAAAGGAAGAATATAAATATGCAATATTGATCACTGCAATTATCTGTTTACAATGAAAGTTATTCTCAAAGCAATTGAGAAAGTTGAGAGCATAGGCTGTCTTGGGAGCTGTCCTCATTAAGAAGACAGCTCCTGTGTTTTCCCATTGTATTCTTACCTGCCACGCCTATTCATTCATCCACTCATTCATTCATCCATCTACTAATATCAGAATCCCTTTGTATTTTGTTTTGGGTTTCCCTTACCACATCTGCAGTGGAATCTTCCAATTTCCTTTGCAAGTGCCTGTTTGTTTTATGTCATATGTAGGCAGTTGCAGTGCAAGGTCTATTGAAAGCAGAATTTAAACCTTAAAACATAGACAAGCTAGATTCTGTTCACTAGCTTTTGCTCCACTATATTAGTGCTGAAAAAATATGGATAAAAGCTTCAGTAAAATTATTTGGCATGTTTATTTAATACACTGATCCCCTTCTGGTATTTATAAAGTAGAAAGAGTAGGGTGAGAGGGCATAATCATGTGTGCAATGCTTTAATCAGCTGTAATTAGAATATGTTTCAGCATGCTTTAAATTATCCATGAGTCCATTGCAGCATCAAAATGAAGGAAGTTTAAAGGTGACAATGAAGGAAGTTTAAAGGTGACAGAGCATCTCAATCTTCAGCACAGACAGCACGGATATCACCGGTTTTTGAACAGGTACAGCTCAATCACACATAAACACACAGCAGAGAAATAAGTAATTTCCAATTATCTTTGTGACATTATAAAGATCCTGGTAGCTGACACTAATCTGTTGGTGTCATCACTGTAAATCTAACTACATTTGTGAATGTGTCTCAGGAAAAGCAATGTGAATATTTATTTACCTATCAAGACTTTACAACAGCATCTTCTATAGCTATGAATACGATTAAAACTAGAAATGCTTAAAGCATTTTAAGATGGAGTGCTCTTCCCAGAAGAAATGTTCACAAACTAAATCTGAAAGCTGACATAATAGTTTAGAACATTAGTGAGTCAGCAGTGACATGCCGTACACCCACTAACATCAAGTTTCCATTTCACTGACACCAGCTAATAAAAATCATACGATGTCTTGTAATTCTGAATTTTAATAGCCCCCAGGTGTTGGGAAAATGCACGTTGGAGAGAGAAAAATGCTGCCTTTTCCATTACCCTCAACTTAATCCTTCACAGATCTTAACAAGCATCCTGTTGATTTTAGGGCATTTGATTTGAATAGACAGTTGATCTAATTCAGTATAATAAAATGAAGACATTGAGAACTAGAAGAACCAAACAGGTTTCAAGATAAGGACACATAAATGACATCCTGACAAGTGCTCTACCAGGTAGATGAGCCAAAATACCTCTATTAGCCCTGATAGCAGCCAGCTGGATACTTTGTTCTGCTCACATATCATACGATGACAGGTGCTGGCTTCAGGCTACATCATCTCAGACTCTTGCAGCTGGAACTTTTTGCAAATCCAATCTTTGTCTCAAAATTTTGGAAAGGATTTCCCCCCCATCCTTTACAAAAAAAAGATTCTTTGTTTTCACCGACAATTAAGAAAAGCTAAGTAGTTTTATTCAAGGAGTAACTAACTATAAAACCAAAGGAAGATGCTGTGCATTTTGCTTAAATTAATATTGGAATAGTTTGTGAAATACGAATTTCTTTCACTCTTATAGATGCCACATAGTTTTATGTAACACTTCAATTTTTTATTTTTTTTTTTAAATGCCAGTATGGAAGTGAAACTTCAGGAAGTTGTTTAATATTCATTTAGATTTAGGGATCTTTTTGAGATTCCATAAAATTGAAAATCACAGAGCATCATTTTTGCCTGAGGCCAGCACTCTATCACTCTGACACCAACATCTAGGATTGTCCTGTCCTTCAGCTCTGAAACAACCAAAGCGGTAGATAACTTCCCACTTCAAAATGCCAACGTTGATAATTTGTGCTGGGAATAATCTGAGTGCCATAACCAGTGCACAATAATCAGTAATGCCAAGGCAGTGCCTGGGATGTTAATTGTTGCTTTCTGAAATGCTCTATTAGGACATCAGTGTGAAGAAAGGAAATCTTTATTCCCAGGTGTAGTAGTTTTGGCATGTGGGGACTCAGTGATGGGGGAAGGTGCTAATAGCTGCTCCTGTAAACTTTGTGGAAAGCTACCCCTGGCTCATGTTCAGACCGGCTAATGGCTAATCTGAGCCAACCAGTACTTCTGCAATAAACTGCTTAAGAGAGGAAAGCTGCTGAGTAACTTCCTATGGTTTCTGTTTTTCCTGTTGCTGTTGCCTGGATCTGGGGACTCCCCTTTGCTCAGTGGAAAAAGAAGAAGCCAAATATTTGCTGGATAGGTGAGGAGTC
>VZRI01003031.1:22900-47694 GCA_013397515.1 Upupa epops
AGCCATTGCCTTTCAGATCATGGTGGGAGGAAAAATGGCATTTGGAGACTCTAGAGATCAGTAGAGGATAAGAGTGCCTGCAAAACCACGGAGGAGTGTACATGGAAGCAGGGGGTGGATCCTGAAAGAGAGCATGACTCTAAGGAATGGTCCCAGGTTGAAGCCATCAAGTGCTGACATAACCCACAGCCTGCAAAAGACTTTTTTAAAGCATGCTATCCAGAGAAATCTCATGGAGGGTTTATGTACTGTAGAGAAGGACACCATGTAACTACAGGGAAAAGTACTGCAAGAGAGTTTTCCCCTAAGGAAAAAGAGGTTAGCAGAGCTGAGCTCAGGAAGAGGTATAGAAGAACTGCAGGCATCTCTTTTTGCATTTGGTGATGCCTTTTTTTCTGTTGTTTTAATTTAAATGTGTTTTGTTTTTTCCCAAGCTGAACCTATCTTTTTGACCATTAACCATGAGAGGTCAATGAACTCTCATTGTCCTTTGTCACAGCACTCATGACAGCCCCTAGGGCAGGTTTGTGCGAGTGGTTGCATGATGCTGGGTTCAGAATGATGACACTAGCTAAAGCAAAGAGAGGCACCTGCTGCCAAAGGTTTTGTTTGCTGTTTTGCATGTGGATCCCTCCTTCAGAGTCTGTCAGCTGTCAATAAGAAGAGAAATGAGAACCAGTGGGAGCAAGTGACCTCTATAAAGCCTGTAGATTGGACTGTTGCATGAAAGGGGGCTACCAAACACAAGTAAAAGGTAATGGGAAGGAGGGAAGCAACCTCTTTCTTCTCTGTGAGAGATGTTCTGTTAATAAAACACTCTGTTTTTCCTACTGTGTATTTGCTAGGTCACTCGAGTCATGTATCGAGGAATTGTCAGGTTGTGTAGGAGGAAAGTTAGGGAGGCTAAAGCCCAACGCAAACTTAGGCTGGCCACCACTGTTAAGGATAATATGAAGAGCTTTTACAAATATATCAATGAAAAACAGAGGGGTAGTAATAACCTCCAGTCCTTACTGGACATGGAGGGAATTTAGTAACTAGAGATGAGGATAAGGCAGAGGTACTTAAAAAGCCTCCTTTACCTCTGTCTTCAACAAAAGGGTAGACTGTCTTCAGGATGAATACTTATCTAAACTGGTAGACGGGGATAGGAGTAGTTCCCCTGTTATCCAAGAGGTAGTAGTTAGAGACCTGCTGAGCAGTTTGGATCCCCACAGAACCATGGGACCAGATGGGATTCACTCCAGGGTGATGAGAGAGCTGGCAGATGAGCTTGCTAAACCACTCTCCATAATTTATCAGAAGTCATGGATCACAGGTGAGGTTCCGGATGACTGGAAGTTGGTGAATGTGACCCTCATACACAAGAAGGGTCAGAAAGATGATCCAGGAAACTATAGACCCGTTAGCCTCACCTCAGTTCTGGGCAAAGTTATGGGACGGTTAGTGCTGAGTGCTATCATGCAACAACTGCGTGATGGCCAAGAGATTAAGCCCAGTCAACGTGGGTTTAGGCGGGGTAGGTCTTGCTTGACTAACCTGATCTCCTTTTATGATCAAGTAACTCGACTGGTCGATGAGAGGAAGGCTGTGGATATAGTTTACCTGGATTTCAGTAAAGCATGCGACATGGTCTCCCATGATATACTCCTGGCAAAGGTGGCAGCAAGGGGCTTTGACAGGAATATACTGTGCTGGGTCAGGAACTGGTTGGATGGACGAGCCCAGAGACTGATGGTTAATCATGTCACATCTAGTTGATGACCCGTTACTAGTGGTGTCCCCCAAGGGTTGGTGTTAGGTCCGGTCCTGTTCAACATCTTCATTGATGATATTGATGATGGGTTGGAATTCATCGTGAGCAAATTTGCAGATGACATCAAGCTTGGAGCCTGTGTTGACCTCTTGGAGGATAGGAGGGGCCTGCAGATGGACCTGGACAGACTGGAGAGATGGGCAGACTCCAATAGGATGCTTTAACAAGTCGAAGTGTCGGGTTGTGCATTTTGGTTATAACAACCCCAGGCAGAGCTATAGGCTGGGAATGGAGTTCTTGGAGAGTACTCAGATGGAAAGAGGCTTGGGGGGTACTGGTGGACAGCAAACTTAGCATGAGTCAGTAATGTGCCCAGATGGCCAAGAGGGCTAATGGCATCCTGGCCTGTATCAGGAATGGTGTGCCCTGCAGGGAGAGGGAGGTTATCCTCCCCTTGTATTTGGCACTGGTTAGACTGTACCTGGAGTATGGTGTTCAATTCTGGGCCCCTCAGTTTAGGAAGGATGTCAAAGTGCTGGAATGAGTCCAGAGAAGGGCAATTAGAATGGTAAAGGGCCTGGAAGATAAGCCCTATGAGGAGAGGCTGAAGGAGCTGGGTCTGTTTAGCCTGGAAAAGAGATGGCTCAGGGGTGACCTTATCACTGTCTAGTCAGGTGGGGGTCGGTCTTTTCTGCCTGGACACTGGAGACAGGACAAGGGGGAGGTTTAGACTTGACATTAGGAAAAGGTTTTTCACTGAGTGATCCAATTTTGGAACGGGCTGCCCACGGAGGTGGTCGAGTCACCGTCCCTGGAGGTGTTCAAGGTTAGTCTGGATGATTTGCTGAGTGGCATGATCTAGATGTTAGATGTTTGGTTTACTTGGTTGGTTTTAGGTTGGACTGGATGATCTTTAAGGTCTTTTCCAGTCTTGTCATTACTATGATACTGTGTGAATGAAGAATGCACAGAGAAATTGCCACTGATGTAATTGTTCACTTGAACGTTGGGTACACATGAGACCAAAAGTGAGAGCAGTTTTGCAATATGCTGCTCTCTAAAGAGAACCAGTAGTAGGTAAGTGTTTGCTACTGAGACTGCTTTAACTATTATGAACTACAAGAAGTTGCCCAAAACTTGGGACTTCGACTGCAGATTCTGCTACATAAAATGCTTCTTTACATTGCTGATGTCCAGTGGCTTTACTGATGTGTAGTGAATAGGATGCAGAGTATATTTCTACAGCTTCCCCAAACCCAAAGTTTCTCTGGATAGGTGTAAGAAATTAAGTTGTAAGTTTGTCCTGGTGTTTGGGGCTGATGTTACATAGTAAAAGTACCAAGTCCTGACTACTTTTCTCATCATACTGTGCATGAAGGAAATTTAAAGTGGCCCACTAGATCTTTACAGTATCCACAAATGAGCTGCTGAAAAAAGTTAGGAAATGAAAAGGAGCCAGAATAAGCTTTCTGGTATAGATGGGCATCAATATTCCTGAATCTCCCCATTTCCTCAGACAAACATAGGGAAAGGAAGCCCCTCTGCTGTAACATTAATCAGGAGCAGAGGTCATGGCAATGTGGAATTGACATAATAGGCAAGTGTAATTGTCTTGATTTGTCTTAGTCCAGCCATGAGATCAATAAAGTGAAATATGAGTACACAGTGCAAACCTGAGACTGTCAGTAGACATACACAAGCCCCGTGGCACATTACTGCTCTCCACACAAAATGATTTCATATTTGTCTACAGTATCCTGTTTGTGTTTGCCTTACAGTCCATATCAGAGTGAGGAGAGCTGGTATGGGAATGATTCATGGAGAAACACTAGCCTGGGTTTCCCAGCCCCTTCCTCTGTGCTCACCTGCTTGCCACTTTCTGGAATTCCAGCCTCTCTTTCTGGTACTTATTTTCACTTCCTTTTAAGCCTTTATGAAGAATTTACCACTTGTGAAAAGAGGGGAAATGATAACATTTGAGATTAAAACTCCTCTTTTTGAACCAAGAGAAGGTATTACTGAACCTACTTATTTTCTGTTGTCAGTGCCTCTCTCTGGACTCACAAATAACTGCCACAGTGTTATGAAATTTCCTTCCATTTTCCTTTTCTTTACAACTCATATTTTTCATAATCATAGCATAATTAATAATGAAAGGATATGGCTTGCTTTATTGTGAATAATTTTATGCCATGATTACATTAAACAATGCAAAGTTAACAAAAGTTTTGCAATTATACTTCTTTAAACATGGCTAAAGAAGACTCAAAAAAATTCCTGGAATCCTTTTATTGGACTGAACAGACTTCCAGAGTATTTTATGTAACACTACCTCAGAGAAAAAAGTCTGCTACTGCTAAAATATTGGCATACAGTACACAAATATTTTCCTTCACATTCTTAATCTGTTTGCTCAGTGGGAGCATTCTGCTACACATCTATGAATAAGAAACTTAGTCAAGAGGTATCTTGTTCAGTACTGATTTAAAAAAGAAAACAGCCGTAACATTAAATATAACTTCCTTGACTAATTTGCACTACTAGATGAATAAATATTAAACCCAATGAGAGCCATTTCATCAATATTACTTCCTTCTCTTGCAATACATGGGTTTACATTTTTGCTCTTTGGAACTAGTTTTTAATTTGTATTTACTGCATGACATCCTCATTGAGAATGACGGTAATGGTTCATTTCAAGGGATGTGCTACATTAGTGTAAGGAATAAAATAACGTGAGTTTATCTGCTGTGATTTTGTGTATCACATAAACACTGATCTGTGTATGTTATGTGCTGTATTTCTTGTGTTTGTTCTGCAGCTCGGTTGACCGAGTAAAGTTCAAGTGGTTTATTTAAGAACACCATAACCAAGGAGGGTTTTTTTGTGCCTGGAAGCTTGGCTGTTTCTCCAGCTGTTTCCCCCGTCATTATAGCCTTACTGGTGGTGCTAATATTGAAATCACTAGATTAAATAAGGCAGTGTCTGATGGTATTGTAAAGATATTGTGTCACAGACCAATACAAACAGATCATCCAAGTCCCATCTTCACTAGATCTTGATATGTGAATACTGCTTGTGAATGTAAAAATATTGTAACTGATTTTCCTCAATTAAAAAATGCAGCTGTTAGACCAAATTCCTGAATACCCAACAGTCAATGCTTATCAGCATCTTAAGCTGTGAATAAATCTTTGGGGTTAGAAAAGTTATTAAGAGCTGATGTGAAATTAGTATGTATATCCCTTTTTCTTATCTTTTCTACCTAATATTCTCTGCAAAGGACAAATTGTCTTTGCAGATTATTTTATCTGGACTCTAAACCTTCCACAGTAAACTGAGTTTTGGTTACAAAGGAATTCCATTTTCTCTCATGCTGACAGATTCCTCAGGCAGTATGTGAAAGGATTTCACTATTTCTTTCTTATAATATTAATGCCTTACCTATCACTTCTCTAGACCTTCCATTAGTCCTTCACTTCACTATATATTTGAAATATCTTGATCTCTATTTAAAGTACCATATGCAGACATCATTCACATAATGATTCTCTCTTCTGTACTACTAATAGAGATGTTTGTTGTTAAGGACTGGTTGAAACACTGATCACCAGAGAACCCACTGGATGACTGTATGTAATGAATTTCCATTTGTCATCAGCCTTTGTCCACTATCACACAGATCTTTTTTCAATTAAAAATGGTTATAAACAGACAAGTTTAAATTATTTTTCATAGGAAGACTCTGGGGTGTATGTCCTTATTTTTCTGAATCTCAAAATGATGCAATGTTTAGGTCTAATGCTGAAACACTTTTAAAACAGAAGTTTGACAGATTTTAGCAAAGTGAAAAGGCACATCACTTGAACTCAAGCTAAATCCATTTTGGTGTCAGAATTGCTGTTGAGCCATTTTCAAGGAAAACATTTTACTGTGGGTGTTTGTGTATCCACGACTCCATAAAGTCTCCTAGAACCTGGATAACATTCAGAAATATCTAACTCTTAATTCATGGAGATTCCTCCTTTCTACCAGAGGTATATTGGGCCCAAAAGGGCTGCAAGTAATTCTCACATTTCTGCACTGTCCAGCCAAGTAGCACTGTTCTAGAATGTTGTAAAAAGTCACTGGGGTTGCACAGTGCGTGGTCCACCATGTGCTTGCTCCATACTACACACACACAAAATGCAGCTAAATATCTTCCAATTTATTTTATACTGCAAGCAATAAAAATATAGTGTTCCTGTTGCAGTCTCAGTTAATAGACTCACTAGACTCACATGGATCTAGCTCAGGTTTTTCTTTTCCAGTGAGCTAAGTAACCTGCAGCTCAAAGGGTCATCTGAAGGGCAATATGGGGCTTACTGTGTTTGTAGTGGCCACAAGTCTAAACATTCCTATTTATCCATTTATTTTATTCCAATTCCTGAATAAAAGCAATATTTACTGAAAATAAGCCATCCAGATTTTACAGTTCTGTGTATCCTTCACAATTTATGAACTTTCATCACAAAGATGTTTCTAACATATTGCTCACCATATGCTTCCTTAACACCACAGTCATCTATAGTGCGGATTATCTTCCCACATGTACTGATGTTATTAGAATCTGAGGTAAGACTTTTTTCAGGTAAAAGGAGTGTTCTGGAAGAGCTAAAATATAAATTAAATCATCATTAAAATAAAAATTTGTATATAAATATTTTATACTTGTAATTTTTTTACTTGCAAGCAACTGAAGGTAAAATTGTTTTATTAATAAAATGGAGACCTGCTAAGTTCCTCTTGAGAGAAAGAAGACTGGTTTTGGCTGGGATAGAGTTAAATCAGAAGAAAAATACAAGTGTACAAAAGGATAACATGTTCAGTCTTTATAAAAAAACAAGAGCAAAATCATTCAACAATGTTTAGAAGAAGAGAAACAAAGGTGATAAATTTTTTTCTCCACCAGATTTGTCTCTGAAATGTAGAAACAAATGGTCACCCCAAGCTGAAATGAAAATGATGCAAAACAGATTTGTTGTTTCTCTGCTATCAGTGACACTCAGAGTAATCTTATTTAATGATGACAAAAATTATGGAAAGGATATACCGGCATCTGTTCCTTCAAAGTCTACACCCATCTCTATTAGCAAAACATATTATCCCACATGTGGGTACAAATGGGTTTCTTGTATTCTTATCTGAAGTATTGGTACCACTGAAAGAATGTCTGCCAGTGGTCATTTCATCTGTCATTTCATCTAGTGTAGACAAAATGTACTTGTGGTTAGAGATGAAGTAAAAATTCCTAAGTAATAGCTAGGCAAAACTGTGGGTCACAAAAAAGAAAAAGCAGTCAAGCAGACACTATGGAAATTCCCACAGATTCCAGTGATTTAACTCTCACTGTACTATTCTTTCTCACACGACCTTTTTTCTTTCCTAACATAAAAGCAAGAGGTAATGCTGCTTCTCAGATGAGTTTGAAATGGCTGGTCTTGAGGCAATTCTGCACTCTACAGATGTCCTTGATTGTTTGGGTTCGCTCTGTCTTTGGTAAATCTTCTGTGACTTGACTCTATAGAAATATAGTCAATATTTTGCAGCATGAAGAGGAGGGGGTTGACAAACTTCTGACATATGGATGTCCATATGGAACTCTCCATTTCTGGAATTCTCCATTTGTCAGTACAAGGAGCCTCTGTGTAAGCTTGAGCACGGGGTAGCTGTGATTATTGCTATCAGGAAGTAATACAGAATACACTGGAGTACCAGTGGCTCGTTGGAATAAGAAGGAATGTTGACTGTACACAAACTATGTGTTGAATTTGCAGCATATATGCAGTATATGCAAATAGGAATCAATAAAGGCTTTGAAAATACAACAGATGTTTGTTAGTGTCTTTAATAGGTGTAATTGTGTCTGGATGTTGGACACAAAAGTAAAATAAGAATACAATAGCCTACCTTAATACATAAAGGTTACATGGTTCCATAAAAGGAGCAATAAAAGCAATCAGCCTTGTAGTGAGTTTATATGTTTTGTTTAAATATTTGCAGTCTAAGCAATTAAGGACAGTTCTATACCAACCAACTTAGTTAATAAGTCCAGCTGTATTTTACATATTTGTGAAGTTAATAGAGGAAAATATCATATATCTGGTGGTACTAGCTGTGAGTGATGTACAAGTGAAGCACGCATCCACTGCATCTACCATGATACAACACATACAATTAATGAACACCATTTATGAATACAGATATAAATTAAAGAGCTTACTGATAAAAGGCATCTGAAAAGAAATATCAGATATCTGTTATCTGTTTTGTCTCTTCTGGACAAAAAAGATTATAAGCATGACAGTTAAAGGCTGTATTTGTGTGATAGCTTATTTGTTTGTTGTAGTTGAGCCAAACTAAAACAAAAGAGCTACTTAAATAGATTTTGCTGCTGTTGCTGATAGAACACACGCTCTTCATTAACATTTCTCATGTGACTGTTCAGATGGGCAGACTGTTTTAAAAGCATTCTGAGGCTTGTCCTTAAGAATTGGATTCACAGTAATCTAGCACAGCATGAGATGCTCCACAGTTTCTGAGACACACATGCAGAGCTGGAAAATGTAGCACAGCATCTGTAGGAGCACAGCATCTTCCTTGAGCAGTAGCTGGAGGTGATAAACCCAGGGAGATAACTCTAGGCAGGAGCAAACATTTCCCATTATCATCACTGAGAGAACAGAAAACATTAGCCAAGGCCAGAGGGCAGCACGGAGTCACAGAATGGTAGGTGTTTGAAAGGACTTCTGGAGATCACCTAAGTCTAGCAAGTATTCCTTGCTAGAGCAGGATCACCTCGAGCAGATCACACAGGAGGAAGTCCAGGCAGGTTTTGAATATCTCCAGAGGAGACTCATCAGCCTCCCTGGGCTGGCTGTTCTAGTTCTCTGTTACCCTCAATAAAGGGTTCTATGTTTAGATGAAATATACTATCTTCCACGTTGTGCCCACTGCCCCTTCACCAGTCCCATCAAGTGAAAAGCTGCCTCTGCAATAACAAAAACAAAGGTGCCCCATTTCTGGAGCAGGCTGCATAGAGGCACATCTGCACTACTGAACTTTTGCACCCTCCACAAGAAAGTAGTGGCCTAAAAGCTCTAGATGGGAAGAGCTGCTGGCCCACCCACCTCCTCTTGAACCACTGCCAGAGGATTTGGGGGTTAGCATTAAAATGTGCTGTGCAGACATCCATGTCTGTGCTCAGTGGAGCTTCTGGTCAAGCAGGACCATTTTCCCAGGAAGGATGGCTGGTGGCCCTCTACCTCCCTTCTGTCCAACCAGGAGAAACAGACACTTGCCTGATGCTTCCCACATTCACGTGGTAGCTCCCAGAAACCCACCCACTGTTTGAACAGGGACCAGGGATGCAGCTGGACTTCCCAGTTTGGGGAACCACTACTTCCTTGCCCTGCTGCAAGAAGCCAGAGGGCAGGGCCCCCTGGACAAGTGTCCTTGACACTGCTGGCTTTGGTCAGGTGCTGTTGGCTAAGGACTGCCCATCTAGCTCCCACCAGGTATCTGGAAAGCCTGGATGTGAGTGGTGGGGAATAAAAAAAATTTGAAGGAGAAACTTGCAAGGAGGCTGAATGGCATAAAGGTTTGTTGTCAGGAGGAGGAGTAGGAAATGAATGCTCAAGCCTCACAAAGACATCACTAGAAGCAAAAGTATGACTTAGTATTCTGATAAACCATGTTGTCATAAAAAAGCAGTACTGAGACTGTGAGAAAGTCATACCCGATCTTGCAGGAGTGTAGGTCTGTCACTGACTTACTCTCAGAAAGATTTCCAGCTCATATAATTGGGTCTTCTGTCAGGCTTTGGGACAGAGCATCATGGCCTTGGCATAGCCTAGAGGCTTAAATCATGAATGTAATAGAAATGAGGTAGGAAATCATCTGGGAGAAACTGGTAACAAGAGTGAAGAGAGTCTTCATGTGTAAGGAGGCTACTATGGCTCCTTCCTGCTCTATGTTTGCCTCTTCTGCATCTCAATGGGCAAGAAGGAGCAAAAGAAATCACAGAATAGTAGGGCTTTGAAGTGACCTCTGGAGATGATCTAGTCCAGCCTCCCTGAAGAGCAGGTTTTCCTTAAGCAGTCACACGGGAACATGTCCAGGCAGGTTTTGAATGTCTCCAGAGAAGGGGACTCCACAGCCTCTCTGGGCAGCCTGTTCCAGTGATTTTGCAGAATATTTTCGAATATTTTTACTTTGCTATATGTAACATAAAACACATGCTGCAGGGGTAATTTTTGTTTCAGGTCACAACAGTCCTATTGTTAGCAAACAATATTTCTGCACAGAGCACCCTGGCAATGCGCTTGTTATCTGATTTGTCAGGACCTGCCAAAATAAAAGCTTTCAGTGTGCAGGAGCTCATGTTTCTTCTGTTTCACCTTTGCTCTTCCTCTACTAGCAATGCAAGCTTTCCTGTTCCAATCACCATATAAGCAAACTCTGCCGTTATTCCTCTTTCCAGTCTTTCTTTTCTGAGGGAAAGAGTATTTTAATTTTACTCCTAGTTTTGTGCTTAATACATATTTTTATTTGAAATGTAAGAAGTCTGGCTGGCTGCTGCTTACATTTCTCATAATTCCACCATGATTCTTGAGTATGATTTTATTAATGCAAAAGTTGGAGGCAGGTGAGTATCTGCCACAGCAAACTTGATTCATCAGTTATTTTCCCTAAATGCCCAATATCAGGTAACATTGCCACATATGCACATTCCCTGTTGGAATAAAACCATGTGCTGAGTGTCTGCCGGCATGCCACTTCAAATAATGATTGTTGGTGATGCTATGGGCTTCACGTAAGCAAGAGCCACTAGTGATGTTTTGTGTTATAAATGACCTTGGTCACTCTAAAAGGCTCAACAGCTAGCAGACGATGCAGACTGTTTCGTAGCTACCAATGACAGCAACTGTGCTTTGCTCTCCCATTTGCCAAAACCCAACTATGTAAAATAAAGAAGGAACAATGAATAGTTTGCATTTTTCCCATAGTAAGAAATATGTGTTGCATTGGTTGTATCGCTACTTTTTTTTTTTGAGATTTAGTTGTAATCATTTGGTCTTTGATTTTTATTTTCATGTGAGAAGAAAAAACTCCATCAGAGCTTGAACTTAGAGAAGTACAGTTGCATTAGATGCCAGCACTTTCATAAATAATAGTGCTGTTCTCAAACTTATAAGATTAGGAGACCAAGAACACCAAATGTGAAGTAGCAAATAAATCTCCACAGTAAAAATGTAACCATACTTATGTTTTTTGTTATTAATAACTGAGCTATGGATGCATATAGCAGAACTGCAATAACATACACAGCATGAAGGATGTAATTCAATGATCCTAAGTGGGCTGTGACCATGCTTAGATTATCTTCATTCATGCCTGTTTGTTTTCCAGGCATGTGCAGGGAATACATAGGTGCCTTTTTTAAGGACAATTTGTTTAGTCACTGAAGACACCCAACAAAGTTAACTTCCTTTGGGGACCTGTTTACACGCTGATGTTCCATGCAAGCATCAAAGATCTGCATCTGGTGTATCTTGGAGACACTGAAAAATTATGCTTGCAGAGCAATGTAATAACATTTGGGTTGTTTTTTTTTTACATTTAGGGGTGTCTCAACTCTGTTTGTTCTTTATTATTCTGAATGACTGAAACAATGGCAAGAGGAGCAAGTGAGTTCCTTACATTGAATGTGCTAAGGAAAATTTCACAGAAGCATGAATATTACTAGGTAGTTCTAGTGTATGTAAACATTACAACACAGGTGAATGCAGCTGAAATATAATAAAATATCTGTAAATAATGCCACACATTTCTTAGTTTTGTACTACATGTATCTTTCCTCCTTCCCTTAAAAGCACAGTCAAGGCAAAAACTAGTGATAACTAGTCCTGTCCCTATGTCAGCTTCTGGCTGGGCTTGCATGCTCCTTCATAACATTGAACCTCCAAGAACCATTCTTCCAGAGGCAGCTCAGGATTCACCAAAGGGAAAATGTGGTTTGTCTAATAGAGCATGGCAAGCAAGGAGAGACACTTTTTTCTGGTTTTCACATGCACATTACAGTCAGAGACTCACTCAGAGACTGAATCTGAAATGCTTTTTTGTTCTGCAGGGTCTTATGTTCCCAGGGTAGGGGATACATACGAGAGATAGAGGAAGAATCAGCATGGAGTTTGTGAAGCTAAATAATTCCCCAAAACTATTGGAAAGTAAAAGACTGAGGACAGGAGTAAATAACAGTCTTTGCAATGGAGGAAAATCAACACTTTCTCTGAGATCTGTGTAGGGACGTGTCACTTGACATGTTCATAAATGTTGAAGTGTCTTGGAGCTATGGGGAATAGTGAGGAGGCAAATTTGTTGACCGTAATAAATTATTTAAAGGAATGAATAAAGAACTACTGAAGTGAAAACCTGCAGAAGTGTATTCCAAATGAGTTAGAAAAAATAATGTTAAATGGGTGAAAATCAGTATTAAAAAAATGTAAAGCAACATGCATAGGGAAACCCCTGAGATTTATGTGAACTGTACAGATATAGTAATACACTCTACAAGATTTAAGATTGAGACCATATAGTAGATTATTCAAAACCTTTTTTCAGTGCCAGCAGTCACCAAAAAAGGCAGAAAACCCACCAGTTCTGGCTCAAACAGCCCGTGATGTCTTCAAAAATCATTTGAATTACTAAGAAAGAAAGTCTTTCTCTGACTAGCATGGGGGTTTTACACAAATTCTGGGTCATCGCAGTGCCTGACAGCTCCAGGATGGCACCCTTCCAGAGAGTCAGCTGATTCTTTCAGGATAAGTCACCTGCTCTATGTTCTCGGGACCAGTCATCTGCTCCAGTGTGTCATCGTCTAGCACTTGCTTTGGGTTAACCATACCTAGCAAATTGAAACCTCTGTGTCCTTGCTGGTAATGCTACTTTAGTCACCAATCTTTGCAACAGGTTGGAGCTCTATGTCACATCACTTATGTATAAGCACAATCCTTCCCAACAGAAATATAGATATTCTCAATCTAGAAAGTGAGCTTTAGTTAGACTATATGCACTTCTTGAGCCTTTCTTAACTAGTTTGATGCCTTAATGAAAAAAACTAGGTGTAATATCTTCAAAGGAGAGGTGTTTTTTTCTCATTATGACTGAAAAATGCAGAAAGTGATAACTGTCTTAGTTTACAGGTGTTTGCATGTTTTTAAATTATGAAACATTTTAAATTCAGGAAAAAAATGTAAAATAGACATGAAATATCTAAAATCTTGAAAGTAGAGAAACTGGGCAAAGCATAAGCTCTAGACTATCTTTTTGAAACTTCAGAAGCAATGTGACTTGTATTTTGGGAAAGTTGGGTTATTTTTAATGGTAGCAGAACCAGCTTAAAAGTTGGAGCATCACAGTATGTTTCTTAAACTTTGATTTTACTGACTATAAAAAAACAGTAGTATTTTAGCCTGTGCTCTTTCTAGAAAGTAGTGGACTTATTTTGCAAAGATTGTCTTGTTTCTGAAAGAGAAAGAAGTCTGTTCTCACCTCCTAAATATGGATTCTTCTAGTCTGCATTTTGATGAATTAGAAGATGTTTTAAGGCATCTGTTAATGCCGCCTCTTTTTCACTTTTTGATTTCCATGAACAATTGTGATGAAAGTAAAACTATCTTCTTTTGCTGGAAAGGACTCGGTGCTTATCCCATGATAAAGAAAAAGTGAGAGAACTTCTTGCATAGCAGAACATATTAGTCCAAATCTAAAACAAGAGGATCATTTTACAGCTAAAGAATCTCTGTAGCAATTCATAGGAAAATTCACATCATTAGATTCTGGATGTATATTAACCTATATTTTAATTGAATTATTCTAGATTTTGAAATGAAAGCAATCAGAAAGACTCTCCTATTCTCTAAAAGATGGCAGGATGTTACGAATGTGGTTTCAGTCTTACGCAATGTGATTATCTTCTACATTTCAACCAGCTGCCACAGTGGCACTGTAATACTGTGCCATGTTAAAAGCCATATTCAACTTTTCTGAAGTTACATGCCCTCAAAATGCTCTTTATGGTCTGGAGAAACCTGCTTCTTACAGAATATTTGCAGCATGTGGGACAGATTCTCTGTGCCTGATATGTGTATGGTAAACATCCACTGTCTAGGCACGTATGCACGAAAATAAAATCCTTGTTATTATAAAAAACATTAAAAGTGTCTTCTATGTTTAGAAACCATGTCTTATGTTTGGAAATGCATGTAAGCTGTCCTTGATCTGCTGAAGGATGGTGTTTCTGCAGCATGTTACTTCAGGTTTCCAGGGACTTTCAGTCTCTCCAGTGTGTTTTAGCAACCCCCACTGCTAACTTCTCCCTCTATATATCTTTTAATGGAGCGTATGGTAGGTGGCGTTACTCAGGCAACAGATGTGTCTTTATGATGCCTACAATTTGTACTGTGCATGCAGGGACCTCTAGTATATAAACAGAGGTTGGTAACACTTGATAAGGTCGTTATACTGGCTATTTTTGTTACACATGTCAGCAAACTCTAGGACTGAGAGAACCTAGTGCAATATATCTGCCAACCCCCCCATTTTTATATGTTGCTTATTGTAGATAGGCTGTAAGATTATTTGATTTATTAGCTTTTTATGGGCCCTCTGCTATGCTAGTATGATTGGTACCTTGACAGTCCCTTTCATTAATATCCCATAGTAGAGTATTTATGACACCACAATTGACTTGTGGAGACATATTTCACACATCTGCATGGTAAGTTAAAAAGCTGGATAGACATGAATTTTGTGTCAGAGAGTAATAAACAGCACTGGTTACAGTTACAACACTGTGACTGTGCTAGTAATAGGAGTCGACTCTAAAACTAAAGATAAATATAAGGTCTTCCCTTACAATCAAATGAAGTAAATACTGTATCAGCAAAGAGCATTGAAAATGGATGTGCAGACACTGCAAGCCACAGCAGCGTCCTTAAGGTATCATGTTCTTCTGAAATGCAGGTTTGAAGGGGGCTCTTGCTGTGGCAAGCTTCATTGGTCCAAGCAGACTGAGTCCTTTTTTTGTGCAAGTAAAAGTGAAAGCAAGTGGGGGCAGTCAGTTGTAAGGTCTGGTCTGAAAAACTCTTTTTTGCTTTAAATACAAAGGCACATACTACACACCGGCTGAAACCCGTGTTGTCTCTGGGTATGCAGAGATGAGCCATTTTCAACTCTTATTGGGAGAACCATGAGAGAGTTCTTTAGCAATTAAGAAAATGTTAGCAGGCAACATTGAGTCAGATTCTGCTGTGCTTTACACATGTAATCATTAGAGTGGGTGCAGAACAAGCTATAGTACAGTGGCTTTTGTCTTCATATATTCTAATAATAGATTAATAATTGCTGCCTGAATTTTGATTCAGTATACTGACCAGTCTGAATCAAGGCTTGGGTTATACTTTTCTCTGATAAAGTGAGCCTAGAAAATGGTGCACCTGGTAGATTGGTAATATTGTCAGTCTCACCAGCTGTATGTATAATGCAGAAGGTGTTTCCAGCATTTATTCTGCATAGAACAATTTACCTGATTTAGGAAAATTATGGCTAGGTCTAGCCAAAGCTATCATTAGCATTAGGAAATATATGCCTGTTAAAAACCAGGTTTGAAGAACACTATAGTCATAATATATTGGCCTATAATTTACTGAGTTTTCAGTATATTGATATCTGTTCTGTCTTATGTTGGTTACAACCAAATGGTAGTTTTTGAATGGAAAACCACTTTGTATGACAAGGAACAAACACAAGTAAGACATGTATTAGAATAACAAAATCAAAGAAATACACAATCTGACACCTTTAGGAAGAAAACACATTAATGTCAACAATAGAAGGAATTTTGCATCATTTAGGTAGACTAGAGTTGAGCAATCACCATAAAAAGATAACTTTTTACAAAAGGTAACTTTTAAAAAGATAACTGAGGAAATAGTCTAATAGCAGATACAGTGTTACTAAAAAGATTGTAATCAAAATACAGAACATGTTAACATGTGAGAAACTATTCAAATATATCACTCCACTGCAGGATAGATTTTATTAGTCTTCTCAGATAGCATCAGATGCCAATATCTAATTGAGCTACAAAGCCAGCTAAAAAATATACAAACAGAATTTATTATATATGTAAAATCTATGCTGTTTGGTTTAGCTTGGTTTCTAGAGAAACAAGAGATATCTGATCTTTATGTTCACCAGTGACAGTTCTTATCACCAAGTTATAGCACCTGTCTCTTTCCTTCTAGCTCTCCTAAGCCCAGGTAATTTCCAGTCCACTGTACAGGTACCCAACTCAAAGAATAGGATGGAGAGTATCAAGGAGTCACTGGAACAGGCTTCTCAGAGAAGGCACAGAACCAGGGCTGTCAGAACTTAAGGAGCATCTGGATGACACAATCATATGGTTTAGTGTTAGGTAGTTCCGTGAGGAGCTGGGAGTTGGACTCAGTGTTCCTTATGGGTCTCTTCCAACCTGACATCTTCTATGATTCTAAAATTCTCTGACAGATAGTCCTCAGCTTTGTAATTATGTTGCTTTCTAGAAATAAGTTTGGTTGCCTTTGAATTAAGGAGTCTTTCACATTTTGGCTGATAGCTCTGTGTAAAGTGACTGTATAAAAGATAGTCGTCTGTGTGTCCTTCTAGTTCATTATTATAGGAAAGGCAAACACGTGTAACTGCACTGTGTCAAGGCATGAAGCCTCTCAGTTTGGTAGAAAAGTTTAAACTCACATCTGAGCATGTAGTTTTGTAAAAAATACTACCTCTTTCTCTGGTTCCTGTGCAGGTAAGGTAGAAGAGAGAGTTCAGCCTTCCAGCCCTGGTGGCATGAGAAACTTCTGTGACTGGCATATAATTGATAACTGCTAAACTAGTTGCTTTTTAGATTGAATGTTTGGATTTGTGTGCCTTTATGCATCTGCAGCAAGCTCTTTTATGGGTGTGCAAATTGTAAGGCTAAAATAATTGCCTTTTTTAATAGTACCTTTTTTTTCCCTAAATAACAGCACTGGACAAATGAAGTCACCTACCAAGTTCTCAAAACCTCACTCACTTCAGAAACTATTCTAAACAATAAACACAGATTCTTTGTATGTTAAAGGGGCCTGAAATTTATGTGACTGAAAATGTTTTGGCTCTGGACAAGGAACTGCAGCATTTATGTTGTTCACATAGAAAGTATTAGCTTCTTTAGAGAAATGTTTTTTTGTGAATAATTGTATTTCTATAACTTTTTGCGATATAAAGCCATTTAAACTGGGTCACACTTCAAAAAATGTTTCTAAAGGTGTAATTTGAGAAGAGTCTGGCCTACCCAGCTTATTTTCAGCTTGACATTGAAATACTGCCATTTCTCCATTTGCTATGGCATATTACCAGTGAGTCCCCCATGTGCCTAGTTACACAATGCTCGCGGTGGGGAGGGTAATAGGACTTGGAAGCAACTAAGCACTCAGGTTTCAAAGTCAAGGTAAAAGCATCCCTGTAAGGTGTACTTTTGTCAGGTATCTCACCATAGCATGTCCCAGGTGAGGGACTCTGGTCTCAGGAGAATAGCTGAAACAGAGTGTTTCATTTAACTTTCCAGGGAAACACTATGATCGGGGTCAGACATCGTTATTACCACACCACAGTAGAATATGAACAAAGCTGTAAAAAGAGAGACTCGGTATTGCACTGAATCAAAGACAAGAGTGTTTTAAATGGTTCAATTGCTCAATTCAGGCCTTGGCTGTTAAGCAAGTTAATAAAATACCTAATCATTAATTATATAATTTTATAGCACTTTATATCTACGTGTCATACAGAAATTAACTAAAATGAAGTAATTTAGGGAATATTCCAACTTTACCAGTTATAACACTTGACAAGTTTTATTTAAAGGTGTAGGGAGAGGCTGTATCTTTTATTTAGCATTATTTTCAATGCTAAATACTAGCACAGCATATATTATTAAGGCTGTATATTTTAAAGCCTATACAGTAGGCTTTAAACAGTATGTTATAAAGGTTAATTTTAAGCCAGTGTGAGTCACTGCATTTCTCCCTTATTCCTTGTGGTATACCAAATATTGAGTTTGCAATAGATGTAATGATAACAGTATTCTAAATCTCTCTATATTTACATAGATGAGAAGAAATAAAAGCTATCTATCCAGCATGCTTGGTACATGCCATTATAGTTGTCATAGTGTGAAGTCACTGTGAATACAGGAAGATACTTTTCTAATGCTATATTTAACAGAGGTGGATTTAGTGTAATCATTAGTAATGATCTTTATACAGAATTCTGAGCACTTTGCAAATTTATGTACTGGCATCTTCCCTATTTAATAGATGAGGACATTCCAGTCCCTAATAATAAAATATTCTACATATTTTAAAAATACCCTATAGTTTAATCTCAAATGTTTAACTACTTAATGATGGATTATGACATTTGATTGTAATCATATGGTTTGGATTAATGTGATTCAAAACATAAACATTGGTAGTAAACTGGAGTGTTCTTACAGACAGGCTGCTTCAGAGGAAGAGAACTGCTTTGCCAATCAGATTAATAAAAATATTTCATACAATTGACAGAGCAATGTTTTAATAAAATCTCTTAGTGCTGCTGGTTGGAATAGAGAGATTCTATTGCTAGTTTCTGACAAAGGTGGAAGAACAACCACAGTACAAGGGAGAAAAGAAAAAAAACTTTCTTTCAGGCATTCCATTTATTCAAAACAGAAAAATCCTGCAATGATCTGAGCCAGATTACTAGAACAGGCTTTGAAACATAACCAGTTTTGCTACTTTCTTGGTAATCATCTCTGCACCCTTGGTGAACCGCTAACAGAATCTGACACCTATACTGTTCAGATGTTGCAATGAAATGTGTATTTCTTACAGCTCCAAATCCAGAGAAATATAGAAGACCTGTGCTATCATGTCTCTGTGAAGAAAATATCTGTATCTTGGAAAAGAAAGATGGTTCAGTTTGAAGTACTGTTCAACAAATCATAGAACTTGATTGAAATCTTATAGCTCTGTATTAAAGTAATTTTTTTAAAATGTAAAAGCAGGCTACAATATGATTACAGCCAATTCTGACTGTATTCTAATGCCAAAAACTTCGTAAAGCAATTTCACTCTAGAATAGCTTGAGTGTAATTTTTCAATACATCCAGTGATTTCCTATATTTTGCAAGACAGGCTTTTTACAGTATTCCTAAATTCTCTTCTGTACTATTCCTTTCCCTCTCTTGTTTAGAATGAGGTTGACTATCTTTAATTTGTTATCTGTTTTTCACCAGTTCTCACCGAACAAGGATAGTATGCATCCTTTCCATTGTATTCTGCAAGGGTAGAAAATGCAACTGTGATTTCCTCCTCCTCAACTTGCTTTATTTCACCATGCTTACAGATAAACTGTCTCTCCTTTAAAATGGGAATCATAGGATGGTTTGGGTTGGAAGGACCATAAAGACCATCTAGTTCTAGTTCCAACCCACCTACCAGGGGCAGATTCCACTAGACCAGATGGCTCATAGACCCTTATTCAAGCTGGACTTGAACACTTCCAGAGAAGGAACAACCACAAACTCCCTGGGCAAGCACCTACATAGTGAGGAACTTATTCCTTACATCTAATCTAAATCTACCTTCTTTCACATTAAAGCCATGACCTGTTATGCTATCACTACAAGCCCCTCTCCAGCTTCCTGTAAGCCCCCTTTAAATACTGAAAGAACTTGCTGTAAGTTCTTCCTGGAACTTTGTTCTCCATGCTCTCTTCACCTGGGGAGGTTGTCTTAGTTGGAGAGATTCTCTAGCATCTTCATGGCCCTACTCTGGACTGTCACCCATCTCGTTTTTTCTGGTGCCTAGGCCTTAATTTGATAATTTAACTACGTTTATTTAACATTACATTATTTGACATCTAGTGGTTTTACATTCTCTCTCTTTTCCATGGAGCAACAGAGTATTTAGAAGGTGGTCAAAACTGAGCTTTCTTAGCAATAAAAGACTTTACCAAGACCCTATTCATAAGCTCCATGTTCTCTCTTTCCAGACTTTTCATTTGGGTGACACAAGCACTCTTTTTGGTTAACAAGATTTAGCAGTACACTTTGTATATATAATATGTGTCTCATGCTTTTCCCTTGAAACATTATGTATGTGCTTTAGTGGGTGAAACTGGAACATCCTGCAATCTGTCCATCTCTGACAGCTTCATTTCTTTATTCAGTGGCTGCTCTGGTGCTGATAGAGGTGTCAGAAGAAAATGACTATCAAATGTGTAGATTTGTCATTTGTATGAATCAGTTTTATCACAGCTCCAGAGTATCCCCAGAGACAGCACTAACTGCTTTGCTTTTCATTAAAAGTCACTGTGTTCCCCAATAGGGGCAGCTGTGTAGCCATTCATAGAATCACCTTGTTCAACATTTAGAATACAAACATTAAAATATATCCATCTTTTCTCTGAATTTATCCATTGTTTTCCAAAGGGCTTCAGTAGCATTCCTTCTAGTTATTGCTTTTCTGTGTCTAGATATCATGTTTATCCCAGAGACAGTCCATGTTTTAGCACATCTTTTCACAAAGCACGGTCTCTTGCCCAAAGTGCCTGAAATAAAACAAATGCGAAGAGATTTAAAGCTGAGTTGTGGCGTAGCTCAAAGCCAAAGTTAAACAGATACGTATTTTTTTCCAATTGAACCTTAAATGCATGTCAAAAAGGAACAAATACCTGGTATTTCCTTGGGAATACAAAGCCAAAGTTAAACAGATACGTATTTTTTTCCAATTGAACCTTAAATGCATGTCAAAAAGGAACAAATACCTGGTATTTCCTTGGGAATACAAGACTGTATGAGGAACTGGAGCTCCAGAGCAGTTGTAAAGCCTTGCAGAGGTTTCTTACAGGTTTTGTGGTTTCTGGTTGGTTCACTTGAGATTTTTTAATCATCTACTTAAAAAGTGGGATTGAACAACAACAGCACTTCGGCTTCTTTTGTCATCTGCTGTCAACCAGAAGGTGGGTCTTTCAAAACATATAAACACCAAGTATTTTGGTCTCCTTCTCTGTAGACGTTTCAAACCTGCCTGGACTTGGTATGGTTGATCCTGCTGTGGCAGGGGGATTGGACTGGATGATCTTTCGAGATCACTTCCCATCCATAATACTATGTTCTATGATATATTTTATACAGTCCTTTTTATTTACAAAGGATGCACATAAACTTCTATTTTCTTAAATGCCATCACAGTGAAACAATAAAATTCTAAGTTTCAGGTTTAATTCTACATTGAATTCTCCCATCAATTAAATGTGTGATTCTTACCTCTACCTCTACCTATTATCTTTTGGCTTCTTCTTGTTCTCTGGTTTTGATGTTTTTGGATGTTCCTGAAAGACATTTCCTTCAAATGATACCCAGTAAATTTCTACACCTGCTCTGTGATCTGCGTAAGTGATCCTGTTGTTTCAAGTAGAAGGACATATACCTTCTATTTCTCATTTTAATGATGTTGTGAATGATGGACTTGACCCAGTATCCACAAAGTTTCATCTAACTTCTACCACATTTATTTTATAATCTCAATCTTTTAAAAAATGAATCAGTCCCAATCTGCTTGAAATTTTAATCAGAGGCAACAAACAGAATACAGTCTTCATATTCTAAATGCCCACTTTGTTGCACCTTTATATCTTCCCAGGAGTATTTATAGTAGATATGACAGTTGTTATGGCATAGGTCATGCTGCATCAAACTTTGGTAGCTCACTTTCATCCATAGAATCATAGAATCTTTTAGGTTTTAGATCATTAAGCCCAACATTTAACTCTGCTAAGCCCACTGAAGAACCATGTCCTTGAACTCCATAACTAGACTTAAACACATCCAGAGATGTCAATTCAACTATGTCCCTGGGCAGCTTGTACAGTGCTTGAGATTGAGATGTCCTTAAATGAGTCCCTACAGCTCCTGTGTAGAAACAGCTAACAGAGACTGGTGTTCTTGAAGGCCTTGAGGCTGATGGCTAAAATTATGCATAATGTGGAATCAGATAATTTAGATTTGATCCTATGGCTATGTGTGCCCACCTCATAGCCTGGAATGGGTCAACAAACAAACTGTCCTGATCAGGATTATTAATGGTGAAAAATATGGCCAGCAGATCAACATCGCTGATTCTGCCTCTCTGCTCTGCTCTGAGCCTTACCTGGAGTACTGTGTCCAGCTCTGGAGCACTCAATACAGGAAGGACATGGACCTGATGGAGTGAATCCAGAGGAGGGTCACGAAGATGAGTAGGAGACTGGAACACCTCTCCTACAAGGACAGGCTGAGGGAGATGGCGTTGTTCAGCTTGGAGAGGAGAAGGCTCCAGGGGACCTGATAGCAGCCTTCCAGTACCTGGAGGGGGCCTGCAAGAAGGCTAGAAAGGGCCTTTTTACAAAGGCCTGTAGTGACAAGAGGCAGTGTTTTCAAATTGGAGAAGGGCAGATTGAAATTGGATGTTAGGAAGAAGTTTTTTAGCATGAAGGTGGCTGAACACTGGAACAGGTTGCCCAAGGAGGTAGTTGAGGCCCCATCCCTGAAGATATTCAGAGTGAGGCTGGACAAGGCTCTGGGCAACCCGATCAAGTTAAGGATGTTCCTCCTCCCTGCATGGGGGTTGGACTAGATGACCTTTGAGGGTCCCTTCCAGCCAGGGAAATTCTATGATTCTATGTTAGTGGCTAGTTGGTTTACTGCAGAAGGATATACTGACAGTTTTTTTAACCAAGCTAATGTACACAATCACCACAATACCAAAAATATTTTAGCCTCTTCCACTACACTCCCACTTAAGCCCTCTAAAACTAATCTTTAAGTGCCCCAGCTGAAAATAGCATCAGCATGATGATTCTGATCACATAATTCAAATGTAGTTCATATGTTTATATAAACCTTTATTGGCTTTTCTAAGCTGACTTCTGTAACTCTGTCATGTTGGAGTAGAAAATCACCATAGAAATGGTATAAAGTTTACATGGGACAAAATATAACATACATGCAAATCACCACAACAATCTTTCATTGATGTCCAATACTATAAAATTTTCTGCTTATGTTCTCTCATGATTCTTGTTGTCAAGGTCAGCTTTCATCCTACACAGCATTAAGCACACTGTAAATCAAGGCCCATGACTGAAAGATATCCACAGTACCAGCAAAAGCAATATAGTAGCTAGTGTCAACCAGTGTTCAGGAACTGTTATTCCTGGCTAGCACCATTATAACCACCTGGCAGATGTTCATTGTTCTCCACCTCATTCTTGCCCTTTTATTGTCCTGCACATTTTACACCCTAGCCAATGACTCCACTAATGCAGCAACAAATGTATTGACAAGCTCTGCAACAGCTGAGCCCATCCCAGTTATTCAGTGCCAGTCAGACAGCTGGGAAGCTGGGAGTGATCTGAGAACTGGCTGCAATGTTGTTTCACAGACCAAAAAAGAGACTGCAAGGTTTTTTTTTTGCCTGTACTATGGCATTGTTTGCTGATCATGGTTGTTGGCATAGAAAAGTTAATTCAGGGGAAAGGAAAGAGGAAAATATAGGAATCAGTTAGGGAATTGCATTGAGAATAGGGAATAATTTCCCAAAAGTGAATAAAGAAATTCTGCAAAATCAAAATTTCAGACTAAATGTGGACAGTTAAATTATCACTATCATTCCCATAGCTGATGTAATACTGATGACATTATTCAATTTAAGTTAACTTAACTACATGGGTGAATATATTGCTAACCTGAGTGTTGGTGCTATTGAGTATTCTTGTTTTTATTACTCTTTCCTTTTTCTCTCTCCCATTGCTTGTCTTCAAACCTCTGTTTTTTTTTTTTTTTGTTCTATTGTGTCATTTTTATTTTATTAGAGGTTTAAAAAAAGATGAAGTAATGGGGAATCTCACCCAACTGAAATGTCCTTTTGCAATTCTGGAAGTGTTTATCTCTCACATTTGTTGGCATAGAACTCTAGTGACATAGAAATTAGATTCTATATAGACTGAAAGAGCTCTAACAGTGTTGCACCCCTAGATTATTATTTAGGAGAAATTTGAAGACAGGCTGTTAAGTACAATGAATTTTTAATGATAAAAAAGATAGATTACTGTATTACTGAAGGAAAGCCTTTCTAAGAGATAAGGAAGGAGAAACTTATGCATGACTCACTCCACTAACACTAATTATTAACTGCATAGATCCATATCACACAATCCAGCAAGTTCTTGATTTCATCACCAACCTCTAGGGAATTTTTATCTTTACCAACAGACCATACTGAGAAATGAGTTAGATGTTGAGAATGAGGAAGGGTATTCTCCCTTGATAAGAGAGGGAACAGACATCTAAATTTAAAAAAATAAAATTATCCAAACCAAACCACCACAAAAGAAACAAGCAAAACTTCTGTGGTTTAAATTCACCAAAGTCACCATTGTGAATATGCAGATGCCAAGGATGGCTCCAGAAAACATGCCTCCCCTTCCCCTTTCTCAAAGTCCTGAAGGAGAACCTGTAAATTAAATCTTTATGAAGTTCACAGATCACAGGTACTTCTACACAGCTCATGTTTCTACAGACACTTAGCAAATACATTCAAATTCAACAAGGCAAGTGCTCCTGTGTGTACTGTACAAAACATAGATTTGTAGATTCATGGAATGGTTCAGGTTGGAAAGGACTTCAAAGATTATCTAGTTCCACACCCCCTGCCATGAGCAGGGACAGCAGGTTGCTCAAGACCCCAGCCAGTCTGGCCTTGAACACTTCCAGGGAGGGGGCAGCCACAATCTCCCTGGGCAACATGTCCCAGTGTCTGACCACCCACATCACGAAGAACTTCCTCCTGACTTTCACTCTAAACCTACCCTCTTCCAGCTTGAAAACATT
>VZRI01003031.1:47865-82178 GCA_013397515.1 Upupa epops
TCTCAATCTGATCCCCACCCAGCCTGTATTTGTGCCTGGAATTGTCTGGACCCAGGTGCAGGACCTTGCACTTGGCCTTGTTGAATCTCATGAGGTTGGCACTGGCCCACCTCTCAAGCCTGTCCAGGTCCCTCTGGATGGCATCCCTATCCTACAGTGTGTCCACCACACCACACAGCTTGGTGTCATCGGCAAACTTGCTGAGGGGGCACTCAATGCCACTGTCCATATTGCTAACAAAGATGTTAAACAGCACTGGTCCCAGCACTGGCCCTTGAGGGATGCCACTTTGAGCTGTTGACCACAAATCTCTGAGGTTGACCGTCCAGATGATTCATTATCCAGTGAGTGGTCCGTCCATCAAGTCCGTGTTTTTCCAGTTTGGTGACCAGGGTGTCATATGGGACAGTGTCAAACGCTTTACACAAATTCAGGTAGATGATGTTGGTTGCTCTTCCCTTGTCTTCTTGTGCCGTAACACCAACATAAATGGCCATCAAATCAGTGAGGCAGGATTTGCCTCTGATGAAGCCCTGCTGGTCACCAATCACCTCTTCATTTTCCAGGGGCCTCAGCAGGGCCTTCAGGAGGAGATTCTTGCCAGGCCCAGAGATGAGGCTGACTGGCCTACAGTTCCCAGGTTCTTCCTTTTTTCCCTTTTTTAAATGTGGGGGTGATGTTTTCCCTTTTCTAATCAGCAGGAACTTTACCAGACTGCCATGATCTTTCAAGTATGATGGCTAGTGGCTTGGCAACTTTATTTGCCAGTTCTCTCAGGACCCATGGGTGGATCTCATCAGGCCCCATGGACTTGTGCATGTTTAGGTTCTTCAGATGGTCTTGAATTTGATCTTCACTGAAAGTGGTTGGATCATCTTTCACCCTGTCTCTATCTTTGTCTGGGACTTGGGTGGAGTGTCTAGAGCCTTTGCCTCTGAAGACTGAGACAAAGAAGTTGTATCTCAGCCTTCTCCATATCACTTGTGATCAGGACCTCAGCCATGGAGCAATGCAGTTACCACCAAAACCATGGGGGCAGCCTATCCCTCTTGCAAGTCACCATGGGAACTCAGAGTATACTCCTCAGGCATAGGTTTGCCTCTGAATCTCAGGACTGCTGATGTGTAACCTGCTTTCTCAGGGCATAATTGCCTTTAGAAGCTACTTACAAATTCTGTACAGTAATGACTTGTCTCCAATAAATTAATGAAGTCATTTGTATCTACCACGGTCCCAGTGATAATCACTGAATTGACTTTCACCTCGGTATTTAAGCACTTTCACTTGGTATTTAAACAAGAGCTAAATTGTCAAAGTTCCAGAGAAGAAAAAAAATCATACTTTTGACCACCAACCTGCTACTGTAATCATTACAAAACCATGAGATTTATCTGAAAGAAACAAAATCTGTTCTTTCTTTCTCCATCTCCAGTATATGAAAATGAGGAAACTATAGCATTTTTAACAGCAGGGATTGCATAAAATAATTGCATCTGCAGCCCAAGTGCCACCACTTTGTCCTGGGATTTCTGCCAAGCCAGGAGGCTGCTCATTTGTAATTAACATTTCTCATCCCAATATTGTTGCTGATGAGTCCCCATACAGTTTCAAGTACAGATGCTTCCTACAGTAGTTATGAACACAGGATCTCTGCTTGCATTTCTTCAGACAACTCAGGCAGTTCTCTTCTTGCCAAAATGTGAGGTAACTCCTTTGTCTCTGGACATCGGAGATTTTCATACTGGTTTGGGCTTTATTAGGAAGTCTTTTATCATTTGTTTGGATCTGCTGGACCTCATTTCTTACTGGCCTGGTTCCACCTGAAGCTAGACATCCTCCATGTCTTGTTGAATTATTTGTCCATTCAGTTGGGATGGACAAAGAGATTAGCCAGATCACATCCTGATGCATTTCAGCCTGGCTCTTCTGAAATTCCCTGGCATCATTTCTTTGCAGTCTCTTGGAAACTTTGCTAAATCTAAATGGAAGACTATGCAATTACAAGTGATGTGGTGATGTGAGCAACTGTTCTCGAGGATATGTTAGGTAAGCATGAAGCACAGTGGTAACCAGCCAGCATGAGAAAAGCACTTAGGGAAATATAGGCTTCGGTTATTTCCTTTACAACTGTTAATAAGCAAAAGAATACACTGTCAAGGGTTTATCTCAACTCATGCCTGGCTTGCCATTTTTGTCATCAGTTGATCAGGTCCCTCATGAAATTAACCAATTAATTTAGTTAATGTGCTAATGGGCCATAAGAAAAACAAAACAAGGAAGGTTCAAAACCACTTATTAAAGTTGCAGGAAAACCTCAAAACATGTCACTGAAAGTGAAATGGAGAAGAAGCTGGAATGAGGAAGCTCCAAACCAGTTGTACCAGTTCACAGAATCAGAAAAATTCATCTTGGAATCATGAGGTGCCATAACAACTTCCCAATGCCTTGGGTAAGAAATCCACTCAAACAACTCTAAAAGGACCTGTTTTTAAATAACATGATTAGGTTCTACTAAGTTTTATCTATGCTCTATTATTCTACTTGTTTCTGCTGGACTTACTATTACTTGGTGGCCAATCTAGTCAAGAACCAGGGTCGTTATTTCAGCAACTTCCCTGTTTCAAACAGCCTATGATCTAAAAATAGATGAGAAGAAACAAGAAAATAAACAGGGAGCTTAAGGCAGTTCAACCAGAGACAAATCCGTGCATGATCTTGCACATGATCTTCCTAGTCTCATAGCAGTGTAAGCACAGAGATTTTTCTTAGGGCATTTTTTAAACAGAAAGCAACAATAAAATTAGAAAGTCTAGCAATTCTGTCTGATTAGCAGCAGTATGTAGCCTCACAGCAGTAAAAGTGACAGAAGCAGAAGGTGTATGGAGCCAGGTCTTATGTGCTCTTTAAAAAAAGAGACAAATTATTCTATTCTCGCTGTAGTATAAACAAGAAAGCCATGAAGGCAGGAAAATGCAGGGGTGACCTCACTAGTGACCTGGAAGAATGACCTTTGCATCAATTTTCCAAAAGGAATGGGAAAAGAGGTGTTAAGGCCAAAGAAGGGTCTTTAAATTTAGTGGTTGCCAGCAACTTTTTCCTTCATTATTAGGACGTGTTATACACAAAAAGATGAATATATGAAACCAGAACCATCGATAGTTTAATAGTTATACAAGTTGCAAAGTGAGACTTCAAACATTGTTCCAATGAACGATCCGGAAAAACAGATAAGCAATAATTTCTTCATGTTATTGGAGGGGAGAAGGAAGGAACTCTGACATTAAGAAAAAGGACAAAAATTAATGAGGAAACTTCTTGATTGTGGATGACAGAAATCCAGGTTCTATTCTCAGCAGATTTAAACAGACTTGCTCTAATTTAGCGTGGATGTAATTAAGAATAAAATGCAGTCCAGTAAGGCCACATGGGTTTTATAGCAAGCTCAGAGCTTTCAGTGTGAGTATATGAATTCATTACTGTGGGATCAACACTGTTTGAGAAAAGCAACCTTGAAGTGCAACAGTATGTATAAAATATTCCTGCTCAAGCAGCATGTATCTCTCTAAAAAAACTTCCAAACATGAAGAAATAAAGAAGATATGTCAATGATCTGAGAAATCTGCTACCAGACAACTAGAAAATTGATTTTATTACAACTATTAACTACTCATATTCTGAAATTGTTAGTGAAGGAAGGTTCATCTTCCGCTTGGACCTTTTGAATGTCCAAATGATGAGATGAGTTCAGAGAAACATTGTTTAATAAAGACTTCACACAAAAAAAATACATAAAATAATTTGAAGTATCTAAGCACCTCCAAATTTCAATGTTTGGGAAAAACAGTATTTCCAAGGCTTTTTGGTTCAATGAAAAAAAGGAAAGTCCCAACCAACATTGCTTTCTAAGAGGCAAAGCATTACCAGGATTTCCTGATACATGAGACTTGAATTTGTCACCAACAAACGTCTGAACAAAAGAAGCTTTTTCCTATCAAAAATTTGATTGTTTGCAAACTAAGCAATAATATGCATCCAATGTACATCCAAAGAACAAAAATTAGAATAATTTCTGTGGATGAATAATTATTGTGGATGTTTCCCCAATGATGGATTAAACAGAGGGGAAAAAGTCTTCTGAAAATCTCAGAACAATGTCTGGTAGTCAGGGTTTAGGTGGGACCCAACAAATCCATCCCCAGGAAATAGCATGCCTTTGTTACATTAATGGAAGTTAGGTATTTACTATAACTCATTAAATCTCAATTCTGCAATATGGCCTTTGTGCAGAGCTCTAATGTCAGCAGTGAATTATCCAGAGAACCACAACTCCACAGGTCTCCTGAAAAATTTTCCACTCACACAAAATTTATTTCAAGAATGAATGATGCCACTCAACAATCCTGAGAAAAAGCAGACTTTTACTTTTTCCCTGCTATCATTTTGCTTGAAATTATTCAGCCCTCTGCAAGCAATGAATATGAATCAGATATTTATGAGGTAAGGACCCTACAGTGTCTGGAGTCATTGAGATCTTTCATTTTTCTTGTTCAAATCAAAGTACCTGTCATTCTACTTTGAAACTCCTGCTACTAGTCTCAGAAAAAAAGGTTCTTTTTGTCATTTTATATGTTGAGTGCCTTGTTGACAGGATGAAATCTTGTTTAGAACTCTTTCAGGCATCACGATATTGTGTTAACAGAAAGGAGGGGCATTAAGTCTTACTTTTGAGAACACTCTTGCATGAAACACAAATCTTAAAATTAGCTAAAACCTGAACTAACTGCCAGAATCTGTCTGAGAAAAAACTTGGTAATAGTGTAGTATATAACAGCATAATAGAGTAATGGAATTTCCTCTGAGGTCAGAAAATGGTTTTAAAATCAACATACTGTTTCACAGATTACAACACAGCAGAAAGGCAGCCATCCAGGAGGTTCCTGGAGTGTGTGGAAGAAAATTTCTCCATACAGGTGATGAGGGATCATAAAATCATCATGGCTGGAAAGTCTCTCTGGGATCAAGTCCAGCCCGCATCCTAACTTCTCCCTAACCCCTAGAAGTTCCATATAAATATCAGAAGGATCTCCTTCCAAGTGAAGGTAATGGAGCTTTGGAACAGGCTGCCCAGGAGGGGTGTAGAGTCTCCTTCTCTGGAGACATTCAAGACCCACCTGGATGTGTTCCTGTGCGACTTGGTCTAGGTGATCCTGCTGTAGCAGGGGGAGTGGACTAGATGATCTTTTGAGGTCCCTTCTGATCCCTAAAGATTCTATGATTCTATGAAAGAAAATTGTAGAGGCGTGGACGTTGGTCTCTCCTCTCAAGTAGCAAGTGATAGGACAAGAGGAAATGGCCTCAAGTTGCATCCTGGGAAGTTTAGGTTTCTTTATTGAAAGAGTCATCAGGCATTGGGACATGCTGCCCAGGGAGGTGGTTGAATCCACACCCCTCAATGTGTCTAGAAGTTGTATAAATGTGGATCTTCAGGTCATGGTTCAGCTATGGTGTTAGTACAGTTGTGATGATTCCATGATACTATTTTTTAAACACCTTCAGGGATGGTGACTCCACCATTCCAGAGCCCAGCGATGAAATCAGGTTTATTTCCTCTTTCTAAGACAGTTTTCCCAAGCTATTCTGGAGTAATATACACCCTCAAAGTTCCCTTGGTACCTTCACGTCACAGATCAGGAGATGCAGCACATGTTTCTCAGTTTAATAATACTTAAATATTGTCCTAATGAGTAACAACATAGTCCTTATATAGCTGTAGCTTCTTGTGGCCATATACGAACGGAAATATATACATAAAACTAAATAACTATATGCTCTGCCCAGATGTACACCACATGGAAGCTAGGAGAGACCTGTGACCAAGTGCTGTATAGATGGGGCAACAGCCAGGCAGCACTCCTTGTCCCAAGGACAGAAAAATATTCCCTCATCCTGGTTTAATTAACAGCACAGACATCGTTTTACACTCACAGACAAGCAGACCAAGTGCCAGAGGGTGATTTAAACCCTCAGCTATCCAGAATATCCACAACAGGAGGACATAGCGCAGAAGTACCTCCTCACACCCATCAGAACTGTCAGAAAATAATTCTACAGAGGGAGCTGTGAAACTAAAGTAGTTTTCCCTATCTCTTGCAATGATAGGGAAAAAATAAATGGTTTGGAGTCAAGCTTCGCATTCATTTAAGATATACAAACCAAATCATTATGTTTATTCTCCAGAGTTTATTTTTTGTGTGTCAAATGTAATGCATTTTTAATGTGCAATTAAATGTTTTGATAAAAAATACATAAATGTACTGTCACATCATTCAACACTCTTTTCACTGTGAGCTAAACTCTAACTTTATTTGAAATAGAAATTGTGCTAATTGGAATGAAATTCTTAATAAAACCAACTAATTAAAATTTCTAGGCTTCATCTCTGTCCTATGAAAAACTAGCCATGTGAAAAATGACCTGTTAAGTGGCTATACTCCTTCTAAATTTTGCATTAAAAATCAAGGGAAGGGGAAAGAACATCTCTGTGATGGATGTAGTATCTTGCCTGGAAAAGCACCATGTTCTGTAAGAGAGCTCAGCTTGGTCTAGCTTAGCCCTCTCTATGCTACTGAGGAATTTGAAATTGAGGCCTTCTTAGGGAAGCGAGCAGGTAATACTCCCAGTCACCAAAGGAAGATAATAGAGATGTCCAATTAATCCACCTTGGGAGCAGTCTCTGTTGGGAAAGGAGTATTCACACACCATTTTAATTGAGTGAATCCTCAAGGCATTGTTGAATTACGTAAGCAAAACTTTGAGTAACTTGTTTGAAACACAAGATCCTTCTCTACAGATCACAAGGCATTGCACTTGCATAACATCGTTTACAGGCGTCCACTGCAGTATACACTCTCCCTATTATGAATCCTCTTTTTGTGAGAAGTAAATTGATGCACAGAGAGGGTTTTCTATAAATCATGTGCTCAGTCCACATCAAAAGTAGGATCCAGAACTCATGACTACTGGTTTATATACTAAGGAAAAAGGAAACTAAAGTAAAAGAAATTCTGTTTTTTTAAAAATAATAAACATCTTCAATTGATTGCTTGTAAATCCCTGACTTTTACATGAGGAATATTAGGAATGATACAGGCAAAGCACAGTTAGGGATCTTCTTCCTCAGATTCCTTGATTAGAAGTTAGTTCTAATTATTGAAGAAATCACATTTTCAAGAATCTTTAATTGGTCATAAGAAATAGGTTCAGAATATGAATATGTATCCTTCTCTGAAATAGAAAGTGAAATTAATTTATATCTGCACAAAGAAAGAATAGTCCTGTGGGTTAGGAAAAAGAGGAAATTGATCATATTTAATCGTAGAAACTAGAGAGTTTCTTTTAGTTTCTTACCATGACAATTTCTAGAAATTCTGAAAAGCCAGAAATTGCCTCCAGAAGAAGGAAGGCAAGAAGGCAGGAAGGAAGAAAAGGAAGGTAGGCAGTCAGGAAGGAAGGGAGGGAGAGAGAGAGGGAGGGAGGGGAAAAGAAAGGAAAAAAGAAAGAAAAAGAAAGAAATTAAGAAAGAAAGAAAGAGGATCCTACATAAGATTTTGAAGGAAAACTGCAAGCTCGTTTTCTCTGTTCCACTATCTTGTTCAATCACTGTAAACAGTTTTCCAAGACTGAATTCTAATATTATGAGTTCAGAGACAGATAACATATAAGATGGGATTAATGAGATTCACTTAATTGGGGGAGATAGCATACTGAATAACTAGGTGTTTTATGGTAGTGCTGATAAGCAAGATCAATAGATCAGCCAGAAAAGTGGAAAACTGGTATCATCATCATTTATCTGCCATGTAACATAAGTACCTGTCAACATGTTATATCTTTGGAGGGGCAATATAAATCTGTTCTCTACTATAAAATCTAGACAATTCACTTCACTGTAAAATACAAATACTCTCTGTTTACTCACAGAAGTGCTTTAGTAAATCTTAATATCCAGAAGTGGCAGAAACTAATGCAGGAAAAATAAAGATGTAAAGAGAACAGCAGCAAAGATAAGCAAAAAGCATTTACCATAATTAAATAGAGCAAACAGTAGAGAATTCAATGTGTTGAAGAAAGCGATCACTGTACCACTTAAGAAATAAATAAATTGGTGAATGAAAGAAGAAGTGAGTAAGCAGTAGGCAGAAGTGGAAGAAACATGATAGTGGGAAAATTGAGCCAATGGATTAAAAAGAATAGCATTATACATTAAATAAAAACTTTAGGTTCATTTAAGAAATGAAGGTGGAGGTTTGCTTAAATCAGGCATCACAATGAGATGGATAGTTGACAAGAAATGACAAGGAATAAGAAAACACAGATTATGTTGGAACTGTTAAAAAGTAGATTGGAAAAACTTATACATGGAAGATAACACATCTGAGTAATGTTCTGTGCACTGAAATACAGGAAGGAAATAATTGTTTTCATAGCAGTTTCAATAACTCAAGCAGAAAGGTACTAGGATCTGGAAAATAAAACTGCATTCTATTGAATATCTCCACTCAGTTATGTGCCAGCCGACAAACAGCATTATCATGGAGAACAATATGACAATATTTTAACATTAACATATAAAGTAAACAGCATGCCCACCACTGGCACACTTTATTCAGTAGATGACATCTCAGCACTGAAAGGATAATAGAGAAAGAGTTGGGGCTCAAAGATGGGGGTGAGAATAATGAGTTGCTCAGTAACAGTCTCACTTGAAACCCAAATAAAAAAAATGGGCTATTTAGAACACACAGTTCCACCAGGAAATCCAATCCCTTATGAGACAACAAAACCAAAGCGCACTGATGTAATTAGAAGGGTCAAATGCACTGATAATTACAAGTGTCTGACTAATAAAAATATATCATGGCAAGATTTTGAACAGAATTAAAATTTCTACTTTTTAGGACATAAATAAATCTTTACTTATAGGTTATAGAAAGAGGTTTTCTAGTTGCAAACTGTCTTTTTTTAATATCCTATTCTGTGTCACATGGCATATGAAGTACTGAATATTTATTGAATATAGAAAGCTCATTTGTCTGGTCTACATTGGTCTGTTTGGTTTTGCTATTTCTTTGTTCTAGTGTCCTCTCTGTAATGCAACTTGGTATTTATTGAAAGCAGAGGTCGTTGACAAAGCACAGGCACAGAACATTCTTAGAATAATATTAACTTTTAAAATATACTCTATGAACCTCAGTTCTGAAACACACAGACTGCAGGGTAGGCTTTATCTTATGAGTGAACTGCTATGCTAAAATTAAATAAATTCACTGAGGTAGTCTTGTCATGTAACTATCAAAGAAGCCTATAATTTATAACTTGCAAAGACTGAGGAAACTTACTGCACCCTTGTACCTCACGTATGTATATCCCCATTGACTAGATTGACAAAAAATGTAATACCACTGCTCTATCACGTATTGTCAAAATTGTTATAGGCCAAATTATGCAATGGAGTGTTGTACTGATTAGCTGTTGCATTGACTTGTTTAATTCCATGGCCAGGTCTTTCACTGGTAACCTTATCCTTAGTTAGTGTTGACTGCAGTTCTTCATTCCAGCTGGACCATTCACCAGATGTTTACATTTGTGACTTAACTAAAAACTGAGAAGGTTGCTCTTTTGGCAATCTTTAAAGGAGATTGTAGCTGTAGTGTGTGGTAATATACAGTCTTGGGTACTTTCATCTCTTCTGGTGTCAACCCAAATCATCACATTTCCACTGTTGTGTGGCTTTAGCTGCAGCTTTGTGTCACTTGTCAAAATGTAGCTATATTACATATTTTGCTTTGTAAAGCTGACTGTTTGATTTCACACTTATTATCTCTCATTCAAGCATGTCAGTAATACCTTGCATTTGTATAGTTGCTGTCACAATCTGTTCACATTTTTCCAGAAGCAGAGCTTCTTTCACAGCTGCAGGGGTTGTCCTTGTTGGCAAAAGCTAAATACAGGGGAGATGAATGAAGCTATTCACCTCCTCAGATGTTCTTTTATTGGAAGCCCTAGAAAGAGTAGCATAAGTAGCCCAAGCAGTTTAAACAGATGTAAAATGTACTGAGCTGACTTAGACTGTGTTATACTCGAGTTGCAGTGATCATTCCTGATCTCTTATTTCTTAAGGAAGTTGCTGCATTACCAAACCGTGCTGAGTTGACCACATATATTCCTGCCTTTTTCATCTTCTCTGTCTCATGCAGTCCCTTAAACACTACCCTTGACTTCAAAAGCAGCCTCTGCATGTGAGAGGAACATGGGAAATACTGCTTTTGTTTATAATCTACTTAGAATCATAGAATCATTAGGGATTGGAAAGGACCTTGAAGGATTATCTAGTCCAATCCCCCTGCCACAGCAGGATCNAGGTCAGACCCAACCTGTCCTGGTCCCTGCAGTTGTTCTTGCCCAGATGCAAGACTCTGTACTTACCCTTGTTGTACCTCATTAAATTTCTCTCTGCCCAGCTGTCTAGCCTGTCACTTCTAATATAGTTCTTCACAATACTTTTCCTACTCCACTACTCTGATGTTGGCTTGACAGAAACAGTACAGATGCCCTTTTTACAAAACATTCTCTTTTACTATACATTCTCAATGGTAACTGCTTAGACAAATCACAAATAGTAGTGTTGCCTCTGCTGAACTACAAAACAATGGCATAAAGTCATGGAATCACAGAATGGTTGAGGTTGGAAAGGGAGCTCTGGAGGTCATCTGGTCCCTTGCTCAAGCAGGGCTACCTAGAGCCAGTTGCACAGGACCATGTCCAGAGAACTTTTTAATATCTCTGAGGATAAAGACTCCATATAGTGAAAACGCTTTCTTGTGTTCACTTACTTTTCTTTTCTTTCGGTATGATAATGGGGCAGAAAGTCAGACATTAAATTGGACACTTCTGAATGATTTCTTGAGCATTTTTTTTTGTTCTTCAGCTTCCTTTCCTTGACCTTTCCTCCTTTAAAGCTATACAAGCATACCTTTAAAAACTAATTGGAACAGAAGAGTGATCACAACACTGCCAATAAATATTGAAACATGCAACTGTTTCTGAAATTACTTATTCAATGGTTAGACTTGATGTTTTATTTAATTCAAGTGAAGCAGAGATTAAAGCTTGATATTAAAAAAATTGACTCATTATTCCAAAGAATCACATAATTTACGTTTGTCAATTTAGATTTATAATTGGCAGACAAAGTTCAATGCAAATAGACATAGCTTAACAGACAGAATAAAGAAACCAGGAGGGGATATTTCAGAGTAAAATGTTAATGTGGAATTATTTGTGGTAAGACTGAAAAGAGGCAGAAGACTTCTTTTATGTAAAATAAGAAAATTGTCAGTGTAGGCTGCTAGGAAAGAAAAAGAAACATAAGGTAATATTTGTGGTAGTAATTGACAAATTGCACAAATTAAAAATCACTATCGTAGTTTAACCAAACCAGATATAAAATAATTTTAACAGCAGATGTCAGAATATTTACTTATTTTTGCTGTTCTGTATTGACTGGTTTTATTTAAATAGGAGCTTAGAAGGCCAAGCTATGAAAAGACAGGCAGTATATGGCAATTAATAGACATTTACTCACTCATTCACTACTGATGTCAACAATGGAAACAATTCCTTCACTTGAGTTTTCCACTGGTTAATTATTTTTACTGTAAAGTCTGCTCCCATTACAGATTTGTGTGACACTGATCTGCAGCCTTTGCCTCACTTTTGTTTCTGTGAGAGATTAATGGTCTGCAGAGTAACTGGGTTTTTGTGTGGGGACAGGAGGTTTAATTTTTATGGTACTCCTACTCCTTCGATATCATAGTTTCTTAGTTATAAACTACACTATACAGTTTATCCCTTCTCAGGGCTTTTTATTAGATCCTTGGTCCCGTTTGTGAATTTTCTACATTTTAGTAGTGTCTTTGCACCAAAGACTTGAAAATGTACCTCCTTCTGCATTCTTACCCAAGCTACTTTTAAAAAATATATCATTGCTAACTGTGATTATTTGAGTCTTCCACCTAGAATTTGTAAACATTATTGCCTTGCAGATGTTAGGATAACAAAGACATATCTTATGGACTGAAAACTGCAAGTGACTCTTAGGTCTAAGTATGAAAGAAAAATTGAATTACCCAAAAAATTGGTTACATGTATAATGGCAGAGAACAAACGGAAAATCTTCCCACAGAAATATGCCACAGCTTATGACAGTTAGAAATATGAAGAAAACATGTTATCTCTCTAAGGTGGTATTTCATTCCATCCAAGCTACAAAGAGACAGTCCCACCTGGAAGGATACTAAAAGGACAAGGACAGTGATAGTAGTTCAACTGAAGTTTGGCAGAACATGAAATACTGCTTATATCCCTTCTGATAAGAATAAAAATCTCACCAACTTAGAATCAATATCAGTTGCTCTAAAGAGTGTAACAAAACTATCCACTTAGATAAGGAAGGATCCTTCAAATCAGCAGGGTATAATAGCAAAAATTAGCCAAAGAGAGTAGAAGACTAAATCTGGGAGGGAGAACCAGATGTTAAGGTTAAATGATTTTTTTTACAGCTTTCAAAAATTCTGTTGTTTATAAACCCAGTATCTGACTTGCTCATTTATATTGCTTACACTCCTGTATCTTGGTGAGACAAGAATAGGGAAGTGATTGTTCCCCTCTACTCAGTCCTGGTGAGAATGCATCTCAAGTACTGTGTTCAGTTTTGGGCCAGTCACTACAAGAAAGATAGAGAAGAGAACAGCAACGAAGCTAGTGAGAATTCTGGAGAAAAGCCATGTGAAAACTAGCTGGAGGAACTAGACTTGTTTATCCTGGAGAAAAGGAGGCTGAAGGGAGATGTTATTGTTCTCTTCAACCACCTGTAAGGAGGTTGTCAAGTGATAGACCTAGAGGAAACGGCTGCAAGTTGGGCTAGGGGTGGTTTAGCCTAGATGTTAGAAATAATTTCTTCACTGAAAGGATTATTGGTCATTGGAACAGACTGCTGAGGTCACTGGTGGAGTCACCATCCCTGGAGGTATTTAAACAATGTGTGGACCTGGTGCTTAGGGACATGATTTATTGGTGACCTGGTGGCATTAGGTCAAAGGTTGGACTTGAAGATCTTTAAGATTTCTTCCAACCAAAGTAATTCTGTACTGCTGTACAGGCTTTCTAAGCTTTTTTGCTCCTCCTAATCTGTGCTTTGTTGTATATATTGATTTTGGGAAAGTGTTTGAACTATAAACAATTGGGATCATTTTCATTTTGGTAACATAATGCATTTTTTTACAGTAGCTAAGGTAAGGCCTATCCATCATATTAAATGATTAAAGAGAGATGGCAGCTCTGGGAGACACATCTGGGAGACCTTTTTTATCTCTAGAAAAGTGTCTCTGGAACATTGATTAACTGGAAGCCTACAATGTCTCAACTTTATCTGCAGGAACAAATTAAGTTCCTGAATTTCTTCAAGAAAACTTCATACCAAGTCTTGAGCATTCATATTATTTTCTTTTTTTTTTTGCTGAATTTGTGTGCAAGAAATGAAGAAGTAGGTCAAGGGCTTTTTGTAAGTAACATACACTTCATCAATGCAGCTAAAGTTACAGTCACTTGTAAACATTTCAGCTACTTATCTTGATATTGCTGACCTTCCTATTTCTAACTTGGCTTGATTACACCACTATTGTTAGACTAAATGTCTTATGAGCAAAATTTACACTTGATTGCAACACACATTCCCCAGAAATTCTAGTTACATTTACTTTAGACACAATTTTAATCAATGTGTATTTAGGTTTTTTACTTTGGGCTACATCCGTGTTCTGTTGAATGTTAATTTATGGAAAAGATTTTACAGAACACAAGCATGAAATTGAAAAGTAAAAAATGAGTTAGAGTTGTTACTTCATTGCTTTGAATAATACTGTAGACTTCCAATTATCCAATAGGAGAGAGATAATAAAGGCTGCATATAACGCTGTCATAGATTTTATGCACATAAGGCAATATTTTACCTCATAGAATAAATAATTACAGTTCTTCTTGACCACCAAAACAAACCTTATGCTAATCCAGTGTGCTTTATTGCATACCAAAATGGTATGAATAGTATATATTACTTGTTTCATTAAAATCTGATTATATTATAGTGTAGAAATCTAATTTATGTAAGTACCTCATTATTTCTTATTTCATCTGCCAAATGAAAGTGTGATTTTATTGTGAGAGTGAATTAAGCCAAGCCATAATAACCAGATTGATATCCTGAACAAAATTCGCACTATGATTAAAGTTTCATCCTTAAGAAATATACAGATGGCTTATTAAATGATCCATAAGAAGTGTACATTTTTCTGTGAGTCACATGGTCCCATTACAAATAAAACGTATTTAGATAAAGTTATGAACCTGATCTATCTCCTCAAGAGCAATTTTACACTGAAGTGATACCGATGAGTTTGTGAGACGTTTTACCGGTTGACATTTACGCAAATAAAATAAGAATGCAACTGTTCTGTGGACAATTCAGTGCACTTAAATTTACTGAGGAATTAAAAATATGTTTTGTATAAATAATAATATGCTTTCTCTGATCACAAGTTTCAAATCCTTTTATCCATATACCCATTCTCACTGAAGCCTACATATCGTCCCAACTGCAGTTCCTTAAGCTGCTAAGAATTCCAAGGAAAAGGGAATTAAAATGGCTGTGCAGCTGAAACACAGTGTAAATTAGTGTATTGTATGTTTGTTTATATTTTTGACAGCCAAAAAGTGAAATGATCCTTTCAAATGGAAGAGCTATTAACAATAAATTTTCCCAGCTCCCTTGATACAGTGGTGATCCTGTGTTTCATGACAATTTGTGCACTGCTGTCCTTTCCCTAAGTCTTCTACTTGATTTGTATCATCAGGACCATATTTAGGAATATATCTTTAATATATGTTTAATATCTTTATTAATGGCCTTGATGATGGGATAGAGTGTCTCCTCAGGAAGTTTACTTAGTGGTGACACTAAGCAGGGTGGTGGACACTAACCTGATGGATGTGCAGCCATTCAGGAAGACTTGGACAGACTGAAGGAACAGGCTAAGGAGAATTTAATGAAGTTCAATAAGAGTAAGTGCAGAGTCCTTCACCTGGGAAGGAGTCATGAAATGAATCAATACAGGTTGGGGGATGATCTACAGGAGTGCACTTCTGTGGAGAGGGATGCTGGAGTTCTTGTGGACAGTAAGTTTTCTATGAAACAGCAATGTGCCCTTGTGGCCGAAAATGCCAGTAGAATCCTGGGATGGATCAACAAGAGTGTGTCCAGCAGCCCAAAGGAGATTCTTCTCCCTCTCTGCCCTTGTGAGACCAAATCTTGCCTATTGTGCCCAGTTCTGGGCTGCCCTATTCAAGAGAAATACAGACTTGGTTGAGATGATTAGAGGACTGGAGCACATGTGTTATGAGGAGAGGTTGAGAGATCTGGGACATTTCAGCTTGGAGCAGAGAAGGTTATGAGGGGACTTAATTACTGTATACAAATGCAGGAAGACCTGGTGTTAAGAAAAAGAGACAATCTCTTTCCATTGTACCCTGTGATAGGACAAGGTGGAAGTTGGTGGAAATTGGAGCACAAAAAGTTCCATCTCAATATGAGAAAAACATTCTTTACTGTAAGGGCTACGAGCATTGGAATTGGCTGCCCAGGAAGATTGTGGAGTCTACTTCTCTGGAGACCTTTAAGACCTGTCTGGATGTACTATTGTGCAACCTCTCTTAGGTTTTATGATCCTGCTCAAGCTGGGAGGTGGGGGGGGTTGGCCTCAATGACCCCTGAAGGTCCCTTCCAACCCCTAATGATGTGTGTCTGTGTGTAATCACTTGTCTTTTTTCTTTTTTCCTCTTTCTGTCTGGAGACTGACCATTTCAAAGGAATGGTCAGCCATAAAGGAGCAGGGTTACTCACACACACTGCTGAAGCATATCTTTCTCTTGTATGGTCATTTTATGTAGCCAGGTAATGTATTTGAATGGCAAAACCCTCTGGCTATTTAAGATTTTTAAGCCCACATTGCACTCTACTGCACCTTCAAAGATATGATGTTGCAACACTGACTACTTGAGCCAACAAACAAAACCCATCTGCTACAAGGAATTTAGTTTCAAATAGTGAGAGCATCATTTTAAGACGCAGCATGTATTTTGCAGGTGCAAAGGCTGCAAACATGAAATTGAGACTTAAAAATTTTGCTCTCAAAGATAACCTATTCTCTTTGCATTAAGCGTCCACTGAGAGCATGAGCTACATACCTGGTTGTAGGACCTTTATAAATATGATGCAATAAAAATTGCTTGATCTTGTCAGATACTTTCAATATATTAATCTGATGCTGAATGCACTCAGCAAATATATCCCACTGATATGACAAAGCATTCACTGCATGCATACTTATGTAGATTTATATAAACCAAAGGTATAAAAACCATGCAAATGTAATAAAAATACATATATACTTCAACATGTTGCCTATCCCAGCTATCAGCTGCGTGTCAATATCTTCTTCAGCTGCAGAAATACTTTTCTATCAGAGTTTCTACCATTGTGTCAGTCAGAGATGTGAAGCTTTTCTCTAGTTGGTCTCAGTGATCATAATATATATATATATATGTATATATACTATTAGATATTTTATATAGAGAGAATATGTGTATCCTATGCAATGAAGAAAGTTCTAAGGTGCCTAGTATGCAAAATTTGAAAACATAATTCTACCATGTTTATCATCACCACCCGCTCTTTCCTAATATTATTTTACAACCTTATGATCTCAAAACATTTCACACTGTAGGATTTACTAACATGGCAGCGTTTTGTGAAAGCAGAAAAATGTAGAGTGTATAACAGCAATTTGGTTAATGCCACCAATTGCCTAAACAAGATGAACCTTGCAGGATGTTTGAAGTAGGGGAGAAAAATCTGTTTGCATAATATCTATCTATGCAGGGTAGTGGGCTAGACATCGTGACACCAACTCTCAAAACAGGCTACAATGTGAGCAAGCAAGGAGAGCGTGCAGGTTAAGATGCAATATGTATTTTTATGGACATTGATTGTCCATGAAGATACTGCTACTTTTTGATTATTTTCTTTAGTAAAAAGTTCCTGAAATTACTGTCAGTGTAACTTATCTGTGATATTTAAGAAATATGGGTGGAAACACTGCCCATAATATATACCTATGTGACTCATGTCAGCAGTGTTGTCTGCCTGGTACATAAAGCCCTAAGGGCTGGGACAATATGTTGCAGTAAGGCAGAAATAGTGAAACCAGCATAATTAAGGAAATGATTGCTCCCCTATAGTTGGCACCGGTGTAGCCACACCTTGACTACTGTGTTCAGTTATGGGGAATTCAATATAATAAGTCAAAGTGATCGAGAAGGTCGAAGAAAGGGGACCAAATTTGTTGAAGAAAAAAGAGATTTATGAGGAATGGCTGAGGGACTCAGGGGTCTTTATTCTGAAGAAAAGGAGGCTGAGGAAAGACTTTATCACTACACTCTCTTTGCCTCTGCTGTCTTCTTCTGGGAGCTGTCCTGATATCAAAGCCCAGACTGCTGAGGCTCCAGAGGAAGTCAAGGTAAGAGAGGAGCCTGCCTTGGTTGATGAGGACTGGGTTAGAGATAACTTGAGAAAACAGGATGAACATAAATCCATGGGCCCTGATGAGATACACCAGCATGTCCTAAGGGAGACAGCGGAAGTCATTGCAGCCAAACTGAGGCAGTATGGACTAGATGATTGGGTAGTGAGGCGGATCATGAACTGGCTGTAGGCTAGAAGCCAGAGAGTAATGGTTAATGGGACAGAGTCTAGTTGGAGGCCTGTATCAAGTGGGGTCCCCGAAGGGTCAATACTGGGACCAGTCCTCTTCAGTCTATTCATTAATGACTTGGATGAGGGATTAGGGTGCACTATCAGCAAGTTTACTCATGACACAAAGCTGAGTGCTGCTGCTGACACCCCAGCAGACTGTGCTGCCATTCAGTGAGACCTGGGCAGGCTACAGAGCTGGGCAGAGAGAAATGAAATGAAGGGTAAGTGTAGAGTCTTGCGTCCAGGCAAAAACAACCCCAGGGACCAGGATAGGTTGGGGACTGAGCTGTTGGAGAGCGGTGTAGGAGAAAGGGACCTGGGGGTCCTAGTGGACAGCAGGATGACTGAGCCAGCAATGTGCTCTTGTGGCCAAGAGGGCCAACAGCATCCTGGGGGGGGGATCAGAAGGGGGCTGTTTAGCAGATTAAGAGAAGTCCTTCTCTCCCTCTACTCTGCACTAGTGAGACCATACCTGGAGTATTGTTTCCAGCTCTGGGCCCCTTAGTTCAAGAAGGACACAGAGCTGCTGGAGGGTGTCCAAGCATAGAACAACAAAGATTATGAAGGAAGTAGGACACCTCCCTTATGAGGAAAGGCTGAGGGAGCTGGGTCTCTTGAGCTCGGAGAAGAGGAGGCTGAGGGGGTGACCTTATTAATGTCTATAATTATGTGAGGTGTGGGTGTCAGGAGGATGGAGCTAGGCTCTTCTCAATGTCATCTGGTGCTAGGACAAGGGGCAATGGGTGCAAGCTGGAACATAGGGGTTCCATATAAATACCAGAACGAACTTTTTCCAAGTGAGGATAAGGGAGCATTGGAACAGGCTGCCCAGGGAGGTTGTGGAGTCTCATTCTCTGGAGACATTCACGACCCTCCTGGATGTGTTCCCATGCGACTTGGTCTAGGTGATCCTGTTGTGATTCTTTTGAGATTCCTTCTGATCCCTAAGGATTCTATGGTTCTATGAAAGAAAATTGTAGGACGTTGGCCTTTCCTCACAAGTGACAAGTGATAGAACAAGAGGAAATGGCCTCAAGTTGTGTCAAGGGAAGTTTAGGTTAGACATTAAGAAAATCTTTACTGAAAGAGTCATCAGGCATTGGCACAGGGTGCCCAGGGAGGTAGTTGAATCACCATCCCTGAATGTGTCTAGAAGTTGTATAAATGTGGAGCTTCAGGTTCAGCTGTGGGCTTAGTATAGTTGTGTAGATGGTTGGACTCAATGTTCTTGAAGTTTTCCAACCTGAACTCTTGTGTGAAATGTGTGCAGGAAGGCTGCTGTTGTCCCTGAGGGGGCCAAGTGCACTCTGCACCCACTGAAGGACCACCTAAGGCTCTTGTTTCTGCTTTGGGTGCTTTTGCCTGATTTAAACATCAGAGAGAAGGTGAAGGTTGCAATTACTATGTCTACAACATGAAACATTATTGCCTATTCTTGTATAAAAATAGCCCCATTTTGTTGAGGGGAGAACCTCCAACTTTTTGTTGTATTTTATTGATTGTTTTTTAAAGCTGTGGATTTAGATATTAAGGGAAAATTTCAAAACTGCATAAGGGTTATGTATGCTATTTATTTGCTACAGAAATTCCTTATTTCATTTTAATGTAGTCTGTTTTATGATGGAATAAAATAAGTTTAAGACAATAATGATAAAAGGTAGACTGCATCAATCTATGATTCCTCCCTGCTAGAAGAAAATTAACTTCAAGTTAGTCAGCTTGATCTTGGAGTGCTATAAAATCTCCCCGTAAAATGACTACTGAAGACTTAAATTTATGTAGTCAAGCAGGATTTTTTTTTCAAAAAAGAAAGCTTTTAGGGTAGCATGGCTCCTCCAGCCATGTACCATCACACCATTTGCAAGTCTTGAATGGTGTGTCCTAATAAATGGAACTTTATTATGTTGAACCATTTCTCCTTAACCATTAGAAGCTGGGCTATTATAAAATTTGTTTAAATATTTATCCAGTGGCCTACACTTTGTTCTTGGCCATTAACTACAGTGTAACCTCTGCTGTGGTCTTTCCATCTTTCCTGTGAGAATATCCTTACTTGAGTGATTGATTTCATATTTTACTTTATTGGAAGCAATTATTTCTTATGATGTCAGGAAACTAATTTCTTCAATTATTTCTTTATCAGTATCATTTTTTCTTGTAAAACCATCACTAACTACAATAAAAGTTCTTCATATTGCTTATTAGTGACTCCAAGCATGGTGAACCTCATTGTCTCTCTAAGGTAATGAAAATTATATTGGGTTCTATTTGGCATTTTAACCTTTCTGTGAGACACTTTGGATAATTTGCTTGTGATTAATTTTAATTTTTTTTGTTAACTCTCTTTTCTCAATAGAGACTGATGTATATAGAATTTACATAATAAGTAGGTGTGCAACGATTTCTTCAATGTACACCTATGTAAATTAGATAAATTATATCTCTCAGTTTCCTTCTCTTCTCAAGCAGGAGGTGTTCTTCCTACAACTATACAAAATTATAATTCCTTTTCTAATGAAAAAATAAAATTGCACCCTTTAAGAATTTAAAGAATTCTCTAATTATGTTTTCAGTAACACACATACTCTTCTTAAAAACAACCTAAGTTTACATAAAAAACAGTAAATTTCCTTTAGAGCCAATGTTTTTAGTAACAGATGGATTTAAACCAATTACTTACTTTTTCTAGGAAAGCAAACTCGTCAATGATTTCAAATTAGACTTCCACTTTTTCCCTTTATGTTGGCAGACAACCATGTTTAAATAGTTAATGTTTGCAAGTACAGTGCTCATTCTGTACTAAATAATAGCATTCCCAAGAGTGTAAGAATGGCCATAATCAAAGATCCTTCTGACCCAGTATGCTGTCTTCAGTAGTAGTTGGTGGCACAAACTAAACCAGACAATGACCCAGTGGTCCTTCCTTGATATGCTCCTGCAGACTCCAGCAGTGTACCAACGCTGGTCCCTCATGAGCTGGAAGTGGTATTTTTATTCCTTACATCTTTGCCTTTTCATTTTGTGCAAAGTTCTATTACATCCTGACAATGTCTTAACCAGTTTAGTTCAATACAGGAAAATATGCCTGAAAGGTCTCTCGGCAAAGACCCAACAGCAGTGATAGCACGATTCTGGCATGTTTTTTGTCTCGTGGTTTTTTTTTTTATATACAAAAAGAATAATTTTCAAATATCCTTATTCTGATACAAGCCTGGATGCTGCTGGCTGTCTTGGCCATAAGCACTACAGGTCCAAATACGGAGCCCCGGCTGATACCACTTGTATCCAGTCAGCAACTGGATTTGATTCTGTTCACCACCATTCTCTGGGCCCACACTTTTTATCCAGTATGCCCATCCAAACCATGAGCAACTATTTTCTCCCGGTGAATGCTATGCAAAGTGGTATCCAAGGATTTACTGAAGCCTATCCATATAGACAACATTTATAGCCTTTCTTTCATCCATTCAGTGTGCCACCTTGTCATAGGAAATGAGGTTAATCAAGTAGGATCTGCCTTTCATAAACCTGTGCTGACTGGGCCTAACCACCTAGTTGTGCTATCCTTCAAGTCTGGGACTGCACTATCTGTCTTGATATCATTCTGTCATTCTTTGAAAACCTCTTTCAGAACTTTCCAGTAATAGTCATAGAATGACTTCAGTTGGAAGGGACCTCAGAAATCATCTAGTTCCAACTCCCACTGCCATGGACAGTGGCATCTCTTGCTAGAACATGTTGCCCAGGATCTTGAACACTTCCAGGGTTGAAGCGTCCAAGAGCTTCAACTTCTGAAGGCTGCTGTAAGAGTTTCTCAGAGTCTTCTGTTCTGCAGGCTGAACAACTCCATTCCCTCATCTTGTCTTCACAGGAGAGATGCTCAAGCCCTGTAGCCCTCCTCTGGACTTGCTCCAACAATTCCGTGTCATTTTGGTATTGAGGGTTCCAGAGCTGGAAGCAGTACTCCAGGTGAGGTCTCACAAGAGCAGAGTAGAGGAGGAGAATCAGCTTGTGGTCTCACTTCTTTTAATGCATCCAAGGATGTAGTTCTCCTTATGTACTGCTTGTCATTCCCCAAGTTCTTCTCCTTGGGACTGCTATCAATGCATTTACCACCCAGCATGTATTTGTGCTTGGGATTGCTCCATATTAGATGTAGAACCTTGCACTTGCCCTTGTTGAAACTCATGTAGTTTGCACAGGTCAAGTTCTCAAGCCTGTCAGGGTCTATCTGAATGTCATTTCATTACAAACAGGAAGGTTTGAAGCATTCTGTCTTTTTCCCAATTTCATTTGATCTGGATAAAGTTATTTAATGTCTAAATCATCACAGAACTCTAAGAAAGTGGAGGATTAACAGATGAGCTCATAACTCTTGCTTCCAAAGTTCTATAGTCTTTTCATGTATGAAGGGCTTTTCATGGGAAGGAGTTGGTATATTCAAGCTGTGTTTTTTACATGTTTGTCTGCTTAGTTTCTGCCAGTATTACCCTGATAGTACCTTCAGAGACTCAAATGTAGAGTGTATGAAAGATAACACATCAAATAACAATTTCCTAGTAGTCTGTTTCAATTAAAACTGGTATTTAAGTTGTTATCAAGTCAGGTCTTCTATCGGAAATGGTATTAATTTTGTATCTCCTTCCTTCTTTCTTTGCTTACCTAATTACCTCAAGTGGCACTGTTTTAAAGACAATGCTACTGTATATAAATGCTCAACCAACAGTGTATGGGTGGAGTTTTTGACAGTAATTTGTTTCTTCTCCTTTTTCAGTGTTCCTAGCATATGGGTAGCTTTCATTCACATGGTAAGCTTAATTCTGCAAGTGGACAGCTGAATTTTTAGAGCAATGTTAATTAGTTACTGATGTGATGTTCTGAGCAATAAATAACCACCTCTTACAGTGACTGAAACTTCCAGAACACACTGGCACATAATAAATATCTGATTTGTGGTTCCCCAAAATTTCTACTAGTCAGCCTCATGTCCTTTATGCACAAATTGATCACCACTGTTATTCATGTTTCTGTATAAAAAGCAAGTATCTACCTTTTTATCTGTAATGCAGATTATAATAATATCTCCTTTTCCTTCAAAGACCATTTTCTTAGCTTTATTGTATGTTAAGGTGTAAAACGTTGGGTTTTACACCTTGATGGACTAGGACATTTCTTTTGATTTTCTCATCATCTCTCAATGCCTAATAGAGGGTAAACACCTATAGCGCAGATTACAGGAACTCCTCACTGAAGAAAACTGCATTTTCATTTAAAGCCCAGAATTCAATCTATATTGAAGATTGACTTGTTCTGAAAATATATATGTTACTCACCTGGGACTGTGATTTGAAAGTATTGGATTTTAAGAGAAGTTTCACATTGATAAATATTTGGACCTTACTATGCTAGGCATTGTGCTTTTGGACACAAGTGTAAAAAAGAAAACCTCTTCAAGATGGCTTTTGTAAGCTTTGAAGAAACAAAATAATGATATACAGAACAGTGCTTGTTTATTTGTACATTTTTTACAAAACAAGTTGTGTTTTGACTTAAAATTTTCCATCACTGACAGATATTTCAATGACGAAGAGCTAGTTATGCAATGAGAAGCAATGAAGAGGGGACAAGAAAAAGTAATGATCCCTTTTCTAAAGAAACATAAATAGCAGTACTACTGGTTTTACATTTAGTTTTAGTTTTCTTGAATTCCTAGAAATAAATAATTTAATCTTATAAAGCTATCATTAGAGTAACTAACATTATAAATCACTGCTTTTACAGTGGACACCTAAGCAAGCTGGTTTTACTGCCTCAGTATTGTGAATTAACTGAATTAAATGTTAAAAGCATTTCCCCTAGAGATTTGCAGTGGCATTAGGTTTGGTCTTTATAAACAAAATCAGATATTGCAATTTAAAAAATGTACTTCCAGCTGCATTATAGAAATCACAACACACATGAATCTCAGAGGATTTCCTTAAAATGTGAACCTGTGCCCTTCTAAGCAGAGAAAGAAAAACACAAAGGGAATCAGGCCAGCGGTGCTTGACTTTTCCCAGGCTTTGCCTTTGGCAGGGAAGCAATAAAAGAGAGACGAGTGCCTAGAAAAGCAAAGGGGTATGTTACTTTATTACCTGTACAACAAACTGTCACCATTTCCTTGGTGAAAGGAGTTGTAATATGTTATGAATCTTTTTAATTGCAACTTGCAACTGTAAAAATAGAAATCACAGAATTCTCTATATCCAGGGCTATAATTTTCACATTCAGAAAATTTAAGAATAAACAATTCGCTCATTACAAATTCAGAGCAGTGTACAAAGAGGAGCTGATTAATTCTCACTCCTCCTGAGAGGTAACTGGGAGCAGGTATGACATTTTACTCAGTTGAAGAAGGGAAAATCTGAGGCAGGAAGGAAGCAACTCAGCATGAAATCGATCCAAGAGATCACAGATTCCTGCTTTGGACAACCGGACAACACTTCTGTTTGCCCTTTTGCTAAAACGTACTTTTTCTTCCAGCCTGGTAGGCCTGTCTGTGGAGGATGTTACAATGCAAACAGGCAGAATCTAGTCTCCAGGGACTTTGAACCAGGATGGAGACACCTGTTAGTAGACTCCCTGAAGCCTACTGAAGTGTATGATAGTTCTAAACCATCAAGTTCACAAAGATCATAGCGACATGAAAGGTTGCGAAGTACTGCCATATGTTAGGATATCGACAAAGCTAAATGTAATAGCATGCCATTTTTCTCCTCTATGTATCTGTTCTGTCCTCTGAGATTACACAAGTAATACCTCCTGCTGATACCAGCAGCATACCACAGCTGGAGGAGACATTCCTCAGAGAAGTGGACAGAGGACAAAATCCCTAGGAACAATAGATATACCTATTAAAGGAGAATTACTCCTATGTTGGGCAGATACTCAAAAGATCTCCTTTGCTTCCTCTATTTGTTGTGAAAGCATATCACAGCACAGAAGTCCTTTGTGCAAGATCACACTGTGTATAAAGAACTCTTGAGTTTTTATTGCATAACCTTTCAAGGTTATAATCAAGTTTCAATATGTAATGAAGATTCTTCACAAGGCTCCTCAGTCTCCCACGGTTCAAAGTTTAGTGTCAATACTTAAGTTTTAGGTACACGTGCATAAAGTCAACTTTGTGTTTGGATAAGGAAATTAATTATAATATTGACTTGATTGGCATTTTGGAAAAACCTGTATTTGGGCAGTCTCAACTAGTTACTGTTGATGAAAGTTTTCCAAGATATCACTATTACTGGAGTTCATAATAATTTTGAAAACCTTCTAGGTTTTCTATATGGAAATTTTAATCCTGGAAGCCTCCTCATGGGGACAGATTTTGGAAGCAGACCAGTGTCCTTTGACTCCAGAAAAATCATAGCTGGGAAAGTTGTCAAGAAGGCATCCTTATTTTGTGTCTTCTAAGGAGGCCTTTTTAGATTAGTTTTTTAAGTGATGAGTTATTTGCACTATGCTAATAAAGTTTATTGGGGTCATCTGAGCAGTCTCCTGAGTTTATTAATACATTATTTAATAAAGCAGTGAATTTGGACAAGTTGTATCTACATTAAACTGACTGGCAATATAATGAGAATCAGATAAACAGCAAAAAGAAGTTACATGATGAGGAATGCAAGCAGAATTGTTCAGGGAAGTAAGACTGTCTATTACTGCCTGAAAGAACCCAGGAAAACCTGGAGAAAGCCTGAGGTGGTAAAACTGTGAGGTGGAAAAATGTGTTTCTGTGCACAGTGTCAAGACACAGATGAGATAAGGCATTCTGACAACAGTTGCAGCAATATTCTATGACATAATGCACCTAAAGCATCTGCAGACATCCAAACCAGAGTAAGCATCACAGGGGACACTGATTCACAGCAGAAATAGATACAGTCTATTTTAAACTGATGTTCTACAAATATTTCCATTCTTTTCCCTCTGTGAAGTATGTAGTTGTTTTCCATTTATTGCAATGCTGAGAAAATAGCAATCTCCCCTTTGTTCAGACCTCCTCATGTGTAATTTCATACAATTCACATTTTGAATCAAGATTAAGAAGCACAACTATTTCTCTCTTCAGATGATCCACATTTTCATCACCCAATATATACTGTTCTTGATCACTTCCCAGCAGAAGTTGCATTTTTTCCCTAGATATTCAAGTTAGATGGTACACTAAGGTACTGGTATACTAAGATTTTCTCAGATATGGCTAAGAACATACTTCTCTGAAAGACTGTGTCTCTTGGAAGATCATACTAATATATAGAAGGAAAACAATTGGTCCTCCTTCATTTCAGAATGTTATAGCACTGTAAAGGCCTGGCAAGTCAAATTGGAAATGCTTTGCATACACCACCTACCACTTAACCCATAATAGCATGAATTGGGTAACCTTCCAATTTATTCTCCAAAATTTGGAGCAAATAGTGAGAGAAGGCACAGAAAAAAGGGAAGAAACATCTGGGGGTTTTTTGTGTGTTTGCAAATTTGGCTGTAGATGTAAGAGTAAGACTGGAAATCTCAGAAGGAATTGTATTTTCTGGGAAGGAATTTCATAGCTTGCTTTCTTCTATTCCTTGCTTTAGTGACTTGACCCTTGAAGCTGACAGTCTCATCAAGCCTGCAGAACTTAGCTCTGGAGGGATGTTATGATCTCCGAATAAGCAATGAATTTTTAGAAACCTTGGTCAAGTGCCAGAAGATCACTGTCTTGGAGCAAACACAATGTTCCCTGGGGAAGCAGTATAGGAAAGCTTGGATAGGCAGCCCTGAATTTGCCTTTGAGTAAGAAAGGCATCAGCCATTCTACTGAGGTTTTCTTCCTTACTGAACAGAAGTGCAAGAAAATATTTTTCGTGTAAAGAAAAATTCTCATAAAAAAGGAGACTATGTCTTTGATAACCGTTGAGGAAACAGCACTGACATACTGGCAAGTCATGCATCAATCCCATAGACTCTTCTAAAACTATTGTTTCTGAACCATTTAAGTTGTACTTTAGCTTACAAAAAAGTATCAGGTATTCAAGCAGACAAAAATCCAAACCCCAACAGAATTGCTACTAACATGATCCACCAAATCTTTCTGGGCAAGACTAGAACATCCTTTGGCAAGTCATTTTCTTCATTCATCTGTAACACTGGAGAACAAAAACAAGATACTCTTAATTGATTCTAATTGCCAAGACGATTATAGGACCTAGCATACATAGGATGAAAAGTATTGTTTGGTGATTGTGATATATTGGAAGTCATGCTTGACCAACCTGATAGCCTTCTATGAGGGCATAACCCGGTGGACAGATGATGGCACAACAGTGGATGTGGTCTGTCTTGACTTCAGTAAGGCATTTGACAGTCTCACATAGCATCCTCGTGGCCAAACTGAGGCAGTGTGGACTGGATGATTGGGTAGTGAGGTGGACCATGAACTGGCCATAGGATAGAAGTCAGAGAGTAGTGCTTAATAGGACAGAGTCTAGAACACAGAGCTGCTGGAGGGTGTCCAGTGTAGAGCAACGAAGATGATGAAGGGAGTAGAACACCTCCCTTATGAGGAAAGGTATCTGGTAAGGGATCTAGGTCTCTTTAGCTTGGAGAAGAGGAGGTTGAGGGGTGACCTCATAATGTCTATAATTATGTGAGGGTTGGGTGTCAGGAGGATGGAGCCAGGTTCTTCTCAAGGTCATCTAGTGATAGACAAGAGGCAATGGGTGCAAGTTTGAACATAGGGGATTCCATATATATGAGGGGATTCCATATATATGATATAATATATATATATATTCCATATGAGAAGGAACTTCTTCACAGTGAGCATAACAGACCATTGGAACAGGCTGCCCAGGGAGGTTGTGGATTCTACTTCTTTGGAGATGTTCAAGACCTGCCTGGAAGTGTTCCTGTGCAACTTGGTCTAGATGTTCCTGCTGTGGCAGGGGGATTGGACTAGGTGATCTTTCAAGGTCCCTTCTGATCCCTAATGATTCTATGGTTATCACCACTGTTGATTCTGTAGTAATAGTGGGAAGGTTTGAAGACTACTTTCAGTCCATGCTTTTGTTTGTTGTTTTGCTTAGATTTATACACAAGGAAATTAATGCCTTTTAACTGTCTTCTGTTTCTGCAAAATTCTTTGAAGCACTGATTCAAATGACATCAACAAATGAATTCTTTACTTCAGCAGTCTATACTCCAGATCCTGTGGGCTAAATACTAAGATTTAGGTAACATGGTGGATTCACAACAAGTTGTGATAATTTAGATTTTGATACTATACAGTTTCAGCATGAAATTAATTGCCATGTTGGACTTGCTATTAAGTTTATTCAATTTAATGCACAGCATGATCTGCTGTTTATTTTAATAGTCGACAAGCATTTAGTATTTTGACTGACAACTTTCTTTCCTTTTTTCACTCTAGTTTGGACTTATTGCTAGCATTCACTGTTATCATATGTGAGTGTATATGTCCTTGGGTTGAGACTTGTACAATGCGACACTATGCATCAGTGTGCAATGAGGCATAAAGAATCTCTTTGAAACTGCAAGAAGAAAATTCTGCAAGTGGACTGAAATTAGTCATAACAATTACAAGGCAGCAAGGATAGCAAAAAAAAAGTCCTCATGCACACCAATGATCTCTATCTCTTAGGTAAATAATTCAAGGGACAAGAAGTAGCATGTAGTGATTGACTGTAACATTCTGCAATGCCTCAGTTCACATGTTCCCAATGCATGATTTATAATATTTTGGAAATATTAAACTCTATCTTTCCAACAGTTCGTGATCAAAGCCATAAAGACAGGCTGCAGCCCTTTTCAGATTTTGGATTTTGTTCAGCACATCTCTCAGCTTTAACCTGCATTGGGAAGTACCATACCCAACCGTTTGTTCTCCAGTTTGACCACCTTTGTAGTTCAGACTTGAAAGAAGTCTCCATCATGAGTTCAGAGGAAAGGAAAAATTTACATCTGTAACATGTTTTAAATGTGCAACTCCAGATTCTCCGGTTAACAATAGTGTAATAAAATCTACTGTTACTACCTCCTTTAAGCCTCTATGAAGTGATGAAATAGATACTCTATGCATTGAGAATTTCCAAGACTCCTGGATACTCTAAAGCATACTTTATAGAACACGTAAGTCCTTTTCTCAGTAAATATGCTAGCAATATTTAAGTCTAATATTCAATTTATTAAATATATTCATGTGAAATGTTTTTTTCCTTCTATCTAGCATCCTACTAAGCTAGCAGGCACAACCCTAGAACCATTCCTCTTAAGGGTTATTACACTCTTTGTAATACTTCAGATTAAAAATGTATTACATCCTCAGGTCTCTTCGTTATGATTTTTCATACAATCCATGTTATCATTAGGAGCATAGTATAAGAAGTAATTTCAAAGCAGTGTTTGTCTGTGGGATTCATAGACTGAAATATGTTTTTGACATGTACCTATTTGCTCATAGCAATATTTGAAGGTTTTGAGCATTACTTAAAATCTCTCAAAGCAAAAGCACAAAGCTTTCATTTACATTTTAATTTTTCTTTGTGAAGCAATATACATTATCTTTCACTTGTACTTATGAACTGCATGAAATATGAGATAGTGCTCAAAGTCCTCTACCTTCTCTCCAGCTTAGTCAATGTCCTGTTCCCTAGACTCATGTGTTTGCATTTTATTGTGGTGGACAGTTGTTTCCTTTGTCACACTACTCTTCTGGCACTCGCAGAACTAGGTGATGAAAACTACATACCAATGCTGTGTAGAGAAAATTGTATTAACTTTAATCACTATGAACTGAGAAGATCAACTAAGAAGCAATTTTTTTTCTCAGGTAGCATCTTCCAGAAAAAGTCCCAAATTGTGCCATGCTCACGACAACTATAGAATGAGGTGAAATAACGAAAACTATATGAGCTTACTAAAGTAGAATAAAAATTCATTACCTAGTTTTCTTACCAATATCAGAGGCTTTTTTCTTTATTTGGCTTCTTTTTGAGTTATTATTCAAATGGAATATATTAATTAAAATGAAAATTGGAGGACACTGATCTCATGTAGTCTGGGAAATGTAGCCATTTTGCAAGAGGGGCAGAGGTATTAAGACAATTTGAAAGAGACAAAATGCAAAACAGATAACAGAATATAGTCAAAATAAAGGCAGAGCAGTGACTGCATTTCCCGAGACCATATAGTGCATCAGCTGCAAACCTGTGAGTGGAACCTTGGTGTCCCAATGCACAGCCCTAATCATACATTTCTCCACAGCAACATTTGCAAATAACATACCACACACATAAAATTTTTATTGATGTATTGTATTTCCTTAGCGAGCAGGGGCAAATAAAAGATCAATTATTTAAGAGTTGGCTTAATAAGGAGAGCATGTTTCAGTAATTACTGAGGCCAACTAATGGGTTGAAGGTCTTATAAACTAAACAATGTTTTCTCATTGTACTATAGAGGATGTTCTTGATTAGCTCTCTTGTGGTTTGTATGCTATTCCTCTCCCATAATGAATGGGGTGAATGCACATGGTATTGATTGACACAAAGTTCTTTCATGCAGTTCTTTAAAGCTGAACTACTTTACTCTCAATCAGAAGAATATGTTTCATGTTTATGTGAATTTTAGAGGCTGTTGTTTTACGTGAAGTTTTGCCCTTGGAGTGTTAAATTTAAGAAAATCTTGTTTAGATTTCTGTGATAATAGATGTATCTATGATGTTCAAGCAAATTTTGGTTTTGTTCAACTTGGATTTCAGTATTTACAAGCATTATATAGTCATTCAACTATGATTTGTGCTGAAGAAACTTGTAAAAAACAGAATATCTTGTCATACAAACTTTCTGAGCAGTGAAAGGCAGTTGGAAGTCCTTTGGCTTGCACTACAATAAAGCATGTAGCAATTTGAACCTAGGTAGTAGTGGAGTTTTCAAGAAATCTCAGTAAAATATAGCAGCGGTCAGATATCAAGTCTCTTTTACCAAATAGAACTGACTCACAGGTGGGAAGTTTACGACTATGTGAAGGTTGAAGCCAGTACTTGCTGTTAAATTTAGGTTAACTGTTGTTCTATGTCAAGTGGTCTAAAAAAAGTCTTGGTGGTCTTATATCCAGTGTATTAAATTGCATCACTTCTTGCTGAGTTTCAATCTCCCATGACAAGATACGATACCATGTAAGAAATGTCAGAAAGAGAAATGACAGAAGGGCAGTACAGGAGACCTACAATAAATGGAGACAATCCACATAACCTGAGCCTATCTCCTCTTTCTTTAAAATAGAAGCCAGCAAAGCACATGACATTTCTGGGGATTAATGACCAGAAGGTAGAGTTGACAGGATGAGACATAGCCAAAAGCCATTAAGTTACACTGGTCACTCATTCTCTGGGTACAGCTCCTTGTAAATGCAATACACACAAACATTAATGACTGCAAAGGAACAGTTTATGTATTTACAAGATGTGTGCTATTACTGCCACACAATTCTAACACACTAGATGCTTTATTTTTCCTGTTCTTACAAAAAGTTTGTGCCAGCAATAGAATATAATCTCTGCCTCTGCAGTCAGGTGTTAAGAGTTTTTCAATTTCTTATTATACTTCTTCCAGAAATTAGAAGTTTATGAATGCATAGAAAAGGGATAGAGGAAGGGGAAAAAGAAAATGGAAGAGGAAAGGAGGGAAGATCATAGAATCATAGAATGCTTTGAGTTGAAAGGGATCTTCAAAGGTCATCTAGTCCAACAGTGCTGCAACAAGCAGGAGTATCTTAAACTGGATCAGGTCGCTCACATCCCCATCCAACCTGACCTTGAATGTTTCCAGGAATGGGGTATCTACCACCTCTCTGGGCAACATAGTCCAGTGTTTCACCACCCTCAATGTAAAAAATTTCTTTCTTATGTCCAGTCTAATCTATCCCACATCCTGTCACAACAGGCCCTGCTAAAAGTTTCTCCCCATCTTTCTTGTAGACTCCTTTTAAGTACTGAAAGGCAACAACATCTTCCAGGACTCTTCTCCTGGCTGAACAATCCCAACCTAGCCTTTCCTTACAGCAGAGGTGTTCCAGCACTTGGATGATTTTTGTGTCTCTCCTCTGGTTGCTCTACAGCAGAATCATGTCCTTCTCATGCTGAGGACTCCAGGGATGTATGCAGTACTCCAGGTTCTGACCGGAGTGGACTAGAGTGGCAGAATGCCCTGTGTTGACCTGCTGACCACACTTCTTTTGATGCAGCCCAGCATACAGCTGCCTTTCTGATCTGCAAGGGCATATTATTGACTCAGGTCCAGAGTTTTATCCACCAGTACCCCTAAGTTCTTTTCCACAGGGCTGGTCTAATCACATTATCCCTCAATCTGTATAGGTATCCTAAATGCTGCAATCCAAGTGCAGGACCTTTCACTTGGCTTTGTTGAACCTTACAAGGTTCACATGAACCCCTTCTTCAGCTTGTCCAGATGTTTTTATCTGCTTATATTGTTGGAGAATCATTCTGCTTCTTTGCCACCAGGCAGATAAGCACTGATGTCCTGACCTGTCTTTGTTATCTTTTTTCCTCGATACAAGCAAAGTAGCTTGTATGGATAATAGTTCTACTCAGGATAGCTGCTTATGGTAGTTAGATATGCAAGTATTATAATACTATAAAAATCAGCTTTTTCCTTAAATCAATTGACCCAGTCCATCCATTACACATATAATGAAGAGTTTTCTTGCCTAACTAGACATCTATGATTACATTAGTTTTGTCTGGCCTGGCTACTCTAAGTTCAATTTACTGTCGATGAAGAGAAAGCATTTTTAAGCTGTGATTTATTTTATTTTAGATCAACTGCTTGCTGTTTTCAAAATGGCATAAGGCAAATGTTGTTTGTCTTCAAAATGTTTATTCCTTTCCATGTTTATATGCAATCAATGGTGACATTGCAGACTATTAGATGACTTTTCTGTAGATGCCTACATTCACCCATATACATACACCTCTGTTGCAGTGAACAACACAGCTCCTTAAGCAAAGGCTTATATTCTGTTCAATACTTGAGTAGATCGAATATTTCTGAAGAAATGAATGAGCTCAGAATCCCAATGGTTTAAAAAGATCCATGTTGGGCTGGGTTTTACAAACCTTCAGGAAAGACATAACTTTGGAACATCTGGACTGTATAAACTGGATCTTCTGTTTTCCATAAGTATCAAATGTCCATGACTCCACACACTATAGCAGGAAAAAATATGTTTCATTTCATATTCATTTTCTCTAAGGATGCTCTAGTCTCTTCCTTCTCCTAGACTGGCCCCTCCTTCTGGATATGCTGGCTACCTTCCAACAAAAGCAAAGAAAATTGACTGTCATGTATTCACACAGCCCTTAAATTCAACAGCATATTCCTTAAACACCTTAATTAGGTTCCTCTTTCTGGGGCCTGCTGTTATTCTAAGTATAAATGATAAAGGGATATTAAAATTTTAACTTGAACAGTGAAGGTATTTAAAAACCCAAGAATTTGGGAGAAAGACAGTAACTTGGGTGTACTGAGGAGCCTTGGACAAAAAGGATTCTGCCATGAACAACTAGAAATAAAGACCTGAATTGGTCCTCAACCTTCCACAGAACCTGGTATCTTTCTCCATTTCTGCTGGGAGGGGAGTGGGTGCCTATTTCTGATCCAAGGTTTCCATTCTGTTGCTCACACACGAGACATTTTTGATCTTACAGGATTGGCTTCAGTCAGGTTGAACAGATTCTTAAACTTCTGTAGTTTTTCTCACAAACATTTTCAACACATTTTGTGTTGCTAAGTATTTTACCTTTGCTGGAGGCTAAGTTACAAAGTCTATAATTCTTTTACCACTGCTAAGCAAAAATCCAAGTCCCCAAAGTCTAGTACCTCTGTCCTTTGAAGAAGTTCAAATCTGATCTACCTTGAAACAATGCTGCTTTCAGCTGTCTCTGATGATGTGCTCAGAAGTTGCAAATTATCAGGTTAAACTGTTATAAGAAATTCTCCACATAATTAAAACCTAATGGTGTACCATGTAAAATATTGTAGTCAACGGCAATGCAGCGTAAAACAGACTGTGATTACGCCCATACTAAAGCAAAGTAACCTGTTTCCTAAGTTCTGCTGTATCACAGTATCACAGTAATGATAAAGTTGGAAAAGACCTTAAAGATCATCCAGTCCAACCTAAATCCAAATAAACCAAGTAAACCTAACATCTGACATCTAGATCATGCCACTCAGAACTTCAACCAGCCTAACCTTGAACATCTCCAGGGATGGTGACCCTACCACTTTTGTGGGAAGCCCATTCCAAAACCAGATCACTCTTTCAG
>VZRI01003031.1:82695-166733 GCA_013397515.1 Upupa epops
CTGATGGATTCCAACCCATCATCAATATCATCAATGAAGATGTTGAACAGGACCGGACCTAACACTGACCCTTGGGGGACACCACTAGTAAAGGGGCACCAACTAGATGTGACACCGTTTACTACCACTCTCTGGGCTCATCCATCCAACCAGTTCCTGGCCCAGCATAGAATATTCCTGTCAAAGCCCCTTGCTGCCACCTTTGCCAGGAGTATATCATGGGAGGCTGTGTCGAAATCCAGGTAAACTACATCCACAGCCTTCCTCTCATCGACCAGTCAAGTTACTTGATCGTAAAAGGAGATCAGGTTAGTCAAGCAAGACCTACCCTGCCTAAATCCATGTTGTAGTCATCATAACACATACTTGCCAGGATTAAGATCTACCCCAGGATTTAATGACTATAAAAAGGTCTAAATAGTCCATTTGTAGCAGTGTATAAAGGTTCACAGAAAGTAACAGCCATAATGTGTCCAAGTTCTGCTATGCTGACCAAAATTACTCTGAAATTTTTCTGAGAATGCCATGAGTTAAAGAATATGGGATTTGATTAGTTTTCTTGTCCTTGAACAGTTATAGGAAAATGTCATAGGGTAGATGAGGGCTTTAGGTATACTGTCCTTTGCCACAGACAGAACAAGACTAGCAAGGGCCATAAGGCAGCCTGCAAAGCCTAGGAACCAACTTTTTCCTTTGCCCTTACTGGAAAAGACCTGATGAGCTACCACTGAAGTAGTGGTTACCTGTGTTCCTTCCCAAAGCTTCCAGTCCCATGCAACCAGTTAAGTATATCTGGTTACATGAAGTGTCTTACAGTTCAAGAGTAATTTCTTTTAAATATCATTAGCAGCTGAATTACTATATTTTTTTAAATCAGAGGAAAAGCTTTCAGAAACATCTTGTTCAGCACAGCAATAGGCACTTCTGCACTTTTAGGCTTATGTGCTGCTGCCTAGGTTGTCTTACTTGAGGTGATAAGCTTTCCAGTGTTTTATTTATGCACAAACCCTGGTCTGTAGAAGCTTTTCTTCTTTACTACTTCCTGTCTCTTTCTACTTTGCCTTTGCTCATCGCTGCTAGCCGTTGCCTAATAATAATTTTAGAATAATCAATTGGCAATCTGTGCAAGCAAGTAACTTACCAAACACTTGACCTTGTAATTGTATTCTGACCTCGGCTTTACTCTATGTTAGGGTGATAGACTCTCTGCAGCAGTGTCATACTCAGTTACAGAGCAAAAATCATCTCTGGCCACGCAAAGCCTACCCGTACATGGAGGAGTCAGGGATGGTGTAGGGAGTGTTGGCAAATAAGACACAATATTACCTAAACCAAAGAAAGTCTAAGGAGAGAGATGTCTAAGACCACTGGGTAGGAGACTCTACAGTCCTTATGCTGACACCAAAAAGAATGTGAAAGGTTTTTAAAGAACTCATTTACCTCACTTTAGATTTCTGGAATACGAATTTAAGAAGATTATTAAAGGATTTGCAGTGAAATTACTTTTCACTCTAAAGTCCCTCACCCACCATAAACTTCTGAATAAATGCTGTCTTCCTTGTAATCAAATAATTGTATATGATTCAGATATGATTCCTACTAGGGAAATGACATCCAAAGTATAGCAATTTCCTACTACAGTGTTACTAATACCTCCACTTTTTTTGCAGCACCATTAAGAAATGTGCTCTATGTATATGTTTTCCAGGAGAAGTATTTTGAGACTGAAGATCCATTGGCTGAAGCAAATGGACACTTTTTAGCAGTTTAAAATGAAGTAATTTTCCCTTGCTGGGAAATGAGATGGAATAACAACAGTTCTTGAGTTATTGCCAGAAACTGTTCTAGGTTTTGAATGCGAATGGTGTTTCTGGGATGAATATTGCAGACACCATATGCATGTGCGTGCATGCCTGTGTGCCTATGGTGCTCAGGAGGCAGCAGCTGATTGTGGGCAGAAATGCAAGAGAAACGACAACATCCCATGCTTCTGTGTGCAGTGATGCACTGCCCATGCTATGTCCTGTCCAGATACAGAAAGACAAAAAATAATATAGTGTTTGTGTCAAAATAGCTGTCACATGTGAGCACAGGCAAATATTTGGGGAAATAGAAGGGAACAAGAGGGTAATACTGGTCTCTCTGATTGACAGTAGAATTGGTACAACTTGGATTGAATTGTTGTCATATCTCACGACAACAAAACAAAGGAGAGGATAAAAATATTTTGAGCTTCAGACGAGGCATGACAGACAGCATAGAGGAGCTTGTTTAAAAGTGTTAGAAAGGAGGAAAGTGCTTGATCAGTGGCAAATCTGTGACAAAGCAGCAGCTTTCTGAGAAGAGCGGTGAGACAGAACAAAACTGTGATGACTTTAAAAGCAAAGTGTTGAACACAGATTGAGAAATCACTACCCTAATTTTCTCAAAGCTCACTGTTCAGTAGCCCTCTATCATGACAAGAATGCATTTTGGCTCATATAAATACAGCTAATGGAGATTGCAACTAGTGTTTCTCTGCCTATGAGGTCTAGTGATGATAGGGGATATCTTCTTACATTTCATCCATCCTCCAGTTGCCATTCTGGGTGCCAAATCTGTAGGGTCGGTGTCATATCATACAGCCCTGTAAGGGTATTTTATACAGCCTAGGAGATCTTGGGTAGAGCCAGTCACCAACAGTTTAGGAGGAAAGCAGGTGGCCTGAAATGGAAAGAAGGTAAATTTAGATTGGATATTAGGAAGAAGTTCTTCACCATGAGGGTGGGGAAGTATTGGAACAGGTTGCCCAGGAAGGTTGTGGATGCTCCCTCCATGGAAGTGTTCAAGGCCAGGTTGGATGAGGCTCTGAGTAACCTGGTCTAGTGGGAGAGAGGTGTCCCTCCCCAGAGCAGAGGGGCTGGAACTACACAATCTTCAAGAACTCTTCCAGCGTAAACCATTCTATGATTCTACATTGATTCTATGTGAGTTCTGGTGACTGAAAGGAGAAAAACAACACAGGGTGACTCTAGGAACAGTGTTGCATTACCAAAACACTCTTAAATTTCCAGAATTCTGGTTTTACAAGAAAACATGATTCTCTAGAAGACACTTGGACATCTGACACTGAAGGTGTAACTGGTGTCAGAGTGTGAAAGACAGCAAACGCAGATGAGAACATAGAGAAATGGCAAAATAAAACTATTAGAAAGCTGTTGGAGTAAACCACCAACAGATTGTTTCCTTTTGGTGCTTTTGTGTACCTCATGTTAATGGACAGAGAAGTTACAAAAGCATAATGAGTAGTCTCCTCAGTCCAGGTGTCTCCACGCATTTTCTAAGGCATAACCTTTCAGCAGAAAATTGCTGTTTTCATCCAAAGTGTTTATTAAGTTGAATGGTGCACCTTGTACAAACTTACATTGCTCCGTTTCAGGCATCTTTTATTCTGAGTGGTACAGCTCAGTGAGACAAATCATCTCATTTCCAGTGTTGCCCACTAACACAAAACTAGAAGAAATGTGCACAAAGTTACATCAGATAATTAACACACACTAATAGAAGTTAATAAAAATCAGTGAGGACTATGCATGTAGCACAAAAGATCAAATGTAAACATTTGAATAAAATTCTTGCAGTAACATAGTTCAGAATTACTACATTCCAATTAATAATTCAGCATGATCTACAGTCATATATCCCTCTTACTATAAGCTGGCAGATATTTGAGCAATAATTGATTAACATCTGGGAGTCTCGTTGATGTGAAATATCATACAGGCTTGATGCCAGATGTGAGATTATCCTTATTAGCTGTTTTTCTTTAACTATTGTGTTTTACCACAGTGATTAGACCAGATGGAGCATAAATCTCCTGGTTTTTTTTAAACTACATCCTTTCAAAATCCAGTTACCATAACAACTTGGTTTAACTTTTTGTGAAGCTATCCTCTTTATATATCACACCTAGAACTTTTGTCTGGCTTAGAAATGAAAACAACTAAGCTTTTAGTTAATTATTTGCTGTCATAAATCTGTCAACAATTTCTCTTTTGTGTTCCCCTTTTTGGGGGTGGGGAGGGAGAGAAGGAGTAATGCCTTTTGTCTGGCATGTTTAGTATCAGTAATAAGTAGACAGAGTGGTAATATAAACCTTGTACTAAACAATAAAACTGAAGGACTCTCAATAGAAAGCTTAAAAATCTCAAACCATACTTACACAGACTTCTGATTATATTGCTTTATAGGACATTTCACAAAAATTAAATACTTCTGGTAATTTCAACACACCAGAGTTTGTATCTATTTCTCTTTTTGTTTGAATGGGCCAATTAAAATCTTCCTTTATGTTAACAGCATAAAAACATTTTGCAGTAAAATACCTTCTCTTCTGTCTCTTTATTGTCTAGTTTAATATCTATTTGACATTGTCAGGGAGAAAAAAGAGACAGTGGGAGGTGTGATAAGTTAATATCTAGGAATAAAAAGGCACTACCTTGCAACATTTCTCTGAAAACTGTATCTCATTTGTCAACCAACTCTTAAACAGAGGCTACATTGCCCAGGGGATTGATAATAGCACACAGAGCTTTTCACAGCAAGTCACTAAAATCAAAATGCAGCCCAGGTCAGTAACAGCTGAACACTGTTACTATCTGACAGCTGTTTAGTGGCCTGTATGAAATGCCTTAGTCTTCATCCAATTCCTAGCGGGAAGGTGGCTGCATCCCAATTAGTGTTAATTGGCTCCCTTATTCTTAGCTGCAGCAAAGCAACCAAGGACCATGCAGAGTAAGTAAGCAGAGGGCTGGAGGGAACATGCCATGATCCACTAGGCCAGCTGCGCCTCTAAACAACTACTTTAACTACAGAATTCCCAACAGGCTTTTGCATAGCTCCTGTTTAAAAACAGGGGGTGAAGGAGACTCAATCACATTCCTTTCAATTGGGAGTGAAGGAGACTCAATCAGATTCCTTTGCAGTTCACATTCAGTGGTTCATGCCTCCTGCCCTACAGCAGGTTTTTCCCTCTCAAATCCTGCAAAAAACACCTTGTTTGAAAACTTAAAGGGATTTCTTTTTGTCCTTCTATGGGGAATAAGTCTATCAGAGGAAGTTACCAGATTTCTCTGCCTTTAATCATGATGTGCTTTCCTTTGGGCTCTCTCCAATTTGCCCACATACCTCACAGAGTACATTGAACAAAATTACACGATGGTCCAACTAAGGTTTTACCAATGCTAACTGTAAGACGATTTTTATTTCACTTGCCACGCATGAATGCTCCTCTAACAGAGCTCAAGCTATTATTTTCTGCTACAGAATCTCAAGTCGAGTCATGCTTTCTACTCTGTATCACACAGTGACCCTTGAACAGCATGTTTCAAGTGGTTCAGAGATTATTTCAGCTGAATTTCTAACCACCAAGAACAAGTGTTCAGTTGCTTCTAAATGTATGTTCTGACTGACCTAAACACTCTTTAAGCTCTTCTTTCCTTGTTCTGCAGTGTTGTCCTACCTCTCTGTTAAAACATGCTTTATTAATGACCAAATCACACTTCAGGCTTTGAGAGTGACTGAGGCAAAGGAAACACTGCTTATACTTCTATAATTCAATCTGGTTCTCTGTTTTACAAGAAAACCTTTCTGTGCCTTTGTGTACTACTTTATGAAAGTTTCCCTATCTCCTTGTATGTTTACTCTTCATGTCACTATTTTGTACTCTTTTTGCTTTTCCACCTACTTGCTTGTGGTACTTTTTATACTTAGGATTATTTCACTTTTTTTATGGTAATTCCTTTTCCAATATTGCTGAAGAGGTTTCTATGCAGATGGGAACAAACTATAGCTACACTTCTCATGGGATTTTTTTGAAGGAAGATAGCTTGCTGTTGTGTGCTTTGTAAAACCTATTTAAATAGTCCATCTCTCCTATTCTTTCTAATAGGAATAATTAACTACACATCTACAATATAAGTGAGCTAAATGAGAGTTAAGAACTGCAAGTCAGTTCAATCACCAGAATGTATAGTCTAGTATCATTTAAAATGGTCTAAGTAACCTCTCCAGGCTCTGGTCACTACTCCAGAAGGGCATGGGACATCTGTAGATGTAGTGTGATATCTGCCAATACTATTAGAATGTCTCTCAAATCCTAGGGAGTCTTAAACAGTATCAGAAAGCTGCTTCTTAACGTCACTCAAGCTCAGTGGCATCCAAGGGACTATTCACTTTGCCCTAAAGTAAATACCTGTAGTTAACTTCATAGCACTCTATAATTGTGACTGTTTTCAGTAGCAGGGACTTTTTCATTCAAGTATCTAGATGCAAATATCTAGTGCTGTTTGGCATACCATAGTCCCTACCTGTACTTCCAGATGGTTATAGGTATTCTGCAGGTCAGATGTCTCAAAGAGTTCATGGTGTTAAATGTTTTGGAAATGTTGAGGACAATACCTGACATTTCAGGACCAAAGCTTTTATGACTCTTGTGGCATTGGTGGTGCCTTCTGTAAGACTAGTTTCGTTTAGACTTATTACAAGCACCTGCACAGTTGAACAATGCAGCCAATCACATATTTTATGGTCAACATGCACATGATGAAATATTGTTCCATTACAGCCTGTTTTCTTGAAATGAGTGTTTAGTTCATAAGAATCACATCCTGTCTTCTCAATCTCAGAGCTTCTTAAAAGGCTCAGGAAACTCAAGCAAAATGGCTTCAAAACCATTCAAAACCATTAATGTTCAGTCAGCATGTGAAGCAGAGGTACATGGTTTGCACAGGAAATAGTCTCTTTCCTGGACATGGACAACATGGTTCCTTGCTCTCGAAATCTTATGCATACCACCCTGGCTGCTAAAGAGTTCCTTACATGTCATGTTGTGTTTGTTCAACATGACTAAGTTTAGACTGTGCACAGTGCAGTGGATCTTGAGACTTGTTCTCCTGATATGGGTTTCTAGGCATTTTAAGTGTCCATTTGCTGCTGCTACAGTCCCGTCAGAGCTGTCACTACATCTTACTTCTTTCCAGTCACTGTGAGAGCTGCTCTACCTTCTCATGCCTTGTCACACAAACTGCAAGGACAGTCAGGCAACATATGTATAGCAAAGCATGCAATGAGCTGAGACAAGTGCTGTAAGCTCACAGTCTAGACTCCTACCTTGGAACACAAAGAAACAGCTTTTTGTGCTGATTCTCGTCATGGAAATCAGTTCCTTATTTAAATTGTTTGATTTCAGGCAGTGAAATATTTCTTCTGTTTCTGCTATTTAACTTTTTCTTCAATATTACATCAATCTTGCCACGTAAGTTCTAAAATGGCATGGAATTTCCTGTTACTTTTCTCTGGGCTATTAGTGCAGTTCAGTAGAAGTCTCTGTGTCCCTTGAAGATAAGGCCTTAGCTCTGGAAAAGATAAATGATAACAGCTTTGTTGACTGTCTGACATTTTATTTCACCCTCTAATTGCACGGAAATTTTGTACTGCTTACTAGCTATCACATTCGACAGGTTTCCCAAATCCTTTGGTTTTCTGGTATTCTTCACTAACTGCAATGCTCTTGGCAGCATCTTTCCCATTGCCCACTGCTAATGTGCATAGCTCTCCTGGAGGCTACACACCCAGTGACAGAAAAACTGGCAGGAAGAGGGCACAATATTTGCAAACCAGATCATCTTGAGTCTTGGAATAAGACAGCTTTTTTTTTTTTTTTCTGAAATGAAAGATTCCCAAGTCCTTTGGCAGGAAAGAGGAGAAGCAGGTCTCAAGGAGCTGTAAGTTCTCAAAACCCTGTATTTTGCAGTCATTGCTTTTGTCTGATATTGCTCCTGTGATCAAATCACACTAAGATCTGCAAGTTAATGCAGTGAGCTCTGAATTGTGACTGCAGCACTGAACCAAGTCAGAGCTGGTCTGCTTGTTTCACTAATGCTAGTAGATGTTTTTGTAGAGGCCCTGTCATTTGCCTTCCATCCCTTATGATACATGGCATTTTGCAAACACAGCGGAAAGTGAAACATTCTGGTCTCTTGTCAGACGTGTTGAAATTGCGTATTAAACAGTGGAATCATACCTATATGGCTCGTCACGGCTTGTATCTAACAAATGCTCTCAGAAACCAAGCTGCGGTTATCAGTCACTCATGCAGACACACACTGTACAAAGTGGATTGCCTGCTGTGACTTGGGACATAGCCAGAGTATATCTGAGCTCTCTCTGGTGCAGCATACCCAGTGTCACCATAGCCATGGATCAGTAAATGGTATGTTTCACATATATTCCTAAGAAAATGCTATCATGGGCGTGTGGAGAACTGAAATATCTGCCAAGCCGATGACAAAAAAAGGCACTCATTTGCCTTGCCCTGCTGAAACAATCACTTGTAAAATAACTCTGTTTGACAGTAAAAGATGATTTTCACTTTATTTAACTGGAAAGGTAGCACTGGATCATTTTTCACATGATTCCAAACCCATTCTATTCCTCTGAGTAACTTTAATAAGGATATTGTATCTCTATCAATGAAACAGGAACTTCCATTCATCACAGTTTTGCTGGGGGGAAGAGGAAACCATCATAAATATGATGGCACAAATACTAAACTTGGAAAAGGGTTGTTTTAAACTGAGAATGACAAGCCACTTCACTCTACATATTCTTATAGGGTTTCCCCTGGGACATCATTCACATTCTTCTTGTCATACGTGCTTTGCCTCTCCCCATTATTATTCCTCCACAAAACACTATATTCCTTTGCTTCCTGAGACTCCACCAAGGGATAGATCTTGAAGTGGACTATGGAAGATATTTCAAACTAGACAATCACACCTGTCTGACTTCTCTTGACTTAGCTAGTGTAAGAACAAAATTATTCAGACATTATTTCTTTATACTTGATTACATTTCAAATCCTTGTTCCTTCAACATCCACGCACTATAGAGTCTTCTTCTTTGAGCTTTGGAGATGCATTTCTCATTCCCCAAATCATAATAAAAATAGCAGTTGCTTGACAGGAATATTTTCTTCTCTCTTCCTCCGTTTCAGTCACAGAATCACAGAATCATCAGAGTTGGAAGGGACGTCAAGAGACCCAGTCAAACCCCTGCACCAAAGCATCTCCATATAATTTAGTCACACTAAGCCTGATCTGTCACAGACTCTTAATCCTTTATCTATGTACCACTAGACACTAGAACAAATTGCTCACAAGCAGGACTAGTGACATTTGAAAGAAATCCCATTCAGTCACCAGCAGATTCAAATGAAGATGCAATCCTTAACATAGAGATGGTATATATTGTTCAAAATCTTCCTAAGCCCGTACAACATCTTAAATATAAGAGAAAACACTTTTCCCAGTCCTTAATAATGCATTTAAGAGTTTAAATGCCAAAGTCTTTCAGATGCAGATTTTCACCAGGCAAGGTATCTCTAACAGTAGGAGAACAATGTGTGTGTGCATGCGCTTGCCTGCACAAATGAATGATAAAGATATTGTGATGACTTTGTTAGAGGAAAGTACATCGCACTTCATTCATGCACACCTGTTTTTATCAACTATTCATACACCCCTACAGTATGTTGACATTGCAGTTTCTTGCTTCCTGGCAGACTGACATACTTCTGTTTGCAAATAAGTGAAGAAATGTTTTATACACGATTTTGAAATTGCGCAGTTGTCACAGTCTTGTGTCAGTGCCTGGCAAAGTTACTGAGCCAATAATCCTGAGTACCATCAAGTGGCAGGTACAAGACAACCATGGAACCAGGCACAGCCAACATGGGATTAGGAAAAGAACAGCCTGCTTAACCAATCTAATCTGCCAAGTGGAGGAGGGGAAGACTGTGGGTATGGTCTACCTAGACTTCAGCAAAGCCTTTGACACCATCTCCCACAGCATCTGCCTGGAAAAGATGGCAGCCCATGGCTTGGATGGGTGTACTGTCTGCTGGGTTGAAAACTGGCTGGATGGCTGGGCACAGAGAGTGGTTGTGAATGTTGCCCCATCCAGTTGGTGCCCAATGAGTAGTGATGTTCCCCAGGGATCAGTGCTCAGACCAGTTCTACTCAACATCTTTATTGATGACCTGGATGAGGAGATCGAATCTCCCCTTAGCAAATTTATGGGTTGTGGAGGAGTGTCAATCTGCTGGAGGAGAGGAAGATGCTGCAGAGAGATCTGGACAGGCTGGGTAAATGGGCAGAGTCCAAAGTTTTAACAGGACCAAGTGCAGGGTCCTACATTTTGGGTACAATAATCCCCTGCAGAGCTACAGACTGGGGGATGAGTGGCTGCAGAGTGGCCTGTCATGGACAGCTAGCTAAATATGAGCCAGCAGTGTGCTGAGTTGGCATGAAAGGCCAACAACATCCTCACCTGTATCAGCAGTAGTGTGGCCAGCAGGAATAGGGATGTAATTTTCCCCCTGTACTGGGCACCGATGAGGCCTCTCCTTGACTACTGTGTGCAACTCTGGGCCCCTTTCTTCAAGAAAATGGTTGAGGTACTGGATCGAATCCGGAGGACAGCAATGAGGCTAGTGAAGGGACTAGAAGGAAAGTCTTATGAAGAGAGGCTGAGGGACCTGGGGTGGTTTAGCCTGGAGAAGAGGAGACTCAGAGGGGACTTTCTCACACTCTATAACTACCTGCAGGGAAGTTATAGAAAAGTGGGAGTCAGGCTATTCTCTCAGGCAACTAGTGATAGGACGAGAGGGCATGACCTGAAGCTGGCCCAGGGGAGGATTAGGTTAGATGTTAGGAAGCAGTTCCTCATGGAATGGACTGCCCAGGGCAGTGGTAGGGTCCCCATACCTGGAGGTGTTTAAGACTGGACATGGCACTTAGTGCTCTTGCCTAGCTTATTGTGGTGATGTTAGGTCACAGGATGGACTAGATGATCTCAGAGCTCTTTTCCAGCCTCAAATATTCTGTGATTCTGTGAAAGAAAGAAACATTATAGATCATCTCCCTTATTTTCTCCCAGAGCGGGGATGTTGTAAAAACTCTCCAAGCAGCTAAGCCTACAAGTCTTAGATTTTGAACCTGACTTGGAAAATTATGCCATCTATAGGACTCTACCAGCTCCTTCCATTTCTTTCCAGTCCTTTATACCTTCCTATGCATATCATTCCCTGCATCAAGCTCTCTAGTGAATAGGATGATAAACAAAGAAGTGGCAGAGCTGGGACATTTGTTTCCACCGTGAACTATATAGCACTGCTGGTACAACTCCACTCAAAGCACCACAGGGAAATACAGTTCCTCAACCACAAATAAATAAGGGTGACTATTGCCAAGGAAGCTACAAATGTGAAAAATTTTAAGAATTATTTCCCTTTGTGGATTCCATTGGTGTCCAGTAAAATTAAAAAAGCATGGAATAGAACCATGCTTTTCTATTTGGAATAGAAATATCTTGAAGTAGTGTTAGCCAGCTGACATAAGGTGAAGCCAGTGAGCTGCAAATAGACCACCCTTTAGGTGAATCCGATGTTTCTGACTGAGGAGATTTGTCTTGTATCTGTTTACAGTATTTACAATTCATATTATGTAGGCCAGTGCATATTGTAAAGGGAATCTTGTACAATCAAGCTATAATCAAAATCCACTTCCACAGACAATGTAAGTACTTTGGCTAAGAATACACGTTTTTGAATTTTCCTGGCAGTATATATATAGGTCTCTAAACATTAGATTACCACAGCAAGCTTTTACAAAATGGCATTAATTATGTTTGTATACTGATTTAATTAATATTCCAAGGGTGTACTTTTCACTATTCGCTCAGTTGTGATATCAAATCATTTTACACTGATACACATTACCTTCTACTTGATAATTTGGCAAGGTCAGCAGCATTAAGCAGTCCATCTAACAAGGCAATAGGTGCACTCTTCAGCATCACAGATGCATTAAAATGAAGTAATACATAGGAAGAGAGACTTCTAACATCGAACAATGTAAGAAACGTTCTTGAGTTACACAGAGTTACGACACTCTACTGATTTTGAGAACAAACTATTTTAGTGAAATATATTACAGACTCAGCTTCTGCTGCAAGATCAGGTATTGAAGCACTTGTGTAAATGGCTATATTATGATTATAGCTGGTTTAATTCTCCTATTAATTTCAAACTTATTCCTGTAAACTGAAAAAAACCCTATCCCTTCTGTGTCTTAGATTTTAAATTTTTTTTAAATTTTGTGCCCTTATCATGAATTCTCAATTTTCTACATTCACCAGGTTGTAACCAGCTTTATTCTGTATTTTAATGTTCAACACCAGTCATAACAGCTTGATTTGGTATTCAAAGAGCAGCCACACAGTCCCGTTGGGCTTTCATTGTTGGTTAATATTAATGTTCTCTTAAAATGAAGTAATATCCAGCTGTCTTCACATTTATTCAGTGTGAAAGCCTAGCCTTCCACAAGATAGGTCATGCTTATGTGACGCTACATCTTTTTGTCCTTAGGGTGTGGAAACTGAACCTTAGACCTGCCAGACAGATTTGGGAAATTTGATCTCACTGTTTAAGCCTGTGGTGATGGCAGGAGCAGGCAGGAATTCACCTACGCAGGTCAGCTGTTAGGAGCCCATGTGAATGAGAATGCTGATCATTAATGTCATCCTAGAGATATGAGGGTCTTTTTGCTGGCAGAAATACATTACAGTAGCACCAAGAGCCTACCTTACTGATATAAAAACAGTGATTTGTAGCCTGACATGGGAGCAGTGGAGCAGGTTTAAATCAAATACAATGCTGTGTGATGATTTGAAACAATAACTACTGAAACAAAACACAAAATTGTCATGTGCCTGGATGCCAAAATAAATTTAAAGAAAATCAGACTATTCATGAGTTGCTCATACCTTAAGAAAAGGTTCCAGTGTATGGTTTTTACCTCACATAGCAATTTGTAAAAGTGATAGATGAGCATGGCAAGAGCAAAGAAAATTTGATAGCAGTGGATTCTTCATTGCTTGATTGTATTAAAATTGAAGTTCAAATAACATTTTTCACTGATCAGGTCAATTCAAAGATCTACTTTCATATCAGAGAAAGAGACCGGAATCAGGGATTATTCTGCAATAATTCTGCATGCTCTTTGGGGTACATATAACTACACTAAGAAGAAAAGAGAGCAACAGATTTTGTTTTCTTTTAAGATTCACAGTGACATGGAAGTCTGCCACTGGCCACTAGCATCAGGGCGACCCAGAGGACAACAGTGGAGGAATCAAATGTCAGCATTTTCCCAGCCAACATTAGTCTGAATGAACAGTCAACATGGAGTGACACTGAGGACTCACTGCTATGGGAGCACAACCTGTAAGCATCTCATCATCCCGCACTGTTGCAAGGACTGTGGCATATCCAGAGGAGAAATAAAGACAGTTCATGCATAGACAGACTGATGGTACTGTCACAGGAATTCTGTGCCAAGATCACATATAGAGAATAATTTTTAATATAAAGAATTTTATGCCATTATTATTCATAGAGTCATAGAAAGAATTGTTAAATGACTTGTACTAGTCCTGATAGATGACATCAGTTGCTCTTCTCTTACCCACAAACACTGTAACTAAAATTGTCAGGCATGAGACACTGGCCTGTAGTTCCCCAGGTCGTATTTTTTCCTTCTTTTAAAAATGGGGGTTGTGTTTCCCTTTGTCCAGTTTGTGGAAACATGACCAGACTGCCATGATTTCTCAAATATGATGGATAGTGGCCTAGCCACTTAATTCCTCAGTTCCCTTAGGACCTGTGGATATGTGTCATCAGGTCCCATGGACTTCAGGTTCTTTGTATGGTCATGAATCTGATCTGCCCCCTATCATGGATGATACTTTCTCCCAGTCTCAGAATGGTTTGGGTTGTAAGAGTGATGTGGTGGTCAGAGGTCATCTTGGGCTTAGTGACCATGTAATTATAAAGTTCTCAATACTTGGCCAAGTAAGGAGTGGGGGTAGTAGAACTATTACCATAGAATTCTGAAGGGCAGACTTTAACCTGTTCAGAACACTGTTTGAAAAGTCCCTTGGGGTAAAGTCCTGGAGGACAAGGGGGTCCAGGAAGGCTGGACTTTCTTCAAGGGGAGATCTACAAGTCAGAGGAGCAGGCTGTCCCCATGCGTGGTAAGACAAACTGGTGAGGAAAACGACTGGCCTGGATGAATGGGGAGCTTCTGCTGTCACTTAGGAGAAAGAGGAGAAGTCTACCACCTTCGGAAGAAGGGACAGGCTACTCAAGAAGAGGATAGGGATTTAATCATGTCTTGTAGTCAGAACATTAGGGAGGGAAAAAGCTCAGCTAGAACTCAGCCTGGCAACCACTGCAAGAGATAATTAAAAGTGTTCTTACAAATTTATTACCAACACAAAAAGAACCAGGGACAGTTTTCATCCTTTATCAGACATGAGGGGGAACATGATTATCAAAGATGAGGTAAAGGCTGAGACACTTAACGCCTTCTTTGCCACAGTCTTTAGTAGTCAGAAGGGAATGGAATTCAGTCCCCTGAGCTGGAAGATAGAGTTGGTGATCAATGTGGTCCCCTCAAAATCCAGGATATAGTAGTGTATGACCCACTAAGCTAGCTGGACACCCATAAGTCTATGGGACCAGATGAGATCCACCCGAGACTGCTGAAGGAGCTGGCAGTGGAACTTGCTAAGCCTCTCTTCATCATTTATCAGCAGTCCTTGTTAATGAGGTAGGTGCCAGATGATTGAAAACTTGCCAATGTGATACCCATCTACAAGGACAGAAGGGAAGACCTGGGGAACTACAGGCTTGTCAGCCTGACCTCAGTACTGGGGAAGATTATGTAACAGTTCATCTTGGGGGTGATCACACAGCAAGTGCTTGACAACAGGGAGATCAGGCCCAGCCAACATGGGTTGATAAAGGGTAAATCCTGTTTAAGCAATCTGATCTCCTTCTATGATCAGGCAACCCACCTAGTGGATGAGGGAAAAGCAGTAGACATTGTCTACCTGGACTTCAGTCAGGCATTGGACACTGTTTCCCACAGCACTCTGCTGGAGAAGCTGGCATCTTACAGCTTAGACAGGTGGACTCTTTGCTGGGTTAAAAACTGGATGGCTGAGCCCAGAGAGTCTGGTGAATGGGGTTAAATCCAGTTGGCAACTGATCACAAGCAGTGTCCCTCAGGGCCCAGTGTTGGGACCAGCCTTGTTTAGCATCTTTAACAATGACCTGGATGAGGGGATCCAATGCACCCTAAGTAAATTTGCAGATGACATAAGGTGGGAGTGTCAAACTGCTTGAGGATAGGGAAGTGCTGCAGAGAGATTTGGGCAGGCTGGAATGATGATCTGAGGCTGATGGGATGAGGTTTAACAAAGCCAAGTGCTGGGTCATGCTCTTTGGTCACAGCAACATGAAGCAGCGCTACAGGCTTGGGGAAGAGTGGCTGGAGAACTGCCTGGAGGAAAAGGAACTGGGGTGCTGGTTGACAGCCAGCTGAACAAGAGCTAGCAGTGTGCCCAGGTGGCCAAGGTGGCCAACAGCATCCTGGCCCGTATCAGGAATGGTGTAAGCAGAAGCAGGGAGGTGATCATGCCCCTGTACTCTGCACTCATGAGACTGCGTGTTGAATACTGTGTCCAGTTTTGAGTGCTGCAGTATGAGAAGAACATTGAAGCACTGGAGCAGGTCCAGAGAAGGACAATGGGGCTGCTGAGAGGTCTAGAAAACAGACCCTATGAAGAGCAGCTGAGGGAGCTGGGCTTATTTAGTCTAGAGAAGAGAAGGCTGAGAGAAGACCTTATAGCTCTTTACAACTACCTAAAAGGAGACTGTAGCGAGGCTGGTGCTGGTCTCTTCTTCCAAATTACTAATGATAGGGTGAGAGGAAGTGGCCTCAAGTTACATCAGGAGAGGTTTAGATTGGATATTAGGAAGAAGTTCTTTCCAGAGAGAGTGGTTGGGCACTGGAACAGGCTGCCCAGGAAGGTGGTGGAATCACCATATCTGAAGGTGTTTAAAAACCGAGTAGATAGAGCACTTGAGGCCATAGCCTAGGGGTTAAGTAGATGTTGGGAGGAGGGCTGAACTTGATAATCCTAGAGGTCCTTTTCAGCTATAATAATTCTATTATTATATGATCCCTCACCAGCTGTATGAGGTAGTATTCTACACACACCAGGAACCTCCTGGACCATTGTCTTTCTTCTGCATTGTTTTTCCAGCAGATAAGTTGAAGTCACCCAATAGAACAAAGGCTAATGATTGTGAGACTTCTCCCAGCTCCTTACAGAATATTTCATCCTCCTCTTGATCCTGGTTGGGTGGTTGGTATCAGACTCCTATCATGCCTTCTTGGACTTTCCCTGATATTTACCCATAAACACAACCCTATTTTCACCATCTTTAAGTTGAAGACAATCAAAACCGTGTTTCTGCTTCTAGACTAGTATGATTCCCCTCAGGAGCAGAACAAGCAACAGCCAAACCTCAGTATCCACTTTCCTGGGCAGTCTTACATACCTTTTGTTCACACTGTCAGAGAAAAAACAAAAGAACCAGCAAACCTTTATGTAGATCTCACTGTACTCAGTTCCTAACAAAGCATCATGTTTGCCCAAGCAGTGCCTCTTTTTTATTTAGTGTATTTTTTTCATTCCTCATTGGGTGTGTGTACACATACATCAGGTTCTCTTCATTAGCGTCAACTGCCTGCATCACAGGTGTGTTTTCAAATTCCCTCTCCAGGTTGGTAGCCAGATGTGCCACAAGAATCATACTCAGTAGGAATCACACACTGTCTACAGTTTTCCAGCCATACAAGAAAAGGAACAGTGTTACACAGGCATTTTCCTACAATATAGTAAAAGAACCATTTACCTCTCACATTGAAAGATTTAAGGTCAAAATTAAGACTGTGAAGGAAAAAAGTGAATTTGATGGAGAATTCTTCATAACTTTCTTAGAAAATGTCCACAATAGTCACTTTATTTTAACATGGTTATTTTATTAATGAAATAAATTATCAGTTTTACACTTTCCCATCTTCATCATATTTATTATTCACACAGAAGTTTCACAAAAGCCTCTCATTATAACCTCTAACAGTTAATAATTTTGAACTGGATTTAAAAATATGAAACGTCAGAAACAATGCTGATTTGAGGATTTGAAAGAACAAGGGCACTTATTCAAATACTCTGCAAAAGCATTTGCTGGTAGCATCAGCTGATTTGGCACAGCAGTGCCCACCAGCTTTTGTCTGCGTTGCCAAATGGCCTTAGTGTTAATAGGATTCTCCTCTACACCGAAGAGGAAATGAGTGGTCTTTTTTTTTTTGAGATTTTCTGAATAAAATGTTATTCATAATACTACTGTCCATCTTAGTATGAAGCACTCTGAGTGTACAAAACTGATTTCTTATGAGAATATTATCAACCAAATCCTCCTAACTACAGAAACTGTCTGGCAAATTGCTTTCAAGCAACCTGAACCTAGGTTTCCTCAGATTCCCATGCCTGTTACTAACAGCAACACAATAAACAAATTCAGTGGTATAGCAGTGCAACTGAAAACAAGACAGAGTTGTAGGTGCATATTTATCTAGCTTGTTATGTTCTCATCCAAATGAAAGGGGAAATAGAGCTGATAAGCTTTTATTCAGTTCAGCTAAATGAGATGTTCTTGCATGGTATTTTTAGCATATTCCCTTCCTTCCTCTCCTCAGTGAGAATGTTTAACCTCCACCGAGCCACACTACTTTTCCAATTTCCAATTCATTTGCCACATAAATTGTTCAGTTAGGATAATGCTAATGGCAGCTAATGTGATACCATCCCAGTGTGAAAACTATTACTGTGAAATAAGAGGGCCAGCTGGCCCCTGCTTGTCCATGCTACCTAACTGCCAGGTCATTTTTTAATTTGTTTTTACTATTCCCTGTACAATACACATCTCTTTCAGAGGTGGCCAGTGCTCAGCAGTATGGTGTGGGCTGCTCTGTGGCATCTCGACAAAAGCCTGAGGTTATCCTTTGGACATCTTTAGTAATAAAGGCATACTCATACTGGCTCAGAGTCTCTTTAACTTAAGTAAAGATCTATTTCATTTTGAGGTGCCTCGGCTGGCAAGGAGGACTAGTGCTGCTAAAACAAGAAGAAAAGCCTTTTACAAATAATAAAGAATCTGCAGATGTAATTCATACACTGGCTCTGTGGATGCAGTGGCAACAGGGCAGTGGTGTTTCCCTGCTACAACCTGTTCTCTCAGCAGTGACATACCGCTAGTAAAGGACTAGAAGACCTTTTTAGTTGTCAGACGTAGACAATCACAAGGAAATGTGAGAAAGATAAGCTGGAGTTTGAGATGAGGCAGTGAACAGCAATCTGGGTAGGATAAGAACTGTAAATTATCAGGGCTGAAAGAGAAACTGAGTGTGAGTTTGTGAATTCTGCTGCTTGAAGATAAGATGAAGGGGAGCAATCCCAAGAGAAATCCCTGATAAACGCTTACCACAAGCTGAGGATTCAGGGAAGTCCACCGAGGGATGGTGAAGCTCAAGACACACTTTGAATGCTGTAAGCCATCCAGAAGAACAAACCGAGGAAGGTAGTGGACAAATATGAGAGACTATTTATGGTCTGGAGTGCATCAAGGAAAATGAGAGTTAGAAAAGAAACAGAGCTTTGCATTTGTAATGTGGGTGAAAAAGAGTATTATTGAAGGAGTATCTGTCAGGACTCTGAATCTTAATGGCCTTGACTGTTTTAACCTGGTCCAGGGCTTGATCTCTGGCCCTGATTATTCTCTCCACCTGTCTGTGGCTCAAAAGTTTTGTCTAAGTTCACGTCTGGGCATACAGACCTGCACTGAGCTACACTGGAGGTTAGCCGGTCTCTAGAATTGTTTTCTGCTATTCCTGACTGGATGTCTTGGACAGGTTCCAGTCCTATTTTTTTACTTTGTCTTGACAGAAGAGTTGATGATATTAGTGTCTTGGTCTCATTTGACGTCTAAATACAACTGGCAATGGAAGGCTAATTCTGCATCTCTGTTGCATACTGGTGCAGGTATCCTGAATCTTCATAGTTTCTGGTGCAGACACCAAGAAACAGAACCAATGTACATTTGATTAAAAAAAGGAAACAAAGAAAAAGAAAAATTAACTTACTGCTTTTGCCCCAAATGATTGAGATATTTTACAGATCAGGTACACAAAGCCATTGTTTTTTTATTACACTTCATGTTCCACTGGGTTATGAACAGAACATTTTTTTTTTTCATTTCACTAGAAGTTTCTGAAAATCATGACTTCATGTTCATTTGTTTTCTTGAAATCATCTTGATTTTACTATCAATTCTTTACAACAAACAGTGAGGTGCAGTTAACAATGCTGTGATAGATACTAATATAGCTTCTGTCATGATTTAACCCCAGTCAGCAACTAAAGACCACAGAGTGTCTGGTGGGATGGGGGAGATAACTGGAAATACTATTATTAACTTAATCAGAAATTAACTCTGTCCCAGACAAAAAGAACAGAGCTGACTATGCTGCCAATGCCAAAACCATATGGGATGGTAATATTAGAGTGGAATAAAATTGTAATATTTATCAGCAACAATATGTACAGATAGCCATTACTTTAGTTGCTATCAATGCATGTAACTTGAAGTAATGAGTAAATACAAAGTGATCTTACCAAAAAACAGAAGGCCACCTGACTTATGCATTTCTCTTTTAGAAATAATTAAAAAATACTAATATAGGTTTCTAAGTTTGAAAAGTAATGAAAATTATAAAAAATGCTCCAGAAATTGTAATAGAGAAATATGAGACATATTGTCAATAACAGGTATACTCTTTGAGGCAAAATCTGAGAAGTCCTGGAACAAGCATTTTCAATTTCTGTGTTATTTTACAATGCTTATTACAAGTCTCTCTAACAGTACTTTTTAATTTTTATTAGGCAGGAGAATAAAATATTTCATCTGGCCTTTCATCTAAATTTTATAGTCACTAAAGAAAATACACTTGGCAGATACAAAATTAGAATCAGCATAATAAAGACTGAATTTTGTGTTAACAAAAATTAACTGATTGTAGTCACCCCATTCTACATGCTAGCATCACTACAAGAGTTCTAAAAACTAGTACCTCATGCAGAAATCTAGAAAATGTGTTTCTCTGGCAGGTTTCTCAAAACCAATCATATCTTGTAGTGTCTGAATCACTGTGTAGGCAATGAAGGACCAGACCCAGGAGCAAAATTATTTGACCATATGTATGCCTCTAGACATCACCTGAACTCTCTTTAAACAGTTGTGACAGAAAAATATCTAACACAGCTGAGCCTTTACCTTAGAGGGAAATGAACCATCTTCTGGTCAAGTCCATCAGCTACACTTAAAATTATAAATCTTACCTCTGGATTTCTCAAGTTAAATAAGGTTGTTCTGAACTCAGCTTCTAGTAGGACCTAGTATAAAACAAAAAGTAGTTTCATTGATTTATCAGCAAATCATGGCTTTCCTTTACAATAACTAGTAGTATGGAAGTGTGAAGAACTAAGAGACTGATTACTCAAACAGGTAGAATTCAAGTGCTAAATGTCCAAGTTACATATCCCACCAGAAGTCTTGCTGATGTCACCATCCATTCCAGCAAAACACATAGGTGAAGGAGAACTCGGGTGACGGGAAGCTAAGGTAATATTTCAATCAAGTGGTAAGAAAGTCATGAAAAATACTGTTACCATGAAAGTCCAATCACAACTACAAAGAATATTGTGAATTCTACAAAAAGTAAGTGCTCAGAATGTAAGCTATTCTAGTAGTACTCTTTTTATAAATGGTCAAAATGGTATAAGTACAGAAATAGAGAACCCATGACAATGCAATCTTGAATAAGAAGGAACAAGTAATCCTGCTTGGTTATCAAGGCAGAATGTGATGACAGTTCTTTCAGAAGGAGACTTAGTGGTGTTGATGTTATGCTCCTAAAACAAGTGCTCAGAGATGTACAGCTTGAATCCATATAGAAACTCAGAGTGTACAGTGCTGACTGCTGTGATGAATACCCCACTCTAAACACTCCACATGCTGTACTATATGTCTGTGAGGTTGCAGGTAAAGTTCAAGTTGTTGATTTTGACTAACACAGACATAAATTACTTTTGGACCTCATAGGCTCTGTGTTTACTAGCCCAGACAAAGAAACTGCCAACGGCCTGTTTAATAGGCAGTACTTCAAATTTTTATTTAAAGGACTTTAGAAGTCTGTTTTAAAGAACAGGCTTTTTATTTTCAAGTTAAAAAACCCCAAATAACCCTTGACTGAACCAGCAAATAGCAAAGCCTAGTAGTTCTCCAAAGTCTTATTTCATGTTCTCAGAAATCTTTAGTGCAGCTAAAGGGCTACCCAAACCTTTCAGCTGAGAATAATTCTAGATGATTCCTAGCACCTCAGTGATTTTTTAAGCAAACAGTGCAAAGTCAACTGCTTTTGTAGATCCTTATATTCTACTGTAAAACTCTTCCTTCTTCTTCATCATTGTTCACCTCTCCATGAAGCAGCTGTAAGTCTTCTGATTTCATGAGATAAAGCAGTAATTGCTTGTGTGGTCCAGGAGCAGAGACAGGCTACAGTCATTTTTATCATGGCTGTGCTATTCAGAATAAGTACAGTAGTCCTCAGCAGATGTATGTTAAGGGTTTCAACTGCCCAAGTGAAAGTGAAGCACTTTTAAAATGTTTTGCCATGTTCTTCTTGAAGAACCTCTTGGCTCAGTCAACATTCACCCTCAAACTCACCTTGCTTGAGAATAGCTGTGTGAAAGATTCTTTGGTAAAGACTGCATTTTCAAGAATTATTACAAAATAAGCATGCAATATGTCTACACAGGAAGTTTGCTTTTGCCTGCTCTGATGTGTTTGTTATCAAAATCACATTTAAGGTGGCTATGATCACTCCAAACTTACCTGTGTAAACAGTAATAACAGGCTAATCAGGAAGAGGTTACTCTCTTTAAATTCTTGGTCTGTTAAAGAATGGCTACTTATCATTCCTCAAAGATCCACTTTCAGTGTTGGTATTTCCAGATGGAATTAGGCAGTGGCTCAGTTATTATGAAAATCCACAAGTCCTACCTAGTTGTTCAAAACGTACTTTTTGCCCCTTATGTTTAATGAGATATAATAATCTCACCAAATAAAAAAAAATCCACTCACCTAAATACATCATAAAACCTTAAAAGCTTCTTTTACATATGTAACAGCAAAGGCAGAGACATTTGGGTCTTGGATTGGCTAAACTCTAATTCAATGCTAGATAAAGAAATGGTATGAGCAGGTTTTTTGATTCTCCCTCTGTCCTAATTCCAAGACCACTTTCTCATCTTTCCTTCTTCAAATTTCATAATATTTAAAGTCAGAGGAAGACAATACATACTATTATTGGCAGATAATGAGTGATTTTAATCTTGAGAAAATTATGTCAAAAAAGTCCTCCTTTAAAAACAGAATGGAAAACTTAGCAATTGCCTTTTAGGATCATTATTTCTGTACTGAAAACTGTTAGGGACACAGGAATTGGCTACTGACAAATAGCCACTACAACTGATAGCAACAAGCAATCGGCTAGTAAAAGTCATAGATAAAAATCAGATCCTACAAATTAAACCTGCAACGTAGCTAAGCAGAGATCAGCAACTATAAAGGGCAAACGGCAGTACTCCAAACAGGGAAAGCTGAACAGGTTAAAAAACATGAATGAAAAAGAGACTGCTAGAGCAAACCTAGTGAGAGGAAATGCATGTATTAAGGAAACAAAACCTGCCAGAATCACTTCCCTTCAATACACTGCATCTGAGCAGCACATTTACTTTGCTTTAAATCTACCATCCCAAGATACAGTCTTTGGTCTCATAAGGGTCTGAGGAATACTTTCAGCTCTGTGGGACATACAAATTGCTTTAAGGAAAGTGGAGGGATAGCTAGGCCTTTAAAGGAGAAATGGTCATTGCAATAAAATGTTTCTTCCATTAAGGGTCTGGATTTAATGTGGGAACCCAAAGGGATCTCCCACCCACAGCCCTACAGACCCTGAGTCTAATGTCAAAGAAAAGCTCACAAAGTGGATCAGAGGAGAATTGTTATGGATAGAGCAATCTCAGCAGACAGCACACCCCAGACCCATATAGAGCAGCCATGCCAAGGGCATCCTCAAAAAAGATTAAGTTTCACAGGCATTATTCTGACAAACAGTTCATTTTTCAGCTGACTTAAGTGAAGACCAGCAAGGTCCCTAATTAGTCCAATAAAGAGAATGCACAAATCTCAGTCCTGTTTCATATCAGAGTAGTGACAGATTATCCCCAAAGGAGAGTTAACATGGTTTCCATCAATACTTCTGAGGTTTCTATTTAAATAAAAATTTGCTTGTTTGGAACCAAAGTATTGTGTTCTTACTCCTATTCTTCTTTATTGCTCTTGGTGGCTTTTTAATAATTGTTCTCTTTGTGAAAAAATAATTTGTCATAAGAGGTGCTATATACTCTAATTGAGAACACACACCCCAACAGGGAAAAGGAAAGGAAGCAAAGCAAAACTCTATTGTGTGAAAAAAAAATTCTCTTAGTTAACAATGCTATAAAGTGTAGTCTTTCTCCCAATCCATAGTCAAGTAGGAAATAACAATGAATCACAAGATTTTCTAAGATGTAACATCTGTTTTATATATATAATCCATAAAAGGCTTCCAAATGCTCTTAAATGAGTCCTCAGTCTTCAACAAATTAGAGTCCTCCATAAATCCTTTGTTTCTTAATCTGTGTGCAATCTCCTTATAATGGACTGAGCTCAGTAAGAATTTCCATTCTTTTTAGGCCCAGGGCAGGAGAAGGTAAAAGAAGGCTAAGGAGAGGGGAAGTTGCAAAACAGAAATAGAAGAAAATTACCTTGGGCTTATAACTTCTGCAATTTTAATTAAAAAAAAGATTAGTAGATACATGATGACTTTTCATGAATGTATATGGCTCTCCCAGAGAAAATACTTGTCCTAGTATTTTATGCAAACATTTGCCTCCATGCTAGAAAATAACAACCAAAACCACATGCAGTTTTGTTGGCTATACCATCTGAAGCAACGAGCACTGGATCTAGTAACGGTGGAACTTTGACCACTGTTTGTTGCTGTTTAGCAGCCTCTCCCTAACATTGCACCTTATTCTACGTGAAATAAATGCAAACTATTACTTCATTTGAATGGTGGAATTTCACATTAAATTGTGAAAAGGAAGGCATAAGAAAACATTTCAATATCAGAATCTATTGAATTATTTATTTCAGAACTGTATACCTTCAAGCAGGTTGAGTCTTCCTCTCTGAATAAGAAAAACAATATGCTATCATAAAAAAAGAGACAACTGTTTTATCAAAGCTGCTGCTATTTTAATTAGATATAAATGAGCTTTCAGGTATTCACCTATATTACTGGTTCCACAAGCATCCCCACAAATACATTGGTAATCCCAGGCTTTCCAAATGTGGAGCATGTGGTGACAAGGAGCTCACTCTTGCACAGCTCTGCTTCCTACAGACCTCAGAGGTTGGCTAATAAAACTTGAAGTATCTTTTGGGAAGAAAGGCAGCTGAGAGGTGACATCATTAATGTCTATAAATATGTGACAGGTGGGTGTCAGGAGGATGGAACCAGGCTCTTCTCAAGGTCATCTAGTGATAGGACAAGAGGCAATGGATGCAAGCTGGAACAGAGGAGGTTCCATATAAATATCAGAAGGAACTTCTTCACAGTGAGTGACGGAGCATTGGAACAGGCTGCCCAGGGGGGTTGTGGAATCTCGTTCACTGGAGATGTTCAAGACCTGCCTTGATGAGTTCTTGTGCAACTTGATCTAGGTGATCCTGCTGTGGCAGGGGGGTTGGACTAGATGATCTTTCAAGGTCCCTTGTGATCCCTAAGGATTCTATAATCAAACAGAAATCAGAAACAGTATGAATCTTTCAAGTGATAGCATTTGCTTACACAAAAAAAAACGCACAAAAACCAAACCAACACCCCACACCAACGATTTTCATATGTACATGTGCACATCTCTCCTTATGCCTATAAACTGCATAATAAGCAGGTATTTGGAAACTAGGAGCAGTAATCCATGCACCAAGAAGCAGAGAAATTGCTTGAATTTCAAACTCAGCTCTGTCTCTTCCAATACCTGAGGCACTGTCTGGAAAAGGATTCTTGTAGATATTGGCAGTATAGCATAGAAACAGTTTTCCCTACAGCTGTGAGGAACCTACAGCTGTGTTCTCACTGACAGAAGGTATCTCTCTAGATATGTTGCTCGAGGGATGGCAACATTTGCCTTTGTGGGAGTTGCCTCTAACAAGAGCCAGTTATGTCCTCCACAACAAGAAAAGAGAAATTCAGGTCCGCAGTGTCTCTGCAACCTACAAGCTTGGCTGTGACATTATAGTAGCTAAAAATATTTGTATTAAAATCATCAGATGAAATCTTGAGAAATGGACCCTAACTTCTCTATGTTGTAACAAGGAGGAAGGAGCAGGCATACTCTTGGCAGTGCAGGTTTCTTAGATTGTCCTTCAGTACAATTACATAAGCAGCATACACTCATTGCCAGCACTTTGAAGTTTTTTCCACTCAAGAACATGCTGGTCAGTTTTCTCTAAATGCATAGCAGTGTCAAAAGAGGAATTTCTAGGACTGCTGTTTTGGGCATCGTTTCTCTATGCAAACTTTGCTGTGATGGCTAGTTATCTCTACTCAAGGACTGCACAGCAAGAATACTATGCAGCTTGATTTCACCTTAAGTTTTTCAACAAATGGTGAAGACCACACCCCAAGAAATCCATGAGAAGGCCTTCATATCCATGTGAATAGTCTCTCACATTGCAGTCAGGCATCCTGATGGAAGATACATGAAGCAATTACAATTTTCCCTAACATTTTTAGACTCAGCATTGGTTGAAGCTTCATAGAATTGGATTTTCAAAGTCAGCCTTGAATAATGGGTAATGCATACATTTTGGCATCACAACCTACTCATTCCTTCCAGACACATACCTTTTTGTCTGGCTAGTTTTTGCTCTCCATCCAATAAGTCTACTATTGCTAAGATTGTAGAAATTAAGTGTCAGTAAGAATATATTTCAACTTGATTGATGAGCAAATAGAAATAAATGTTATGGGTGTGGCAAAGAAAATCACTTTAAATCGTTAAAAAGCAGCCTTACAAAAGCTTGCACAGAAAATCATTTCAGAGCAATTGAAATTTGCTGTTCCCATTCTTGGTTTTTTCAATATACTGCAACTTCCTAATGATCAAACTTTGCTGTGTAAAACTGCCACATCAAAATCAGGTTTCCAGTTTCACCAACAAAATGGGATCGTCTCACATTTTGAAAGCTACATTGCTTCATTAAAAATGTAATGAGGTCAAATTCATCTGATTGAAACACTCTAGAAAGTCTTAGGCTTGACTCTTTATAACGGGTGCAATAGCTTTTAAGGTAAATTTCACATTGTAAATCACTCAGTTGTCAGAGGTAGTGATCCCAGACTGAGGCATAGCTGCCTCTCTGAAAAGTTTATTGACTGGGCTCTGCACCAGCCTAACTAGTGCTCTATGACTTTGATTTCAGATGTGATTTATACTTCTGTATTCCAGAGTATGGCCTGATGAAAAAATGGCATGCAAATCTAAGTCAGAGTGTCTTCTGCAGAACTCATTTGTGATCTTGAAGAATGCACTGATGTACTACCAATCTCTCAGAAAAAACACAGGGTGGGGATGCAGGATCTCAACGTATGAAAGGAAATTTAGGAAAATGGAACACATTCCTTGAAGTTCACTTTGAACAACATCTCCCATGTTAATGTTACTTCAGCTGTCCAGTTCCTCCATGCAAACTGTTGAGCAGTAGATCAGGATGGCTGTCATTTTATTCCCAGCACTTAATCTGTTTTCCTGACAGTAATCTTTAATCCAGAATAGTCCAAGTCCTATGAAAAGACAGCAAATGCTCTGCCCACATAAGGGGCTATGGAGCCTTTGGCTACCCCGCAGTCTTTCATTCACACATCAGTAACTAAAGCTACCACATTCAACAAGCAGCCTGTGTAATGCTCCAAGTCTCTGCAACTCCCACGCACTCCATTTCCTTGCAGCAATGAGAGCCAGAAATAACATTTTAGACAGCAAGGAGGAAATTTCATTTCAAAGATTTACAAAATTCAAGTGCTTCAGTACTATTTGCTTCTTTTCTGCCTCCGTACAGATAATTAACTCTCTGATTCTTTTTCTTCAGAAGTAGTCACAGCCCATGTCGTATGGACTCATACCGTGACATTATTTTTAGTCCTGTCATTTTATTTCAGTCAATATATTATTTAGTCTGTCTGCTCAGATTCAATAAAAAAAAATCCTACAAAGCAACCTGAAAAATGGGATAAAACCTTTGCAAATTCAAATATCTAATGCAAACCTGCTCCTGATGTAAGAAATCTCCCCATTCCTCCCAGACAGTCCCAGGTCATTGGGCATGGGTAGATACAGAAAGTGCTGCAAAGACAGACACACAGTTTCATCTGACCAGGCGAAGTGGGCAGGCTGCCAGAGAAGTTACTTCTGCAAAACAAAGGGCTTCCTTTATCATCTCTTGTCCTGTGACTTCATGCTGAACACATCAGTTTTAGGGAAATGGCAATGGTCCCAGTAGTTCTTCCAAGAAAAAAGAAGGGAATAAAAATAGTGGCTTATACATCTTTTCCCTGACACCTGTCCATATGCTAAAGCAAATTTTCAGTAATTCTTGGAGTACTGGGCAAGCTCCAGATAAAAGAAAGGAAAACTTTTGCTGTGGCAATAACTTACAAGGATTACTGAGACGTGGGTCTGCAGTAAGGCTGTCAGTAGGACTGCAATCCATGGTAAAATGAAACAGAAGAGAGAGAACTTGATTAATACTGCATTAAAGGAGAATAATGCAATTAATGCCAATCACTCTGGATTTATGGAAAATAGAATGTGTCAGAGAAAATTTCTGCTCTTTTCTGATGAGGTTACAAATCTGATTCATAAAAGTAATAGTAATAATGCAATGTACTTAGATTCCTGTAAGGTATTTGACTTAGTACCACATAATATTTTGATCAGGAAGCTGAAATGATGTAAAATCAATATAACAGACATCACATTAAATTAATTAAGAGCTGGCTAACTGATAGGTTTCAAAATGTAATTGCAAACAGGGACTTTCTACTACATGAGAGTTTTGCTGGTAGAGTCCTGCACAGATTTCATTTTGAACCTTTCAGAAACCTGGCCAGAAAAAAAAACAACTCAAAAAAAACCAACACAAATCATTGCTGATCAAATTTGCAGATGCCATGAAGACTGGTGGACTGAGAAATAATGAAGAGGAAAGGTCAGAGGCCCAGAGCAACCTGCATCTCCTAGTAAACTAGATGGAAGCAAAGGTTATCTGTTCCAGTATAGCTTGAGCATAATGATCTAGAAATACAGCTGATATCCTTTATTGATTTATGCTGTTTTTACAGTGCTCCTTTCCAAGTATTAAATTTTACTTTTTTTTTTTTAATCAGGTCTAAGCCACATCCTGAGGCATGAGTTGTGGAGGCATCAGCAAAGACTTAATAACTTCAAATCATAATTAAACTTTTTGGTACACTTGTTTTACTTCTGTCTGTCTTGGAGCTGGAAGGGGAAGAAGCCCTTTCCTTGCAGATACCTTGCTTGTCCTGAAAGTAGAATCAACCATCCCATTAGCTTTGCAATGAAGCTTCTGACCCTGAAACTAACAGGAAAAAATAAAGCTACGAGATGGTACGGCTTTTTGCCAGCAGTGGATTTTGATAGAAAATAAAATGTCCTGGTTTGCCAATCTGTTGTTCAATTAGTGGCTGGCCCAGCCCTCATCCATGATACGGATTCAGTTAAAAAACTGAGAAAACCCCAACTCATTAGAGTTGTGCACCTGGCCAGAAATGAGGACCTAAGTACTAAAACATGAAAAGATTATTCACAAGAAATACTCAGGAAACTGGTGGACAAGGATTAAGCTGCATAAGGTACAGCTGTAAGGAAAAAATAAGCAGCCAAGACATGTATTAATAGGAACACTGTGCTATTACACATATAACAAACCCAGACCGTTAGTGTAAGAAAATGACTTTGAGATGGTGCAATTACTTTTTCATCTTTTGCTGCCAAATGTGCAGGACTAATTACTCCCTGCAGGCCACCTCCAGAGAAGCACTCCCTTTCTGTGGTCTCTGGCAGTTCTGAGGAGGGCTGAAGGTATCTGCCAGCCTCATTGCCTCAAGGCTTGCACCCTGTGTTTGTGGCATGCTGCCTGGTTGTCGGACAGCCAAGGTACTGAAAGATGGGCAGCAGTGGAAGTGAAACTCTTGGATTTACTTAAACCCACTTGCAGGTTTAAGTCTGCTCAGGGCATACTGAGTCTTTTTCTTTATTTTCTTCTCCTTCACTCCCCCTCCTCCCCACCCACTCCCACACAAAAATATTACCTGATTTAGTTTCACAGAGAAACAGGATATTTGAGTTGGAGTTTTCCACAACAAAACTGAAATTTTATAGAAGCAGTGCCACTCCCTGGCCCCATGGCTTTTTATAGTACAATAAAATATATTCCATTGTTTAGTTTCTAATTTTACCTGAGTCTCCTCTCTGTATTAGTGAATGCACTCACTGCAATACAACCAAAACGTTATAAATAAAGGAGCATGGGAACAGCCTTCCCGAGTATTTTGCTCTTAATAAGCACAGCTAAGTGCTACAGTAGGAATACTGTACATAGCAGATTTTATATTTTTCAATGAGGTTTGTCCTTCTTTTATGCTGGAAATTGCTCATCATCTGGAGTAAAGGTGTTTAAAAAAAGATCAGACAGCCTGCTATCAGAAGTAATCCAGGTAGATTTTTCCATGAACATTATCAGGATGGAGAAGATGAAATTTTCAACCCTAATCCAGTTTGCCAGTCTCCCATACGTGCAGAATGTGAGACAGGGTGGGGAGCAGGAAGATGAAGATCTTGGCAACCAATTACATTCAAGCTGAGGTTTGCTGGAAACTCACAAGGCACAGATGCAGATTTGGAATCTAGGAGGCATACATTATTTCTGCAGCAAGAGCCAATGTGTTGGTATTTCAGCAGTTTCTAGGGTTTCTCAGTCAAGCCCTTTATTAAAGAAATTGGCCAACCCTTATGATTTCAGGCTGCCATCTAACTCATGGAAAGAACACTGTTCTTTTACAGATGAACCAGATGTAAACTCATCTTTTTAAAAGCTGTCCACAAGTGTTAGAAGCAGAAGATTATCAGTGTTTTAAAGAAGGGAATGGTTCTTGAACACATTGCAGATTTAGTTCTATGAATGAAGAAAATACAGACATTTTGTTAGACTGTAGCTGAGTGATAGTCCTAGTACACCTTGCAATTACACCTTCCTAGTCTTGTGACTTTTGCCTTCTCCTCATCTAGAAGAGCATTAAATCCAGAATGGGACAAATTGTTTAACAGCCTGAAACACTGAAATGTATGTGAATGTTCAAGTAGATCTGCTGGTTTTGTCTGCCAGACTTTCTTTGGCAAGTCTGAAAAAACCCAAACATTTCAATTTGAGATCATCCATTGCTGTTTTGATTACTAGATATTTCCACATATAACTCAGTAATAACCTCTACTTCATCTTAAAATGAGTATATTGCTTTTAAATATTCAATTGAAATTGTTTATGGAATTTCCAGCAGTGTCATTGCAGATTTTTATATGCCTGAGGGTATAGTTTCAACCTGTTTTGCTGATGAAAAAATATCTGTGTAATTACACCCTTAAGTGATACAGAATAATATTTTAAAGAAACTAGAAAAAATATTTATTTTAAAGCCAGATTCCACAGACTCTCAAACTCAAGTGAATAACAAGGATCTTATATTTCCCTTCACCATATAAAAAGAAAAGAGACTATCAGCCTTAGAAGAAGATAGCTGTTAAATATGCATGGAGGAAATGGAGACTCACTATTCCATGGGGCAAAACCTAATCACACCCCCTCTCTTGAAAACTGATGTGGTATATTTGAAACTCAAACTTCCCAAACCGAGTACTTGCAAGCCTCTGGAGCCTAAGCTGTAACTAGAAGCCCCTAAATCCCTATTCCCAAAGAGCACATCCTCTGTGTTGCAAGTCTCATTAAGACCAAGAACTCAAAATTCAGTTGGACATCCCAAGGCAAAACCAACTTCTCAGATGCCTCTTGCAAGCCAGAAATGAGCCTTCCATTCTTTCGTGTTAGTCTTTTAGTAGACATGTGGGCATACATACAGAAGCTTTGCTTCTGAAATTGAAACACAACTCTTTTTAGTTAAATTATCAATTTTTACTGAGGGTTATTTATCTGCCAAGGGTAAGATCCCACCCACCCAGAGTAAGCACTGCACATAGACATGATTTGTCTCTGAAATCTCCACAAGCAGCTGCTTTTCCTAGTAACTGGAGAGGGATCCTAAGCATCTTCATTAGTGCTGTTTCAATAGACATCAGTAATTTAATGACCTGAGTCAGGTGGGATGAAGCTACCCTTAATACCTGAAATCTGCCTTTTGTTTTATCTGTCTTCCCTCTGAGTCTGTTTGCATTCAGTTTCCCTTCTACCCTGCTCCACTCCTGGAGCAGATATCTCTTCCTCAGTCTGAGCTGCTAAAAACAGCCTTTTATCCTTTTTTATAACCTTATCTGCCAAGTGACATCTTTTGTATGCTGATCTGGAAAACCTGGACCCTAGGTTGGTGGTTGTTGCTTAAGTGAACTGATGCCTGTTGTACCAAACCTGAGTAACAAGCTGGAGTTGCTACTCATTGCTTAGAGTAGCTAAGGAATCACATCCACTTCTCTGCTGTCTGTGCCTCCATTATATGAAGAATCAGGCCAACAATCAAGCAAAGACAGCAAGAAGGACAAAAAACAACCTAACAGAAACAGAGCTGGCAGCCCTGTAACAACACAGACACAGCACTTGCAAGTTGTCTCCCATTCTCCACAGCCTCCTTCTAAAAAAACCCAAACAAATAATAAAAGACCCACAAGTACAATTCACTTAGATTTATTTAGACACGACAAATGTAGTGCACCAGACTCCTTTCTTCTCTCTTTTCCTCTCTGTAGCTATTTTACTGGCTTAGTAAATGCTAATGGTGCTCTCATTCTCATGGTGTCTTAAGTTCTGACACTTCACCGAAGCCCCATACTCCTGCCAGCATCCCAGCTGCAAAAGAAAGATGTGATAAAGTTACTCCACAACAGTCCCTCACAACTTCTTTCACAGTTTCTGCAGTCTGACAAATACAACTGGTAAGGTACAGAGGTATGGAAAACCCTTCCAACTGTGCACTGGAAAGACTACCTTACCAGCTTCCATGCTTGTGTGCGTATCACCCACCACTCACCTAATCTCCACACCTTTAACTATACAGTTCTTTCAGGGTAAGAAGCACTCTGTGTGGATTAAAGTATGTTGGAATTTAATTTTAAAATACTAGAAAAGCTGGAAAGACAGTAGATATATAAAATCATACATAAAGCTAGTAAAAATATGTAATAAATGTATGAGGAAAATCTTATTGAGATATTGCTTTGATAGGAGAGTCACAGGTCACAAGGGTGACTACAGTGCTCACATAAATTAGTTGCTTTTTCTTGTTTCCAAACAAACCCTGCTACTTTCAATTACATTTTCAACACAATGCCTGTGCAGAAGCTTTTTAACTCCAAGCTTGTCCAAAGTTATTTTTATGGTTTAGTAAGAAACTTCTAAAAATAGAGCATTTCTAATACAAAACCACTGGATAAACTTTAATAACTGTATAGTAAGCTGGTGTGGTCTGAGTAAATTATATACTGTAATGACTTCAGAATAAAAAAGAAGAGAAACAAGAGCCCCGTCAATCAAAGTCTGACACAGGTAGAGGTCCCAGCTTGAAACTCCCCAGGACTGTTTGTGTACACTATGGAATGCTGCAAAGTTCCATTCATCGTGTCTTTCTGCAACATCAGCTGTTTTTCTACACAATGCTAATCTGTGCCAGTAAAGAAAAGGCTTGGCCTTAGCTACTTAGATCATCACAAAATCCTCTTGCTTTTGTTCACCAAATCCAAACATTCAGGAGCATAAATAGCACAGTTCCTCCTGAGGTCAGGGATTAGTCTCTAACAGCTAATGGATCAACACTGAGCTTGTGCTCTTATAACTGGTATCATTCAGAGAAACTAGAGGTTTGATGAACTGAAAGAAGAACCTTTTGCAAGGTTTCTCATCAAGAAAAATACTTTCTAAAAAGAAAAAAAAATGTAGTTGGAATAAAACTTTTCACAGAGCAGTAAATAAATATTTTATATCTTACATAAATTCCATCAGCATTTCTGATGTCAGCAGAAATATTTCTGGAGCAACATAGCTTTCCCAAGAGGTTTGTATCATGAGATGAGTAACCTTCCCTGATAAAAAAGAAGTAATTAAAGAAATGGCTTAAAAATCTATGTTTTTTTCCCATGAAATGAATTTGAGACTGATATCTGAAAACTGATGAATACTGGGTGAACTTCGCAAGCCCATGTGCTCACATAAGCATAAACAGTCCTAGTCTCAGAATGAACAAGAACAGGATGGTGCATGAATGTTGCTCATATCTTTTAAAAATTAACATTGTCTTAAAGATTAAAACTGAAATGAAATCTACACAAATTATTAGAAGGATAAATAACACTCTAACGAGCTGTTACAATTTTCTGCCTCAAACCATGAATCTGAATTATTTGATTGAAGACATTAAATTATTCCTGCTGTGCTGCAGTAAAAAACCTAAACTCTCCCAGTCCTGCTTTGATGTCTTGTTAAACAGCAGCCTTTTAGACAACATTATCTGAGAACAGAGTTCCTAAAGCAATTACCCCATGAAAGCATAGAATCATAGAATGGCTTCTGTTGGAAAGGACCTCAGAGATCCTCTAGTTCCAACCCACCTGCCATGGGCAGGGACACCTCTCACTAGACCAGATTGCTCATCCAATCTGGCCTTGAACACATCCAGGGATGGAACATCCACAGCCTCCCTGGGCAACTTGTTCATGTGCCTCACTGCTGTTTAGGAAAATATTCCTCATTATGCATCTAACGTAAACCTCCCCTCTTTTAGTTTGCAAGTACTTTCCCATGTTCTGTCACTAGAGTACTTTGTAAAAAGCCTCCAGTATGTTACAAATCAGGCTTTCTAGTACCGAATGTGACTTTCAGCCCCAGCAGAAAGACAGCTACATCTGTAAATTATGGTGTGCTATGTGAAGCAACACAGAGAGAGAATAAGAAGGTTTATGAACTTAGAACATTTCTACTTGAATCGCTAGACCACTCCAATACATCAAAATGTCTAAGGCATGAAGAAAAATAAGCAATCGTTCCTTTTTAAATATCTTTTCCTCAAATACTTGAAGGATTGTGTTCTATATTTTTGTTTCCTCCCAATTTTGCAGGAAAGAATTGCAAATAAGGGGTCAGTCTCAGATACAGAAATAACTGAAAAGGCAGAAATGGATATTAGTTTCACAACATGCAATGCTGCCTCATTGAGCACTGCCAGTTTGAGTGTTCACGAGTAACGCTTCTACATATTCAGAAGTATTTTCAAAAAAAAGAGAGCAAGGTGACAATGTACCGCATGCTGACCCTACCTAACATATGCTAGAGATCGTGGAAAACACAAGCACATTGTCAGGTTTGTCTTCTCACACTTTTCAAGGTGTTTTCTTTAGGTAACTACATTCTTAGAAATTCAGCTGTAGAGCTGAAGGCCAACTAAAATCTCTTTCCAACTGCAACACTTAGGATCTGATGAGGCTGGATCAGTGAAAGACAAAGGTATGCCCTGCCAAATCAGAAAGGAACTCTGCAGGTGATGGTGTTTGAAAGGAAATTGGAGGCAAGCCAGAGAAGGACACAAGGATGGGCTGCAGTGATATTATGCACCTATGTTCAAAACCATGGCACACACATCACAACACTTGACAAAAGTTGCTGGTGGAATTAACAGTAGACTTAACACTGCAACACACTGAAAAGTAAGATGAGGGACTGTGCTGTGATTCTCTTCGCAGTCTCGTGTGCTGAGAGTATCTAAACTGCATCTGCAGTCTGTGTGCATCTTCCCTACCTTAAGCACACTTCCAATAAATTTCATCTTTAAACTAAGATGTTTTGTTTTTTTCCAGAAGGTAAAGCTCAGTTGAAGCATAAAGCTGGAAGATTGAGTTCGTCCACACTCTCCACTGCAGTCTAGTCTCAATTCCAAACCTGACAGCATGTCTCTAATGGCATATATCATTTTAGATATGCTGTATTTTGTGGAGAAACCAGTGTAGGCAGGTAGGTAATCAAGCTTCTGAGCAGACCAGACAGTTCTTTATTTCTATAAATGCACTTTCAACAATGCAGCTGTATTACATGTACGTTTAGGCTTACATCAAGATTAGAACTGTAAAGATCAAAGCTTAATGCTTAGTGTTTGCAAAGTTCTCAGTAGTGTTGAATTTGGGTTTAATCTCTTATCTGTAATAGAAACTTAACTGTTCTTACCTTTAGCTAACATTAAGCTGAGTATTCACTCAGTTTAACCGACAATGCTAAGGCTGTACAGAGCGCATTTTACTGGTCAGGTCCTTTACCATAATTGACTGAGGATGAATGAGCATTCTGAAGCTTTTCCCGTCCCCTCAGGGTTTCTCAGTAAATCTTTTATTCAGGTCAGGTGAACTAGTAGATTGTTCTATGAACCAGCAGAGAACACAGTTTGAAGTTTTCCCACATCTACCCAGAACAATACTAACTAGACTGTACAATTAAACCGATTTAATTAAAACTATTTAAGTCCACAGCCATCCCGAAGGAGACAAGATAATATATGTAGAAAACAAACAGCTCCAAAATTCATATGTAGCAGCTGCCTGCTCAGCATGCTGGACCAGAGGAAGCAGCGTGCATTCACCTGTACGTAGTGATATTAATGCAAGTGATTTCCTTGTAGAGAACTGTATTTCGTAAGCTCCTCTTAGTGCCTACATTTGATTATAACAAATCTTTCCCAGAAGTAGTATCTTGGACTGATTACACTAATGGAAAAAGAAACCTGTTTGCAAACATTTTCATGAGAAATAATTGTGTCTGAACACCAACAGCTGCTGTGATGTCTTATATGTGTAAATTAGCACATATCCATCTCAAGCTTATCTTTCCGTATTTTTCAAGTAAGCTTCATGCTGCTATGAGTATCCCACTCAAAAGGCAACACCGTACTAGGATCTTTTCAAATAAAGAGGAATGTAAGGTTTTGAAACTTCCCCACCGAATGTCTGGGGAAATGTTTGAATGATACAATGACACATAACAAAAAGTGTTGAGCTCAGGGGACAACAAGAAAAAAGGCAGTACATTATCTGGAAGTATTGTTCAGAATTGTGGAAAGAATAGCTTATGGGAGAATCTCCGATTGTGGGTCCTATATACAAAACTATCACAACACACCATCCCCCCCACCCCCTGATTTCAAGAACTCTACAGTTTCTGGCTTTCAACACATTTATATGACAACTTGAATGATCTAGTTCATGGCACTGTGAGCTAACCCTACAACTTTAAAATAAGTTAATATGATTCTATTTTCTTTCCAAGCTTATCAGAAGATGTGTATAGTATTGTAAAAAGACTTTCAGGATCATCGAGTCCAACCATTAAACTAACTATACCAAGCCCACCATAAAACCATGTCCTGAAGCTACTACCTATATGACTATTAAACATATTCCAGGGATGGCAATTCTACCACCCTGGGCAGCCTGTTCCAGTGGCTCATGACTCTTGAAATATAAAAGCTTTTCCAACTGCCTTATCTGAACTTCCACTGGCACAACTTGAGGCCATTTCCTCTTCTCCTATCGCTTGCTTCAAACTTAATATCTCCAGCTCCCTCAGCCACTCTACATAAGGCTTGTTCTCCAGGCAATCTTGGTGTCCTCCTTTAGGGCACCAAGTCTCAGCAAGCAGAGGAGGATTTCAATCCACCAACTTCTGTGTTACGGGCCCAGAATCCTTCTGTTGCAGCACTCTGCTATCATAAGTCTCTTGCTGTGAACAGGATTAAACTGACAAGGAAAACCATGTTAGGATTTCAAAAAAACCTTCACCTCTCAGGTACCACAACATCTAGCAGTTTTACCTTTGGAGCTCAAAGAACCGAACAAAGTCTTCTCTTTCTTTACCAACTGCCAAATACCAAGTACTTACCAATACCAAATATTTTTCAGATTCTGAACTTCACTTTATATCAGAAAAATAAAACAGTGTTTTTCAAAATCTAGTTAATGTTATTAATTATGGTGAAAACCTGACACTGTCAACTTCTTTTTTCCTAGCTTGATTGTTATAGTCCTTTGAGTGGACAAATTCCTATCTAGAATCCTTTTGTTTTGTAGTGACAGTACAACAGGTTAGAGGATTAGAAATCACCAAAAGTTAAAAAAGGTTCATATCATTCATGTATTTAATTTGTTGTTAAATTTCTCTGCTTAATTCTATAGCCCTACAGTGGTTACTGCTTTCAGTAATAAAAGAATCATAGAATGGTTTGGGTTGGAAGGGAGCTTAAAGATCACCTAGTTCCAACCCCTCTGCCATGGGCAGGGACACCTCCCACTAGATTGAGCTGCTCAAAGAGCCATCCCAACCTGGCCTTGGTAATAAATCTAACAAGGCATATTTAGAGACATATGATGAGACAGAGCTCGAGGTCAAAAGGCAATAGGAAATTAACCACCACTCCCCTGGGATAACTGGACTCCACAGAGGTGTTCTGGAGTTAAGAGATTTTTCATCAGCTCCGCACTGTCATTCATAGCAGTGCCCATACCTTGGTTTAACAAGATTAAGCCTCTGTTAAAGGCAAAAAAGGTGGAAGTGTCCACCTAGTGCTGGAAACATCTCATGCATACACAATTCCTCTTCTAAGATGTAGAAAGTAGACAAAGGAAGCCCCGCAATTATAAGGCAAAGCTTACAGATCCATGACTCTTCTCAGCTAAAAAGAAAAATGTTGGTATAGGCATTGATGTGCTTACCAAACTTCAGTGACTGCAAATAGTTTTTATCTACCATAAGAAATTAAATTCAGGCAGATAGTTTCAAAAGGTTGTTGTTGCAAATGCAACAGAGCTTTTAGCTTTTATGGTCCATATTTAAACAGTTTCTCAATCCTCTGCTGGAGGAGTATCAGTCAAACAGATTCCATTTGATGCCAATTTGTTCCTTGTTAATTAACTCTAGATCTTCTTGTCACTTCAGCTAAACATAAACAATATTTAGATAAGCAAAGATAATAATGTAAAATTGGTGAGACAATTAATAGGGAAGGGTGAGAAAGAGGGAAGATTCTCTGTCTTTCTTTTACCCTGAATCTGTAATGCAAGAAAGGGACACCTCCCTACTGAACAGCGCACAAAGGTCATGACATGAAAAGCCTAGTGGAATTAATAGGATCTTTTTGTTTCATTTTAAAGCTCTAAAGGGATGTCTATATAAAGAAACAATCAAAGTTGTTGTTTCTTACAAGCCACCACTCAAATCCTAAGAGTCACTGGTGTAAGAGAAGGATAACAACAACTAGTTCAGCTCTCCCCAGGGAGAGCTGTCCAGATAGAGAGAATCAGAGTTGTGTTTGTCTGGGGCTTTCTGCTCTTGCATCTGAAGCTTTCATGTGCCTTTTTTTCTTTATCTCAAAACCTCATTATCAGACAATTTTCCCCCTGAATGTTAACTATACAGGATTTTGGTCACACTGCTTAAGAGGAGGCAACAATGAACATTGATACAGAGCTGTGTTTGTCCACAGCCATCTGCCTGCGAATCCTAAACTGTGGCTCCTTCCCTCAAGCATTAGCTGTGTAACCTGGAAGGTCAGAGGCACATTCTGTTGCCCAGCTGAAGGAATACTAATTATAGTACCAGATAAATAGGATTAGAAAGTCAGTGAGAGAGATGAATCTAGGAAATGACATGCAAATGCACCATCCCTAACGAGCTTACCAGTACCCATGTCAGATGCATGAACACCAAAGTATATATTAGAATATAAACTGAGCATCTCACAATGAAATCATCACATTTCCAGATGAGGATCAGAGTTTTCATTTCAATCACTACAGTAAATGTCCAGATCCCAGTAGAAGGAAGATCTTTCATCCTATTAATACCCATTTTGAAAGAATGCCTCTACACTCACTGCCAAGGCAACAAGTCTAGTTTCAGTCACGAGCAAGACTCACCAAAATCTCATCAATACTGTTCGAAGTCTGGGAAACTCAACCATGAGCAACCCCTTCCTAGCTCACAGGAAGAGAAAGGAAAACACAATACATGCTATGAGTTGGCCCCAAACCTATTGTTTGTAACAAATCTTCCCCCTATTAACTAGCTGTGAGTGCTCACACAACTTGCCACTGTCTTCCTCTTCAGTTGCACCTCATTCACAGTTTGCTGTTCCTATGGGGTATGTCAAGCTTCTTGGTGTCAGCTGTGGTTAGGCTGCTGTATAACAAGGTTTCAGAGCCACTGCTGATGTTGATGGTCATCCTGCTCAGGTGCACACTTTCACCCATCTCTTGCAGAAAACAGGTGTCAGGCAACATTAGCAAAGCGCACAGCCTCTGGGGCCACCTTTGCTTCGTTGGTCTATTCCTCAACCCACAGGTCTCACCCTAGCATGTGCAGAGCCTTCACAAAAGCTCTGAATATGAGAAGACTGCCAAAAAGAAGATATTTTTCCTTCTTTTCCTCAAGTTCCTCAACTTTTCATCCCAGTGTCCTGCCCCCAGGGCAGCCTGGTTGATCAGTCAGCTTGGGGTGAGCTGCTACCTGCACTCATGGCTCACATCGCAAATACATCACACAATAACATCTACAGTTTCTACAGATTTTAACAAAAAACCTAACGACTTCCAAGATACTGACAAATACACATGTAAAAAGATGTTCTGCACATTGAAACATGCCACCAACTTTCACATCAGAACATTTCAGTACCTTTGGGTATTCAACCTTCTGCGTCTTCTGAAGGACATTGTCCTTTTCCCTCGGGCCTGGGGCCATCAGCACATGTCTGAAGACTGTCAAGGCCACATAAAAGACTGGCCAGATGATCTTTTTGTGGTTTAGAAAATGTGAGTGCACAACCTCAAACTTTTCAGCATGAGGGTAGAAAAGAGCAATCTTTCTAACATAGAAATTCTGTGTCCCTCTGTGCTGTATATAGTTTGCACAAATTTGATCACAGGCTATGCTCTTTATTGCTCAATACATGAGGGAGCAACAAACATGAACACCAGCCTCCACTTGATAGAAAAATAAGTGGGTAAGGAGTTTTCTCCTGAGTTGCAAGCCAGAGAAACTATTTTCAGAGCGAAGGTATATTCTATATTTCATGATTTGGGACTGTGTGTTAGCCAAGCTTCCAGAAAACAACAGCAACAAATATACACGTAACAAATGTGGTTATTTATAAGAATAAAAATACATGTAGACCTTTACTGTAGAAGCCATAAATGTAATACTACCTTTCACATCATGCCCCATAATCCTGAACATACTTAAATAACACTTTACTATGCTTGAGTTGCTTTCTATCTCTGGGTATCTGAGTGGTCTAAAATGCATAGTATGCATTAGTGCTGCTTTTATTTTGGTGTGGTTGACACTAGGCATGTGAGACCACATCACACCTTGAAGTCGAATTCAAGCCTGGGAAGCCAGAATATCATTTCCTGTGCTACCGTACCACAGAGATGGTCCCAATGGCTTTAGTGTCCCAAGCAAACAGGAGACAGGGCACTGTTAAAATGTATTATTTCCTCCACCTTGGCTACTCCTACTCTCAGTATACAAGGCCACTTGAAGATTTGGCAATGTCAATGACCTTTGCTGCATCTGGGATCTCAGGGACTCATTTGCTGCTGGCATTTCAGCAAGGGCTTCACCACCTTGCACTTTCTGCTGAACCTTGAATTCTACAGCCTTTTTTGAAATTCATAGTGAGTGACATTCTCAAGGTCACAGAGGAAAAAAGAGAGGAAAGAGGAGAGGAGAAGAGAGCATTCTTCACACCCCTAACAGCAGAGCTTTTAAGATGAGTTAAAGCCCTGGACTTGAGCCTACATGTCATGTTTTTAGCTAGCAAGTAGGGAACTATGAAGCCCAAAGAGGTTCACATGGACCCAGGAGGCATCAAGTAGCTCAGCTGGGCTGTGCCACTGTACCAGTCCCCTTTTCACTTTGGTATTTCATGCTGTAACAAATACAGTACACATGCGGTAGGCTAAAAGAAAGACCATACTTGCAATAGAAGTGCATCTGTGATTGTAAAATTACTTAGAATTATGGCATAAAATACTCAACAAGAGTTCTGGGAAAGAAAAGTTATAAAACCCTAAACAAATGCTTATTCTTTATTAATACTTAATTTCAGTGCCTAATAAACACAGATGAAGAAAGGCTATGTCAAGCATTCAACACCTTTCCCCTTTGGGAATCCCCCATTAACATGAAATGCTTTGCAATTACTGAGAGAGGAAAAAAAGAGGAAAAAATGGCAGTGTAAAAAAAGTCATATAAAATTAACACTCACTTTGTCTTCAGCTGCCAGTCCTGAAGGGCACAGTGTGCTATAGATTCTGGGACATGTTTACCTACCTACTTACATAAGTGCCCCAGATGCCAAGAGATGCTTCTGTTTAGATTATTATTATTGTCTCTCTCATCATGAGATCTAGATAATACAATCATACAAAAATAATAGGATGAGTCCCAGTTCTGGACTACTGGGAGGTGATTCACTTGCATCATGAGATTTGAAATCCTGTTGATTATCTAAAATGTGAGTTAGCAATGTCAGACAAAATTAAAAAGATGCCATAATATTTTTCTTATACAGCTTTGTAGAAGGTACAGAAAAAACACCACCACAGAAAAGCAGAATATCTTTGTTTCAACTGCCCCCTTTTGTAAATAGCAAAAAGTAATAGAATACATAAAAAAATACTAACTTTTTAAAAACCCCAAGGTACAGTAAAAAGTGAGTTCAGAGCCACTGTAAGACGGCCAATGTAAACAAACAAAGCAAATATATTGTCCTTTCAGGAGTGTGAAGAGGAGATCAGTTGCTGATGTCACTAAGGGTAGGAGAAGAAGGAATGGTTTCAAGCTCAAAGAGAGTAGGTTTAGACTGGAAGCCAAGAGGAAGTTCTTCACAATGAGGATGGTGAGACACTGGAACAGGTTGCGGATGCCTCTTCCCTGGAAGTGTTCAAGGCTAGATTGGACGGAGCCTTAAACAACCTGGTCTAGTGGGTGTCCCTACTCATGGTAGGGGGGTTGGAACTAGATGATCTTTAAGGTCTCATCTAAACTGAACCATTCTATGAATTTTTATAGTGTTTATCATCATAGCCACTAGGTGTACTAATTACAGAAAAGTAATGATGCAAAAGCTACCAAGGAAAAGTTGAACAAAACTAGCACATATTTCATGAGCCCTAAGGGGCTTTTACATATGAAGACAACAGAAGGAATTAATTCCTCAGAGGGTAACAAAATCTGGGAAGAAGCATCTTGCTCGAATCCAGTGTTCAAACTGGAATTCTTAATGTGTGGTCTCGTGAAGGCCTAGGAGTCTATGCTGCTATTTGCGTCATTAATAGTGACACAGAAATCAAAATAGTTTTCCTGAAGACTGTAATTACTATCTATTATTATCTCTAACATTTGGCCTTGAACACTCTCACGAGTGCTTAGGACTGCTCTGATGCAGAATGTGAGAAATACTAGATATTCTTACGCTCAGGGGAGAAAGGTAGGTTGATATGTGCATTTCTTCTCATGTGTATGTGAAACCTCCTGTGTTCCAGCTTACACCCACCACCCCTTATCCTATCATTGGATGACACAGATAAGAGCCTGGCTTCTTCCTCATGAGTATCCCTCCTTTGTTTTACCAGACATATCCAAGTGGTTTCAAGTGCCTTTATTGCTTCACTTTGAGAACCTGCAACCAGAAATATTACAACCAATGGGTTTTCAAGACCTAGGCATTGTTTACTTCATAGTTATGAGAAAACTTTAGACTTAAGAGGTGAAAAACCATATTAAAACAACAAACCAGTCTACTTTCATGGTTAGTCTTATAAAAGCCACTGCTTCCTTACAAATGCAGCAAAGGGATTTCCTTTACCCCAGCAGGGATGGTACGGTGTTATCTTTACCTTACTCTGAATTTCCCAGAGCTCTGGAATTTAGCTGCTTCTTATTCCTCAGGTGTCTTTGACAGAATAATATTACTCCTTGTGTTTTCTTTTTTCTTGTCTATCTCAAAAGCAGCTATAGCTTTCACGTCTCAACTAGACTCCACTGATCTCTAGTAAAATTGTCCTTTTATCTTTAAACTTCTGATTTTTCTGGGTTTCTCTTTGAATTTTGTGTGTTTGATTTTTGTTGATGATTAGATTTTCAGCCCCATTAAGGAAAAGCTACCATGTATATGACTCAATCATATACATCACTTCTCCTCTATGAGAGACTTCAGGTAGCTGAGTCATGCCAGCTGTCCTGCCTTCCATGTACTTTGTTCACCCATTAACTCACGCCCCTGGGACAGGCACCCACGCCTGTCTCACCAGATTTTGCAGAAGAGTAATGTGGCAGGCAACATTTCTTGGAGCTCTTTCCACAAGGCCTGATGCTGTTAACAGAAACAGGAGATGGAAAGCAAGGTCCTGCAAAGGAAACACCACACTATGTGCAGACTTTGTGCACATGGTTTTCCTGGGACACCATACATCATATTCATTTGTCAATTGCAGTGACTAGATACAGAAATCATTTGTCATGTCGTAGTCACATGTGGCCAAGGGAATTCTCCTGACAGTCTGGCAATTTAAAACATCCTGTTAGGATTTCCCATGGCCTGACAGGTCATAATTCCCACAGGAATATGCTGTACAGATCTCCTATGGGAATACTGATGTATCTAATGTCAGGCCACTCTGCTTTTCCTTGACAGACACTCAGAAGCAGATTTTTCCATAGCCTGTAAAACCTATGCAGGCACAGACCATTTTTCTCCAGCTAAAAAAACCCACACCAAACCAGTTCCGTTTTCCCAGCTGCAGACACTGTCCAATCTGGGTCTTAACAAGGCATATATTTCAATTAGTTTTGTTTCCCAAATAATTGGATCCTAAATCATCCTGTAAATCTAGATCCCATTTTTTGCCAAATGCAAAACCCAGAATAAGCTGCTATAAGAAAATATGTTCATGGAAGAAAAGGAACCAAGTTTGATATTTTTATGCTACCTTAACAGGTTGTGACATAGTGTGATACCTTTGACATACCAGCCTTGGAATAAGAAGTTCAGCCAAGATTAGTGGACATAGTACAGCTGAGGAGGATGTCCAAGGAGGCAAATACACACCATTTATTTCACGGTTCCATGACTTACAGAGAGAATGCAAAGGTATAACACAACACTCTGCTTGCAAAGCTCTGCCATTAATAAGAAATAAAGTATACAAGCTCTTGTCACACCCCAATCAATCAGTGAAGAGAGACTCAGGTTCATGGATTTGCTCACGTGAAAATAAGGAGACTTACACCATAGATCTGCATAAAAATCAAGCTTACTAAAGCTAGTAAGTGACAAACTCAGTATAAAAAAGGAGAGGTAAAAAAGGAGAAAGGGAAAAGGGAAGGAAAGGAGAATAAAGTCCCAGCCCAGATGACCACTCCAGGATCCAACAATGCAGTCTCACATGGTTGGCTCCTCTTGACTTCCTCAGCCTCACAGATTTTTCCATGTCTTCCACAATCCATTTATCAGTTTCTCAGCACGGTTGCAGGCTGGGACATCCACTGGGCCTGGTGACCTCCTAGTGCTATTCAGCTCCCTCTTTTACCCCCTATTGTCAGGGGCATTTTCTTCATACCAAATGATACAGGCAACTTCATTACTGAGGACTTAGGCAGAACTGCAGTAAATTCTTGAGAGATAGCAGCCCATCATGTTCCCATTGCATAAGCATACTTCTACAGACAAAACAGCAGTGTCCCAGGGTGTGCTTGTGCAGTTCTCACTGCAGAGCACATGTGTCTTTGCCAGGTGCAGGGCCTCTCCCGTTTCTCCACTTACAAGTTATTTTCTTTTCCCTTACAATCACTTGGATATCTCTCTCCTGTTGTTAATCAGAGTCTGACAGGTATTTTTTCTGTTAAAGAATCATTTCCCTCCTGCTTTTTTACCCCATTAAAACAAGTTATTTTTATCTGAGTAGAATTCACTTAATGGAAATTCTTACTCTTAATGAAGGCTTGGGTTTCCACAACCAATTTTTTTCCAAAACCGGGCTTCCAAAAAGAAGTGCATAGAGCTTGTTTAGATTAAGGAGTTTGAAGGGGGAAGATAAGTAGCTTTTAAAAAGCTGTGCTCTTCAGCAACCCCATCCAGGCACAAAAACCAGTTTTTAGAGTAATAAAAGCAGCATGCAATTAGTTGCCAACTTGTCTCTTTCTTCTTCCTGGACTACAGAGCTCACTCCAGATCACAGGGGGTTTTTTTAGCATTGAAATGAACGCTTTAGTGCATGCCTCACAGTTGCTCATTTGCAGCAGAATCCATCCTACCTTTGTTTTGCTAGAGCAGATGAAAATCAGTAGCAATATGCAATATTGCAGACTTCTGGGGCTACACTATGATACAAATTTGACAACTGCCACTTGCCTTGGCTGTTACTGAAGCTATTGGAATTACATTAGCACAGAGCAGGTATAATCTTGTCTTAATTTTGCTGCATAAATACAATCTTATCCATGCTATGCTAAGGCAGTGAGAGGTTTTGGATTCTCAGTCCCATGACTGATGTTTTAATATATGAGTATCTGTTAATGGCTTCTCCTAATAGATGGTTTCAAAATATGCACTGCACTTTGGGGCATTGATTGCCTAATTCTTCAGCGGGCTATAGCTGAAATACACAAATTTGTTAATTAACAAATAGGAAGTTTAATATTGCATCAAACTTAATTACATGTCTGGCACATTATTTCGGTAATGCCCAGTTCTACTGCTTCTGTTTTCAAGTCTGTCACAAAGCTCTTCACAGGCAAGACTTGAGCTCAAGCAGGGATACCAGATGTCTCCAGCCAAGTTCTGAGTTTTATATAACTGATTAAGTAGGGACAAAACTTAGACTTTGGTGTTTAAAAAGCAAAGGGTTAGGTGATGTGCTCATATGTACACAAATATTTCTAAGAAAAATATTAATCTATCTTGTGTTGAATAAGATCACTTCAGTATGAGATAATTTTTGAAGATTACATGCTCCTGGCAGGAATCCCACATATTAAAAAAAAAAAAAAAANACACCCAAAAATAAAAAAAAAAAAAAAAAAAAAAAAAAAAAAAAAAAAATCACAGAACTATTGAGGCTGGAAAAGTCCTCAAAGATCATCAAGTCCAGCCTATGACCTGACACCACAACATCAACTAGACCACTGCACTAATTGCCACATCCAGTCTTTAAGAAAAGGGATGGGGACTACACCACCTCCTTGAGCAGTCCATTCCAGTGCCTAACCACCCTCTCCACAAGGAAGTCCTTCCTAATATTCAGCCTAAACCTCCCCTCATGCAGCTTCAGGCCATGCCCTCTCATCCTGTCATTAGCAGCCTGGGAGAAGAGCCTGACACACACAACCCACAGCTACAAATTTATCATCAGGTAGTTACAGTTAGCTATGTTACACTGGCTTCAAATTTCTGCATGTGTTTTGATGAGGATGTCACACAGCTCAAGGAACACAGGCATAAGCAGAAAATACAGTTTACTGATGGATTCTGCACATTGTAAAAATAAGTTTTTACAACTCATTACAAAACTCATGAGCATGGAGGTAAAGCAGACTACTTCTAACCAGATATACACAGAGGTAATGAAAAAGCCCATAATAAAAATAAACCCAAAAATCTGTTAAACTTACAGTCCATCAGGTGAAATCCATTAGTACCAGCATCCTGTCCACAGACAGGGAGAACCCTATTAAGGCAGCTAACTCTGTCTATACAATGCCTATCTTCTTACAGGAATTACAGTAACAATGATAAGGTTGAAAAAGACCTTAAAGATCCCACAAGCAGGCTGTCTCTTATACTATGGTGCTGCTTCACAATTTCCTCCTGAAGCAAAACACCTGTCACCTTTTAAAACACCTGTCTCTCACAGGAAAAAGGTATCACCCTTGTGCCAACCTCAGTTCTCAGCACGTCATTGAACAGGACCTTGAATCACATAAGTTGGTTATCTGAGGGTAATATCCACACAAAAAATGGTGTGCAGGCATATACCTATCATTTCTGCTCTTTACTCAGAGCAATATCTGATTTCAAAGAAGACTGTCTTAAGGAAAGAGTATTGAAGCTGTTCACTATGTCCAGTCAGAGATGACAAGAAGTACAGGGTGCAAACTCCAATTGTGCGTCAGGAAAAAAAGGGTAAAAAGTGAAGGTAACAGAGCACTGGAGTAAGACTGTCAGACTCATCTAGACAGGTGGGGAAAACTCAGTCACAGGATCGTTGTAAGGACAGGTTGTGAGAATCTCAGTCAGGATGTCAACAACTAATCCTGTAACAACAGCTGCTTCAGGACAGGCAGGTCAGTAAGGGCTTTATAGAATCCCTCAGTACTGTTTAATTTTCTGTGGTTTAGGAACCACTCTAGCCAACATCAGATTCTTCTGTACAGGAGTTCAGTGCTCACAGGAGATACACTCTGTTGATTGGAGGTATTACAGTTATTGACCCATTACCTTTCATCTGTTAATTGCTAAAGCCAGCACATTAATATGGAGCATTAATAATTCTTATTGGTGGTGAATGCTGTGGCTACAGTTTCCATGGCTTCAAAACTAAAGATTTTGAAGAAAGTGTTTCGTGGAAAAGAAGAAAATCCCACAAATAAGGAATTACTAACCATACCTAGATGCAAAAATAAACAGGTTATTCAGGATTAACCACCATACAGAGCATTCTTCTGACTTCCAGGAAGATTATGATGTTCTACACTTCTTCCTCTCTTTGATAAAAGGGCACCATTTTAATTTGTCTAATGGAGTCACCAATGAGTCCATAGTGTTGTCTGACACTATGTACATCTGACTCCCTGGGAGAGCTATTATTGGTGAGGAGCTGTGGTTAGTAAGAAAGTGCAGTATTGTATGAAGCATTTTGTGAATAGCTCCATACAAAACTTTTTTGAAAGCATTCATAGGACTCCTGTGTATGCTGCAGAGGAATCTCAAGAGAAATGCTTAAACTTCCCTAGAGAATTCATAGAAGGTTGCTTTGTGCTATTGTACAGGGACTGAGCTATGAAACTGAGCTAGATGAACTACAAAAGAAAAAGAGATTCCAGACAACCTGCTGCACTTCTGACATTTCAAACACATTCTTCCAACAGTAACATTCCCTGTGGTATTAGAAAAATGAAAGCACACCAAGAGCACTACAGAATCAGAATCATAAAATGGCCTGGGTTGGAAGGGACCTTCAGAAGGTCATCTAGTCCTTCTCCTTCCCAACTCCTGGAAGAGAACATGGTAGGAAACCCTAAAGAAAAGCAGAGGGCAAGATAAAACCCTTCTTGGATTGGAAGGGAAGGCAGAACTTGGAAATACCACTTTACTGCAATGTTATTTTCTCCCCATGTTAGCCAACTTTTCATCCAGGGAAATATGATCTCATAGTGTCTTAAACAAAGATTTAGTGGCTAATAGCAGAATCTGTGGGTGTGTGAAAAGCCTGACAAAAACCTTAAGAATTTATTTATGGCTGCAAATATTACATCCATATGGGAAAGTTCATTTGTCTTGAATTATTTTCAGACACTGTAGAGACTGTTATTGATTTAATAGTCTACTAGAATACAGAAAAAATAAAGCATAGCAAGAGAAAAACTAATTATGATTAGAGCAAGACATGTATAATTCCATTTAAAAAATCTTCCTCTGTCATGATTTTTCCCTAACCACAATTCTCTATTCATTAGGAGATGATTACCTTCACTGCCAAGCCAACTACAAATTCACTGTTTACACTAAGAGCAGAAAATGTTAAAGCAATATTTATCGTCAAAAGTATTACAGTTGTTGAGATCATTTTAAGGTATTACATCCAACAGGTTGCACTGGACACACAAAGATATCTGTGCACATTTAGTTCTGGTTCAAAATTATGGTCCCTTCCAATCCAACATATTCTATGATTCTATTCATAATGGACTGATTTAGCAAGTGTGGTTTTACTGATTAGCCTTTTCTTTGCAGGCCATTACTATCAAGACAGTGAAAACCATACCAGCAAGAGCCCACTTCACTCTCCTTTACCTTTGCCAATCTTCAGTTACAACCAGCTTCTGAGTACTGTGTAGTTTCTCACACAAGAGTAACAATTTGAACTATACCAATACAGCACTAAGCTATACTGCAACCCAAGCCTACACGTGTTAATTAAACCTCATGCCACCTATGGAAGGTAGACAGTGAATTACTACCATCTTCATTTCAATAGATGAAAAAATGCGAAACATTAGAAAATGTGAGCAAGACAGAGTTCAAGAACCCCTCTTGCTAATCTTCATCATCATTTGTCTATTTCGAGCTGTGGTTCTGCATCACAATTGTTAGCTGCCGGTAGCTAGAGACAGTGTGCACCCCTCTATGCAAATCCTACCTCAGTCACTGGACTTCTGTCTTTTCCACTGGTGACTACCTCCATACCAATAGGGAAGACCTTAGCTGAGCAGTAAGTCATGCCCAGCCTTCTTCACTGAAGTTCTCCACATCAAGCATGCAGATAACAGGTAATGAGCAAGGTGGTGCATATTTTACCAGCTCAGTAACCAAGGAGCTCTTTTCCATCATTTCATAGTCAAGAAAGAGTTTGGTGCATCCAGAAGATTCAGCATGTCTGACTTGCTACAGGTTAGTAAAGAAATTATATCCTCCTGCAAATAGCCTGTTTCCTACTAAAAGATTCACTGACCCTGATTTTTCTTCCATATTCTATTTCCTCTACTATTTTATTAGTATGTCGTTTTCACACTGGTATCTGAATTTGCACATAGTAATAATCTCACAATATGATAGTGAAGTGTAATAATTCCTTTACCATTGACTTTCTAAATCCTTCATTCCCTCATAGGAATATATAGGATGTATTTCTTACTTGAAAGATTAAAGGTTTTGAAACATTAAAAAGTACGCACAGCACACTATGCAAAACAGCCTCAATTGATTGCAAAACTATTTTATTCTCCATTCTGTACAATAACAGAAATAAAAAGTTGCCAGAAAAAAATGGAATAATGGGAGAGTAATAGGATCTGTGGAGATTGTGACTTTCATGAGTTATTTTTAATGGGCCAAACCATGAGGTTATTATTTCTCATACAAAAATGATGATTTTGCAAAATAATTGTAGTGCTGTTAAACAAGGACCCAAGTAAAAGGAAAATTCAGTCATCCACTCCTATGGAGAAGAGAAAATGTAAACTATTACATTTCTCCTTTCCCAAAATCTGCAAGATTTGGAGTCCAGTACGAAGACTAATACATGCCTTGAGAAAGATTGATTATTGAAATAATTGAAAACTAAAGGAAAAAGATAGCATGTGTGGAAACCTAGTCTGTAGAGTCATAAAAAAACCAACCATAGAAATGCAGTAGCATTTGTGGCTTCTTCCAGAATAAACTGATTAAAGCACTCGTCTGGGCTCAACTCCTCCCTGATATGGAATTTGGAAGAAAGCACTGAGTTCAGGTTTCCCTCCTTGAGAATCCCAGCATATGGATCTGTTCTTCTTCCCAGTGAATATTTATTTATAACAATTTAAGTTCCAAGTGGAACGGGTTCAACACAGAGAAAGAATAGCTGAAGATGCAACACTTGATTCCTCAGACAGTAAAGATTCCTTGAAAGAAGAAAGTAGATCTCCAAATGTCTTTTCATAATCAGATAGGGATGGGCTTTTGGGTCTTCAGTATGTTGGGCTAGTGCCCTAGTCATGATGATTGTGAGAGCTGTAATTCCTTCAGCAGATACTATGTTGGAATCCAGCTCAAAAAATTGTCTTTGGGAAATGCAGAAACTAATATTTTTGACATTGCCAATGCATTTCGCTGGAGTTTCTTTTCATCTTGCTTTTTTTCTTTCAATTTGACCTGAAATTGCCACTTGTTTCAAGCTGAATTTTGGATGTTTTCAAGTCATAAATAGCTTGCTAGAAACAGAAAGTGGCTAGCGATGGTCATCACTGTTCTCAGATCACCTCTGCCTCTCAGCTCAACCACCTTCTTCTCCTTTACTCTCCTCCTCTGCTACAGATCTATGTCTTCTTTCAATGGCTACCATTATCAGAAAGTTGATGTACCTCAGAGAAGCAGGTTAAGGAAAATTAATCCAGACTAATCCTGCTAACCTTCTGGCAGTTTTCCAATGAAGTTCTGTAAAGGTTTGCACACATATTCTTAAGGTTACAAATGCCCTTGAATCCATATCATGAAGTGAGCAAAGAAGGTTGCAATGCTGCCACAGCTCTGCAGGCTCTGTAATACAAGAAGGAGTCTCCAGGAGGCTGAGCCAATACTTAGAACCAGTGTGCTGCCAGAAAAAGAAGCGGCACAATATCCAGCCCATCAGAAAGGTCCAATAGGAAAACCCAACCCCCTCAAGTCAATTTAGCAAGACTTGTTTCTACCTAGATCCTTGTGGTATTTCTTGGGTTATTTCATTGTGGATTATCCTGCATACTTCAGAGTTTGTTCCTGTTTTTAGGCCCATTACCTGAATATCTGTGTGCATCACAATGTGAACTCACTGTGTCTACACTAGCACTGTGTTTGTGCTAGTTCGTCCCACATCTGTAAGGTTGTCTGGGCAAAACATTTTGCCACCTGCAACAATGTAATGTCGAGCATAGCTGAAAGGATTTGACTTCCTGTTGCTCTGATACAGCTCAGCTCTAACAAAGGAGTTATATATTGTAATATCTAACAGTATATGACTTCTAGCAAGCATGTTATTTACTCTTATTGGTAGAGATGGACCTTCTGGAAACTGCTGGAGTAACAACCACTCTTCAACTGAGAGAAAAAACTCTTGTGGTCCTTCATAGAACTGTTCTAATCAGACATCAGAGACCTCCACACAAACACTGCACCAACAGGTTATTCAGGCATTTGTCCAGAGAATGAGGCTTTTAGAAGTGTTTTAGTGGAGATATATGTATTTGAGAAATAGGAAAAGTACAGGAGGGCACAAAGACATGGGCATAATTTGCATGAAGATGGTTATCCATGAATGGGGGCATGAAAGTGATAACAAACCAGAAAAAAAACAATGTGCTATACAGAAGGATAGTGTTGAGGAACAGGTTACAGAGAAGAACACAAAGAATAAATAGGTAAAAAACTGATATAAGGTGAGAATGCGTCTGAGAGAAATCAGCCCTGTGAGAAAGCAGTGAGAAGTGACCAAGACACTCAAGAACCAGAAGATGAAGAATATAATCTCTTGAATAGAGAATATCCAGCATCAAAACAAAAGACAGGTTGATGTACAGCCATAAAACAGAGATGAAGAGAAAGGACAACACATTCATAACAGTATCAGGAAACTGCATATGGTTGGAGGCTCTCACTTAGGAGATCCATCAGTTTTGTCAGCCAAGCACATGCCAAGCACATCCAGAGCACAAAGGACTATGCATTTGCCAAGAGGACAGGTATGCAGGGTGGACCCCAGGAAAAAAGGGATTAGGGAAAGAACAGCAAAGATCTTTTGGTCATTCTGCATGCTGAAACAAGCACTACTTGCAAAATTAAAACAAATAAAACTGATGCTACAGTCTAGCCTCACAAAAGAAAGAGTAGGAATGAGGAGATGCAGAATCTGGCAGAGTTTAAGAAAAGGTATGAAAACATGTTTTTTGTCATCACTGTTTGCAATGCAGATGTGGATTCAGTGATGCTGGCAGTCTCATTACTTCCAAATCCCAGAAGAAGATCCTGTGGAGGCAGAACTAATGCTGGTGATCCTAGTGGATTTTCTTAAGTCAATGGCAATGATTTTTCTAGATCACACTGCATGAAACAATCATCTTCACTGAGACATGTGCTCTCTCAGTGGTCAGTGATGTTACACGTACAAATGAATGATTTATCTCATCTGCTTTGGCTGCCCATTTTACTACGGAATGAGTTGCCTTTTCAGAGCCATCTCTCAATCAGCCACAGAGGGAATCAAATGATTTAGGTTTAGCCAAGGAACAGCTAAACAAAACTTGCATGGACCCCACAGATGATGTCATCTGTCAGTAAAACCATTCCAAAACCATTTCCATTTGGCAGCTATGAAATAACACAAAACCTCACCATAATTTCTAGTATATGTGAGAGCTTATACTTATAAAGAGATTTTATTTCTATTTGAGATTATTAATAACCATGACAAAAAAGCTACTTTCTAATAATAGACTTAATATTCCTAGTAGAGCACTGCATGCAGTGTGAATTGTCCTGCATAGAAGGTACATGTAAATATTTTTTTTCAATTGTTGGAGAGAAAAAGAAGTGAGAGAAAAAACTTCAAGAAGTTGAGATTTCACTGTTTCAACTGTTACAAAATCTGATCTTTCAAGTGCTAAAAATGTGAAATTAGGGGATATTTTTACTACTATATATGCACGTTTGCCTGTCACATTTCAAGCACTTGGAGGAGACTGAGGGGTGACCTCATTAATGTCTATAAACATGTGAGAGGTGGGTTTCAGGAGGATGGAACCAGGCTATTTGCAAGGTCATCTGGTGATAGGACAAGGGGCAATGGGTGCAAACTGGAACAGAGGAGGATCCATAGATCCATCAGGAGGAAGTTCTTCACAGTGAGGGTGACAGAACATTGGAAAAGGCTGCCCCAGGAGGGTTGTGGAGTCTCCTTCTCTGGAAATGTTTAAGACCCTCCTGCATCTGTTCCTGTGCAACTTGGTCTAGGTGATCCTGCTGTGGCAGGAGGATTGGACTAGAAAATCTTTCTCGGTCCCTTCTGATCCCTAATGATTCTATGATTCTATGTCACTAAGTATTTTTCAAACAAATCCTGAAAGACAATTTAGACTGGAGTCGCTGTAATTCAGATGCCTACCATTTAGACATGTAAATCCAATGTGTGGATTACACTAGCTGCCTTTTGAAGACTGTTAAAATATCTCATCTTATGAGAGCAATTTATTTTTTGCTAAGGCATTTGTTATTAGGTCAGAAGAATGGCTTTCCATCTATTTTCTTCCATTCAGTATCAATCAAGTATAAGGTAATTATCTCATATTTCAGTTCATTTTCAATATCCAAAATTAAGGAAGACAGTCCTACTCTAAATAACCCTGAAAGACTCCATCCTCTCCAGAATATTTTCTCTCTGTCCATGTTACACACTCACTCTTCTTAGATTCATAGAATTTTTTAGGTTGAAAAAAACTTTAAGGTTATCGAATGCAATTACTGTACCAAGGCCACTGCTAAACCATGTTCCTAAACCCCACATCTATGTGACCTCTAAACACATCCAGTGACAGTGATTTATCTACTCCCCTGGGCAGCCTGTTTCAATTCCTGATGACCTTTTCAATAAAGAAATTTTTCTTATTGTGTAAAATAAACTGCCCCTGGTGCAACTTGAGGCCATTTCCTCTTGTCCTATCACACATTACTTGTGAGAGGAGACAAATACCTCTCTACAGTCTCCTTTCATATAGTTGTAGACATCAATAAGGTCTTCCCTCAGCTTCCTTTTCTTCAGAATAAAGAGCTCCAGCTTTCTCAGCTACCCCCCGTAAGCCTTGTTCTCCTTCACTTACCTTCTTTCCCTGTTTTGGACATGCTTCAGCACCTCAATCTCTTTGTTGNACCCAAGTGCAGAACCTGGCACTTAGAGTTATTGAAGCTCATACAATTAACTTTGGACTGTGGAGGTCCCTCTGCAAAGCCTCTCTTCTCTCAAGCTGATCAACTCACCCTATGGACTTGTGTCATCTGCAGACTTAAGGAGGTTGCATTCAATCACCTCATCCAACTCATCAATAAAGATATTAAACAGGAGTGGTCCAAATAGTGAACCCTAGGGAACACCACTTGAGACCGGTTAGCAACTAGATTTAATTCCACTCATCACCACCTTTTGGATCTGGCCATCCAGCAAGTGTTGAACCAAGCAGAGCCTTCAAGCCATGGGCAGAGATTTCCTGTGAGAATGGGAAACAGTGTCAAAGGCCTTACTGAAGTCCATAAAGGAGAGGTTCGCAGCCTTTCTTTCATCCACTAGGCAGGTCACTTTATCGTAGAAGGAGATCAACTTCTTCAAGCACAACTTGTCTTTTGTGAACTTACACTGACTAGACCTGATCACCTGTTTATACTGTTACTGGTGCATAGTGGCACTCAGAATTATTTTTAATCTTTCCTAGCACTGGAGTCAAACTCACAGGTCTGTAGTTCCTTGGATCCTTCTTCTAGCCCTTCTTGTAGATGGGTGTCGCATTTGCCGATCCAGTCAACTGGGACCTCCATGGTTGGCCAAGACTTCTGATAGATGATTGGCAGCTGATGCTGAGCACATCCACCAGCATCTTTAGCACTCTTGGGTGTAATCCAACCAACCCCATAGACTTGTTTACGTCTAAGTGGTGGTAAGTCACAAATCATCTCTTCACAGATAATGTAGGTCTTGTTCTGCTCCCCATCCTTGTCTCACAGCCCAAGGGGCTGGGCATCCAGTGAGTAGTCCTACTGCTGAACCTAAATAATTCTTTCTGCCATTTTTTGTCCAAGGGCCTCCCAGCCAAAGTCAGAAAGTGAAGCTGGAGCAGAGCTGCAAACCCAATCCAGCACAACATTTACTGCACTGCACTGCCTCCTGTTCCCACGCCTCTCTATACAACCAACAGCAAGATCAAGTCCAATTTATGTAGCTATTTGTATGCAAATTAGGGGATACTTCAGATGTATTCAGCTTCATGTAGGAGGCAGGCAGCATTTAAAAATGTGTTTTTTCCAGAATGGTAGTGAGGTTCTCAATTTCTATTTTTCTCATCCTGCCTTTGTTGGCAGACTTGCTCCTGACACTGATACATAAGCATTTTGAAACCTAGTGTGTCACACACTTCATTACATCCAACAGGGACTCTGTCTTAGTTTCCTCTCCTTCCTCCAGCAGAGTCTATGTGCTGCTTTCCTCTCTCTCACTACTTCCGAGCACTGTTCTGCACACTCTGCAACGACATGTGACTCACCTTCTGCCTCCCCACAACATGGCCAGATCATTCCACCATGCCAGAATTTCCACCAACAGTCTGTTATCCACATACCAGGTCCTTTTCTGTTAACCTTTTTTTCAATGTCAAGGTGTTCTTCCCTTCCTTTAATGTTTTCCAAGCACTCTGACTCACCTACTTCTCTACTTGAGCCTAGCATCTCAGCCTCACCATTCTTCTCACTGGATACAGATTTCTTGTCTGTCTCCCCACTCCTAAGCCTCTAGTGCCTGCTTCAAACTGGGCACACAACTCAAGCCTTTGCCTAGCACTCCATCTTCTCCCACCATTACCTTATAGGGTCACATACTTCATCAATCTGTCCATTAGTAGTCTTGTATTTCCAAGTCTCTTGCAGCTTGTAATAGCATCTGTGCTTTTTCAGTCTTTCAATCTTCACTTTATTTCTTCTTGATCTTGACTCTTTCCAAGTATATTTCTATTTCCAGCATCACTATTTCCTGTTCCACATGTTGGCTTTCTCACCACACATGTATCCCTCACAAGATTCTTTTGCTCCACCATGTAGATATGAAGGTTAGGGCCATGGCGTAGCAGTGGGCCTGGTGGAGTTAGGTTAGTGGTTGGAGTCAATGACCCTAAAGGTCTTTCCCACCTAAAAGACTCAATTATTCAGATGATTCCTGTATCACGTTAATCTTTACCAGTTTGTACATTGCTGCTAACAGTCTTTGTCTGTAAAAGCCCTTTTCAGTTACATGCAACTTACAGATAATTTTCCTCTGTAGGGAAATGCTTGTCATTTAACCAGCTTATTAGCAAGCTCAGCTTTACCCATGCTTTGAATTTTAGAAGACTGGGTTATTTGCAGAAGAAAGTTGACATTTTTCTTCAAAAATGATGTGAGAAAAATTTTCATCTTGATCATACCAGAGTCAGTCTAGAGTAACCTCACTGAAGTCAGTGGAGCTACACTAGCATGAAATAAAAATATCATTATGGTTATACAGATCCCAAGTGACTTGCCTCAGCCCTCTAAAATTCTCAAACTACATACATAAAATAAATTAGTTTGTGTCAGGAAATGTTTCAGGGCAATAGAATTCAATCATCTCCCAGTACTGTTGGAGCAGACCCTGGCATGTTTTTTAATACAAAGTAGTACGCCTCCAAAACATTTCCTTCCTGAGCACATCAGGGACCACGCTCAGTTTGAGTGTTGACACCTGGTTTGGAAACTAAAATGTTTAATTGCACAGTCAAAGGCCATTCCGTGCCAGTTGGCCTCTGTGCCAGAAAACTGCCAGAAACATATTTGATTCCCTTGCATACATGTTCTTAAAGCTGCATACGTAGTCATCCCCCTGTTCCACACTGAGGTCCTATCTCCAAGACCCCACTGTGGAGCAAATACATAATTTTCTTGGTAAACCCATCTCGGTGCTCGGCAATCCACTGTGAGGTCCAGGTCCAGTCTGGAGTAGAGGCTAGCCCACACCTCTTCAGTCAAAGAACACTTTGAAACACTACCATGTCAGTGACAAAGACAGGATAAGTATGAGTGACGGAATACTGTCCAGCTGGGGAGAGCAATAGCCAGGGACTGGTGTCTCCTGACCTAGCAGAGGAAACTATGGGACTCTAAGACAGGAGCTACTGTGTCTCTGAGTCCTGCTACAATCATATTACCTCCCTTCATAAGGCTTTCAAGTTCTTCTTGCTCTTGACATTGCTATCTTCTACCCTCTTGCAGTATTTCTCTAGTGACACATCCAGAAGTGCCCTGACTGATCTCCACAGGCCAAAGGCATTGTCTGCCAGGATTTTGCCAGTCCTACTAGCTGACTAGCTAGTCATACCTACTGCAAGAAGTCCTTGCTAATCCGTGTCCCAAAGGTTAATTTTTTTAGCATCACTAACTCTAGCTTGTTTGCGCATTGTATTTATTTTCATGCATTTGCATCTTGTCTTTGATACCACAGTGACTGAAAATGATCAGATTATAAGTTTCTTTCCTTTTGCACAACAGACTTTTCTGTTCTGGGAGACTAAAAGACTGATCTTATACCTATCAATAACTTACAGACCCTAACTTGAGTATTTCTCCCAAGAAACAATTTATTACAGTAGTTTACAAGCACTCAGTAAACTTCCCAAACACAAAGCTAAGGAAGAGTTAATGGTATAATAAATCAGTCATTATGTTAAATGAACAGTTTGCACTGTGCAGTATTATTGCTTTATTGATCCCTACTTAAAGATTTATCACAGTAGAATTTTATTGCAGTTATAGGACACATGGTTGTAATGCAACAAACAGTTGCAGTTTAGTTTATGCTTCTGTTTTGTTATTAATTTTTTTTTAGTACTTGCTGTGGACAAAGAACAGGAAAAGTTGGAAGCACAACACACAAGGACAAAGAGGGTTGCATATACCAAATGGAAGCAAGACAGTAGGTGTTGGGGGAGTAATGAAATCACTTAATCAAAGAACCACATAAGTTGGGAAAGATCTTCAAGTTCAACTACACCAACCATTAACCCAACACTGACAAGTCCTTGACTACATCACATTTCTAAGCACTATGTCTACACTATTTCTTTATAATCCCTAATTTCCTCCCGTGATGGGGACTCCACCACTGTCTTGGGTAACGTATTCCAATGCCTGACAACCCTTTCAGTAAAGAAGTTCTTCCTACTATCCAGTCTAAATTTCCTTTGGCACAAATTGAGGCCATAACCAGAGGGGTACTTCTCATTTGCGTTAGAGCTGTTATGCAAACACGGAACTAATGAGGCTGTCAACAAAGACCCACAGACCCTTCTAGTTTTTCCAGACGAGATTCCTATCCCCCTACCCCCAGCCCTTCTTCCTCTGTTTTCCAGGATATTTTCTCTTCCCATCCTCACTAATCAAGGGTTACTGTTCCCTCCTATCTGGCAGCAAATCTACTTTAATTATTATTTCCTTAACTGTTTCTGCCAAACATATTCCAGTATAAATGTTTAAATACTTAGCCAGTTCTTCTGGAAGAATGTTGGCTTGTTTTAGCTAACATCAGGAAGATGTCACATATATCTATACTAGAACATGAATCATAGAATCACAGAATGCATTGGATTGGAAGGGACCTCCAAAGGGCACCTAGTCCATCCCCCTTACAACAAGCAGAGGCAGATTATTCAAGCTTGACCTTGATCGTCTTCAGGGATTGAGCCTTCACCACCCCTCTAAGCAATATGTTTCAGTGATCCACCACCCTCATATTCAAGAACTTTTTCCTAGTGTTCAGCTTATGAGATTCACCAAAAGTAACAAAGAGTGGTGAAGGAGCTCATTGTGTCTCCTCTACATACTGAAGTTGTTCCTTTTTCTTGCAGAGTGCAGTCCTGAAACAGCCGGCTCCATATCAGGAACCGTAGGCAACAAAATAAACAGGGGCTGGTGGCCTGTGAAAAGCCACAAAGGTTCCCCAGTTTCTCAGCAATAATTTTTAAACTGAAGATCATTCTGGTGAAAAAGTTAAAAAAAAAAAAAAAAAGAAAAAAGAAAATTGGGGAAAAAATATTTCTCCACAAAATTCTGCTTTCCAGGGGGTGAAATCACGCAGGGAAAGCAAGACAGCAAAACTACTTAGATCCTTCATCTGTATTTTACTGTACTCATCAAAATGATCTTTCTTTCAAGTTCAGTTAGAGAAGACTACTTAGAAAATGATGGCATCCTGGGACACCCTATGTAGCCACACACCGAAAGGGCTGATGACTGGTTCTTATCTGCTGTGCACAAAGGTAAATAATAAGCAACTCCATTAAGTGGCATAAAGGTATGAAGGACCAGGTCTTCAATGTGCTGCTGGGAGGCAGCCAGTAAAAGTAGTATTCTGGGCATCAACATGGTGGTAAAGGATTTCTGCAAAAGCGTATAGAAGTCAACTTTTCTACTTACAGAGGTTTAAAATTTATGTTTGTGCTAGTCAGCACCCATGTTTGCAGTGGTCAAAGCTACAACCGAATCTTATACAGACACATCCAACCTTGTTTTAATTAGCTCTATTGTTTAGCAAAATTCCCCTAGCAACTAAGAAAAAGCCTGTTCTGGACTCCAAGTGTCCTATTCTTTGTTAGCAACCCTACCCAAATGAATTTAAAATTAGCTTGAGGTATGTCTACATGATCAGCCCTCACGCTCACAGCAAGAGACACAGTGAGATACAGACCCCCAGCTCTGTGCAAAAGGTATTACCCTTTAAAGAAAACGTTGGTTGCAGATAGATATTATCTTCACATACACTCCACCTCTGGATTTTGCTAATCTAAAGAGTTCACAGTGTCTGTCAGGGTAGAACTATAGAGAGATTTCAAATCAAGTTAGTACAGCAAGAGTTTGGCATTACTAGCATTGTGTAGTGCTCAGGAAGAGAGTCTAAGATATTGTTTAAGGAAACTGGAAAGACAAAGCAATTTTTTCTTCTTTATCACTATTCAAACCTTGAGTTTTGTCTTCACAACTTTCTATCTGGCATATTATAGTGATGTCTGCAGGAAAGGCAACAAGGAGAAACAGAATAGACAGAAAGTTATGTTTATGTAACACATCAGTCTTAGAAAGAGCAGTGTTATATTTAGTGGTGGGCTTTCTAGTGACATAGCCACAGAAATTGCAGTGGTTCATCCTCAACCAAGGTGCCAGAAAAATCCACAGGAATATAAGATAAAAACAATCTGCAGAATTTTCTAGTAAGCCTTGTGTTGGAACAGAAGAAATAAAGAGAAAATTGCTCTCTGTACCAATTAATGAAACTACAGTGATCTACCCTGCAATCCCTTACATTTCTTACCCGAATATGACTTCTCCTGGCTGGACAGGAGCAAGGCTCTGTTGTGCAATTACTTTTTTTCCTGTCCTCCAGAAACCCGTCTCTCTCACAGGGCTTCACATTCATGAATTTGAAAGTAGGATTCATCTAGACCTAAACTCACCATTTCACCCCTCTTCCCTCTTTCATCCATGAAATCCATGGTTTTATAGGGGAACAGGGAAGACTTAACTTTAGGCCATTTTTACAGTAAAGATATTTCCATGATGCTTTGTTCTCAAAGTAGCTGGTATATTTTTCTGCTGTTTTGCTACCTAGATAATGTGCTCAATTTATTTTTACTCCAGATCATTAAGTTACCATCAGCATAATCTGCAAGATTTTTCAATCCATACAAAAATCAACCCAGAGACATTTCTAACCATGTATTTTTGCATTACACTAGCTATGTTCCTCCTGTTTCTCAGAGAGGTCAAAAATATTACCTCTGTGATAGACCTTTTCAGAAGAAGAATATATAGGATAGCAATGGAAACTCTTGAAATGTGTCCTTCATTTCCTAAAACTCTGGTTTTCTAGCAAGACCACATTTGCAAGAACATTTTTATAGAATCATAGAATTGTTAAGATTGGAAGAGGCCTCTAAGACTCATTAAAAATTGTCTCTGAATTCACTTCAAGGATACATACACAAATGTCAGCCTTAGAATGGGAGAGTTCACTCAGTATCAGATTAAATGTCCTAATCCTACACAGGAGCACATAGAAAACAGAAAAATATGTGAGATGTTCTCAAAGAGCACACCAGTGTCAACCAATTTGATGGATTAGTCCTGGTGAGAGAACTGAACCAGTTGTTGGACTGGTTTAATCTTTCTTTGAAAAGCTTTTTAAAAATACCTTTTCTTTCCACCAAAACCTTCAGGAATTTCAGGCATGGGGATTCTTTAAATAGATACCGAATATCTAAAATATCCACATGTTCCATCAGAAGTACACATTTTTCATTACAGTTTTATCCAATAACAGTTGTCTATAGAGAGTGCTGATAATTGTCACAGAAAAATAAAAAGCAGATGGATCTGTTTGAATTGTTGCTTTTTGGACCTAATTTTCAAATTGCACAAAATTTTCAAACTCTCTAGTTTTGAGACTTGTGTCTTACCTTTGTACCATGTGAAAGGAAAGGAAAACATTAGTCTGTGAATGCAATCTTTGTCAGTGAGCACAGCTTATTCTTGATAAACACAAACATTATGGCTTCCTGCTTATGGATCTCATGCCAGCCTGCAGGCAGCAATGCCCTCTGATGCTACTCCTGGCAACGAACAATTTAAAAAGCAAAACACTGGTATGCCCTGCTACTGCCCAGACTAACAGGCAGAGCAAAGTATAATGTCACTAGCAGTGTGGTTATTTGCTCAGCATTGCTGCCCATGGGCCCAGTCAGGGTCGATGGTCATTGTATTAATGCTTTGCATATCAATTATAAATATTACAACACAAATCATCCATGACACTCAGAGCTGTGCTGTGATACACAGATGTGCTCAGGCGGACAAAACACATGGCGCTAATTCTGCCTATCAAACACCAAATAAAAGAAAAGGAAAAAAGCCTGGAGACTCACCCTCACACGTGGAGTTTTATACACACCATGTAAACGCCCATTTGAGTAACCACCAAGGCTTGTAGCAAACACAATGCATTATACACATCTGTCTGCTTTTTAAAATTCTGCTCACTAATCCATCTTCCCAGGGATTATCAGCTTTCAACAAATGGTTTAAGAACAAGTTTCCCAGTTCCCTCTTCAAATGTAGGCTTTATTCCACATAATTCCACTTTCCTGAGGTCTGGGATGAGCAATATCCTGTTCTGTTACAGTTGCAGGTGTAAAATTCAACACAGTGTAACCCATTCAGACGGCAATTGCAAGCTCTGCAACACCAAGACACTGGGATCATTATTACAAAAGATGTAAGCCTACTTTTTTCTTTCTTTCTGTTCTTGGTGCTGCATATTAGGTTTAAGCTGAAGAATATAAAAGATCAGGTTCTTTTCTGTATGGAAAAACTAGCATCATTTAGACAGTAACTAGAATGTTAGTCACGGAAACCCGTTTGGCTGGATATTTGGTGCTAGGCAAGTCTGCTCAGAAATGTAGCCTGCATTGCAACATTCAGCAGTGGTCAAGAAAAGCACAGAAAACCATCACCATGCTGTTGTGTGATTACACTTATGCAGCTCTTGTCAGCCCACCTGACAATCTCCCAGAGCTCGGCAACCTATGAAGAAGGGATCATCAGAAGGGTGAGGTAGCTCCCGTATTAAGGGTCACCTGCATACACTATGACTATTTCTCTTGGGAAGAAACACACACATGAGGATATGACAATAGTCTTCAAAATCTATGTACTATGAGACAGATGCAAGGGGTGATTATTTCTTATAATATCTGAAATAACGACTTCTAAATTATTTTATCCAAAGCAATTTTGAAAGTAAGGAGAAGGAAGTCCTTTTTTCACAGTATCACAGTAATGTTAAGGTTGGAAAAGACCTTAAAGATCATCCAGTCCAACCTAAATCCAAACAAACCAAATAATCTAACATCTAACAACTAGATCATGCCACTCAGCACTTCATCCAGACTAACCTTGAACACCTCCAGGGATGGTGACTCGACCACCTCTATGGGCAGCCCTTTCCAAACTTGGATCAGATGTGGCATAGAGTAATATAATGGTATTCACTGACAGCCTGTGGTAGGCATCATCCACAGGAAGAAGAGTTTAGAAAGTGAATGACTGAACACTGGAGCATTGGCAGCTCTGTATGATCATCTGCATGTAACTATCATTTCCAGCACTCCAAAAGAGTTCATTTCTGTGAGCTCAGGCATACAGCAAATTCAAGATCACTTTGTCCACATCCTTCTGCCATCATCCTTTTCCTCGGCATCTGCCACAGTATAGAGGCAGCAGGAGAGATCCCTAGACTGACCTAAACAACAGTTTTAACAGTCAGAATGTATAGTCCTTTGAATGTTGGTAAAATTCTTTTGCTGCAAAATGTATGAATTTGGAGGGTAGAATAACTCAGCACCCACTCTGGAAGGCAGAGACCTCTCTTAAGTTCTTGGTCCTTTCTGCCAACCCCCCAGGGACAGCGTGGCTGGATAAGGCGTTTAAGAGGGCCATGAAGATTTGTATTTTTGTGCCTGCATCACTCCCAGAGAACATGGGATACATATACACAGGGTATGTGCATGCAACACTACCTTGGAATGAGCTGCATAGCAGATTCTAATCTGACCAGCCTAAAAAAATATTACCATATATTTTATCTCACCATTCTGTAAAACAGGGTAGGTGCAGGTGGGAAGGGGGAGGAAGAGGCTGGGTTCCACTCTCAGCTTACAGTCCAGACAGATGCCTTCATAAGCACACCATAGTGGCAGCACTGCACATCAGTTTGCCAGAAAACACAGCAAGTTGCGGACTTGGGAATGGCTCCTTTGGCTGGACAGGCTCCCACCACCTCCACTCAGATGGAGGACAAAGTTGTTCCATGCTTTGCCCTGTTCCTCCCTCCCAGAGTAATTTTCACAGGGCCCATGTGTGCTGTAAAGTTGATAAAGCAGGAGGGCTGGCAAGGTTGGGTAACCAGACAGAGGTATGCACAAACAGAGCTGGTTGATGGCTCCTATTGCACTTTATTTTTCCAAAAGTCAGAGGAGGCCAGTTAAAATAAAGCTGACATGATGGTGAAATAGTGATTACCCTATTTTCTGCCAGCATTCCTGGAAATGCAGCTCATAAAACACACTGAATCATATAAAAGTCTTCAAGGATTCGGCAAAATTCAGGGAAATTAATCTTTTCTTCATTGGCATCAATTTTTGCTGTGATGATGAAACCACACTCCTTCATGTCTTCTGGAAGTTAAAGACTTTTATTCAAAGAGGACCTGACTCTGCAATCCAGTCATGTTGAGCAGCATTTCAAAGCGATTTCATTGTGACAGCTTGCACAGAAATACATTGTTTTCATATGAATCAGGTCAGCAGAACAAGTCTTTTACCTTTTGTCACTGCTGTTATGATTTTCAAGCTGGCAATCAGGAGCAATATGGAGTGTCAAGTATTTCATCTCCCTTATTCAACAGTATTCTAGAAACTACATGCCATGACATCTTAGGGGATTCATTTCTTATGGTAAGAAAAGCTCACAATAATACACCCTACTTCTACCAAAGAAAAGCCATTTTAAAAAAGCAAATGCAGGGCACTCTGCTGTGGAAGCAGAAAGCTGAGAGGTTGCACAGCATAGAACTGGCACAATCATTCTTTGCAAAGTCATTGTTCTACTGTGAATTCACGCACAACCCTGCTCCTCCCAAAAGCACAAAATACACTTGTAATTGCATAACAAACTCTGCTTTGCAGGTCAGGTGAGGATGCAAACTAATGTTCCCTGATAATTCTTTCAAGAAATGTTGTCATGAGTGAATAAGGTTCATCCTTAGCTCAGTCTTTAAAAAGACTGAATATTGTTACTCTCTAAGAGCTGAAACAGCCTCTGCACAGATGTTCTGAATGTGTGTTATTTCTTCTAAAAGCTACCTTTTCAGTACTGCTCCAAGGAGGCATCTCAGGGGCCACTTCTTGTGGAATGAAACCAGGAAGATTTGGATTTTTTTTAACCAGGGTGATGGCAGTATGGGAACCACACTCAGGCTGCAAGGGGACAGATTACAGGGTTCAACAATAGAAAGAGTCACAACTACAGGGCTTGGTTGTCCTGGGAAGGACAAATTTGTCTCTGCTCACCTCATTCCCACAGAGAGAAAATCAAAAGTTCAAAGCGCAGCACAGCAATAAGACCTTTTTTTCCAGACAACATATTTCCTTATGTGCTCTGCAGCATCTTACTCAATATTCTTTAATGTCATTGGTGTTTGTGGCTATAAAATTGCTCATCATGAGTCTTTAATGCAAGATAGACTTTTCTACAAAATCAGTAACAGTCACTGCTGACCTCATAAATACACGAAGCGAATGATATTTTATGGTACTATCTGTGCCTCATCAAGCGTTAATGTACTCCTTGTAAACATACTCTTTATTTGGTTAGGACAATAACAATGCCATGTGCCAGACTTAACATTAAATCCTAGTTCTCCTTTTTGTAATGGGCTGTAACAGATGTTTTATCTCAGAGTACCCTTCATTCCATTTTCTGCACTAAACACCCCAAAAATCCTACATTCTTGATCTCTACCAGTATTCCCTCATTGCCTTTCAAATTACCACACTAACAGGCCTTTGCTACAGATGCATGAATAGCTCTTGTAAGGTGAGTGATGACTGATACCTTGCAACAGGAATGATTGAAAATCACATCAGCCATTTAAAATGAATCCAGAATGAAAAAACCTACCACCCACATAAACCAAAACTCCAAACAAACCTCAGAAATTACAAACACATCATCATAGAGTTTTCTCAGCCTATAAACATCTTGTACTTTAGCTGCCTGGAGCAGGGCCATGTCAAGGGCTGGATGTGCCACCTCTGTTCAGGGCAGCTACCAATTTGGCAGAGCCCCATGCCCTCATTCCAAGAACGGATTGCCACTAAGGATTGGCTTGAAGAAGTACTAGTCTGGGGATGATTTTCTAGTCACACTAATTCTTTTTGTAAGTGCCAACTTAGCCAAGGTTGTGCTTTGTTAAAGCTTACGGGGATGGGGGGCTTTAGGAAACTTCTGCCACCCACTTGCCACATGGAAATGCAGAGATGAAGGCAGGTCATGAGAACTTTGCAACTGCCTTTTATTTTTCACTGTGTTGTACATGCTGTGAAGTAAGACCAAAATAAAACCATATTCACTCTTTTCATTTTTGTTGGTTCTTCCAAGAATAATCACATCAGAAACTTCCAGAAACTAGCATGTTTAGCTCAGTCAGGGGTCTAGTAAATTTATGTTCTCTTCTAACAGCCTACCAACAAGATGGCTAGATCAGCCACCAACTTTTGATCCAGCACAAGCTCCTAATCTGTTCACTTGAAACCTTGTAGTAGCTTGGCTTAGAGCAGAGTTTTATCCCAGTTTCTTTTCTGGGATGCTGATATGAAATTGAAAGTACAAGACCATAAAACCTTATCTCTACCACACATAAGCCACCATACCTGGACTATACATGACTGTGTGGGTGAGACAAAGTTACAGAATTCTGTAAGGCAGGGAAGACATCTCTTTCTGTGCTTTTATGGATTTCATTGAATAAAGCTTTGACTGCAGCTGAGAATGTAGAACTCAAAAATGCCTATCACTCAAATACCTAATGGTGAGATTGAGTTTAGGAGAGTAAATCTGCAATAAACATCATCAAAAATACACAGAGAATGCCTCTTTATAAACCACACTGTAATCTTATTTCATGTTTTCTTACAAAACTGTAGGTTTACACTTGCAGTAATTTGATTAAGGTGTATATGCACTGACTAAGAGTGACATTGCATTTCATATCTGGGCAGTTTTGTGGACATCAAGCGATATATTCCTCTTTTGCATGCCTTTATGATTCAGAAAAAAATCTAGGTTTACACTAGCAGTGCTTTCACCTTAATGATGTTAATTGATTTTTAATGGTTATTCTGTTCTTTTTCTGATTGCTTCTTTGACTGCACAGAACCAAGTAACAGTATTTGTTCTAGGCCAGGTGATTTCCAGATAACAAATGTATTGACATTGTTTGTCAAACCAAATTTTCTCTGAATATATGTCATGCTAATTTTACTACTGATTCATATTAGATGAATTTAAAATCTGCATAGAAACTATAGGCTCTAGACAACATCCTCTGATACTTAGATAAATTACACGTTGCGCAAGATAACTGCATCCTATGTGATGTGCAGTATTACATATTGCAATATGTAATTACATGTTGTGAGATGTGATTTTGCAATAATGTACTAAATGTCGAGCATTTTGCAGTGTTATTGGATAGAGTGTTATCAGGTCTAGGGTAAGGAGAAGGATCTGAAGGGTCACAGCTGCAGTTTGGAAACTCCTTTAGGTGCAGCTGAGTCCTAGTCACCTGGTGTATGCTCCCCACACTGCTATTAAGACATCTCTGCCTCATGCTGCACATGCCACCATTCCCGCTCACAATGTGTTAAAAGTTCCTAATTGTATTCTAAAGAAGTCCTAATTTTCTTTATCTTCCCTCTAACCATAAAACAGCTTCCTCTCTTCACCACAACCACAGCATCTCCAGCTTTTAGATCTTGCTGATGAAATAATTTTAGATGCATCCAACAGGTTTTGATGGAGGAAATTAAAGCAGCAAAACTTGCTACTGCGTTCAGACTCGGGGCCAATAGAGACTTAGTTTCTCCTGACTTAAGTCCAGTTCAAGTTCAGTGAAACTTCAAAATAAAGGTTAAAGTTTGCATCAGTCTTCATGCCTGAGGCATGAAGTGGTAAGTGTTTGACTCAATTCCTTGAGTCTAAACCCCACTTCTACTGAAGAGTAGTAGAAGAATAGAGAGTTCTGTGCCCTGCTTTTCAGGCATTGGGTTGAGTTTTTTAATCGTTGTGAAATTTCATCTGCTAATGCATTGAGAATCCCATGGTACTTTAGTAGTGGTGATGTTTCTGCCATTGTGCATTTAGACAGATCATAATGCCACCATTTATTCTGGTAACCCTTACATTTTAAATTTTTTAAATAATGACATTAATTGCAGAGGAATGAAAAAAAGAAACCAGAAGCTGGTTTTCTGAAGAAACAACATTTGGAAACCCTTAGAATAAACCATATATTAACTGAGTGCATTCAGGAAATCAATTGTACCAAAGGCTGCTTTATGGTGTTAGGTGTTGAAATTATGGCCCTGTTAAAATCAATAATTGTTCTGCCATTAAATTCAAGTGGGCTGCGATTTCATCTTCTTGGTCTTCCTACTGGAGACAGAGGCTTACTGGAGGAAATAGGTCCAGAGAAACAAAACCAATACAGGAAAGGAACAAGGTGTAAACACAGCTGTATCAGGTGATTAACACTTTGTCTACATAAGCTCAGGCACTGACATGGCAATGAAAACAAAAGTACGATTTTGCTCTAAATTTTTCCTTATATTTCACTTATATCTCACTATAGTAAAAATCCCTAATGGTTTCCTAAGACAAGCCCAGAGCCTCTCACTTTCTGCTTAAGTAGCAGAGAATGGGAATTTCCAGCTTGTTGCCTTGCTGATGCATACAGGAAAAATTGTACTTTGTGATGTGGGCCAGCTGTTAGAGCAAAGCCATTTGTGGACATGTGGCACAGGCTGTCTTTTGCCATCACAGACAAAAGATTGTTCATCTTTCCCTTTTTTTTAATATGATTTAAATAGGGACCAGACCATGAAACAAGCTGTGCACCACCACCTTCTACCCCTCTGAGTGCTGGAAGATATTAAAAATATTAGTAAAATACTGAAACTATTAAGAAGTCCTGATAGGGCAAAATACTCTTAAAAATCATCACAAGCGGAGATGGAGAGTGTTTGCATCTCATACTTCTAGTTTTGTGCTTAGCTCCTCAAATCAAACTGCTTCTGGTAAACATGAATGCTCTCCAAGTATTGGTGTTTACAGCTCAGATTTGTTCATAAGCTTTCCAAATCTGTGAAGAGGAATTGCTGTGGTGGATTGCTTGATGGTTGGGCTTGATGATCTTGGTGATTCTGTGGTTCAACATGTATGTTTTACTGCAAGCAAACCTTTGCCATTTACATCTTTTTCTTATTTACAAAAGAAAGGAGAGAGGAATAAGCTGGGAAATTAACTGAAAGGACAACATCCAAGTCACCCATGACTGAGAAGAAAATCCTGGGCCAAGGGAAGAGACAGCCTTGCAGGAGAGACAACTTAAAGAAACAGCAGTGGAATGAGAGGGAGAGCAGAGCTCAGCCTAAAAAAAGAGTCTTTGAACAGCTCAGAAGAATAACAAAACATCACATTCTGTATAAAAAATGCTTGGTATGAGAGCATCTGAACTATGTGTCTAAAGAGCACAGAAAGTGCAAAAACAGAAAAAGTGCTGTTCAGTTAAGTGTGGTTTTCCTTTAAACATTAATACATCTCAAAACTGGCATTTCTTACAGTTTCTTCCAGTCGTTAGCACCGGATGCCAGGAATGCAAATGAGCATCTGCCCTTCCCAGCCCCTATTTTGGATTATGCATAGCTGAGAGAATCTTTAGACCTTAGAGCATATTTATTCTTTGATTTCTTTTGCTAAAACACTCTGCAGCCTGGGTAAACACTGAAGAGGGCATCGAGCCAAGTGGTTTGTCTACACAGGCAGCTTTTTGTTTCTCCAGCCTTCATTCAGATTTACAGCTGAGCATTTATAAGCAGTGGATGCACCCTGGAGAATTGCTTTCAACTCATGCAAACAAAGCTGAAGTCTGTGGTTTCCTTCTCACATCCATATTCGACCAGTTAAATTGTCCATATGTATAATCTCAGAGATGATCTGGGCAAACTACTGAATAGTCTGTCAAAAGCACTCACCACCATCCCAACCCCACAAGTTACAAGTCTGATCTCAGAGCAGTTTATGTTAGCCCCATTTTTTTTTAGCACCAGTAAAATTTCTTCAGATTTATATCAATATATAACATGTTGAATCAGATGGACCTGAGGCCAAGTTGTCAGTACTCAGGCAAAGGTCATGCTTAACCTTATGCTTTAGAAAACCTTCAGTTAGCATTGGAACACTTAAAATTTGCCTTTTTATGAGACATGTCAGTAATTCCACTTGTAAAACTAATGAAATATAGATTAATAGTTAATCTAACAGCTAATACAATGGCTAGAACACGTGATGGAGATTGATGAATTGATTGGTAAATCAGAGTCTAGCTCAGCTAAATAGTGCCTAATGCCCTGCCTCACATTGGTTTGAGCTCACACTGAACCCCAAATCACACTCATAATTGCTACCTGTTTGATAACACTATGCCCCAAGTCTGGAGTGAGCCATGAGAACTCATGAATACTGAAGTACACTGTCATGGTTTGAAACCATGGGTTTCTAGCATTGTGTTTTTCTGCATGGTAACAGGTCTCTCTTGGACACCCTGCCTGTGGTGCTGCAGTTCCAACCTCCAATTGTGAGGGGAAGCAGTATCCATGGGCTGGGATTGCTCAGTTGCATGACCCAGGTCTCCCCTTTCTCACTAGGGGCAGATTTCCAGGAAACGCCTTTTTATGACCCGGTCATGTTGGTGGCAGGGGCCACCGCACCCAGCAGTGCCACTATGGTGGTGGACATGGCTGCAGCCCCAGATAGTGCCAACTGAAGTAGCAGCAACTATGCGGCAGCTCCCGTGGCCACCACCAGACAGACCATGCTGCTGCACTGGTGGACTCAGATTTGGGATGCTGAGCCAGATGGACATCAGGAGCAGAGGAGCAACCACAAACTGATCATCAGGCTGACCAGTACCTGGAGAAATCAGGAGTGGTGGGCGATGGCCTCCTGGTGTCCCACCCTGCCTGTAGCCATGGAGAAGAGAGCCCCCAAGCCTTGGGGAAGGAGTTGCTGTTGCTACTGCCTACAGCTCCAGCAGCCAGCAGCATCTTGGCTTTGCTCTGGTCGCAAGGCAGAGAAGCTATGTCACAGCTGCCACTGAGAAACTGGGAAACGCTTGAGTAAGTGGAAGACAGAAGTCCAAGGGGCGCTTGATACCAGTTTTCCTTTGTTTCTTGGCTGGACTGTGAGTGCTGAAGAAGCCAAATAGACCTGTGATTCTTAACTCTTTGGCAAAATTATCTAAGAGACTGGGGGTTGGAGTGTATGCTGTTGCACCTGAGTGCTTCTGTGTCTGAATGTATGCTTCTCCATGCCAGCCCATCTACTGGCCCATCTGCAGGCCATGCCATTTGGTACCCACAAGGCAATCCAAACAGGACAGAACAGGGAGTGAGGATGGTTTTGAGCTGCTGAGCCTGGCAGAGACTGGGAGGCAGTCTCTGCCCCAGGGATGATCTCAGTCATCCATTTGTTCACAATGTATGCCCCTCCCAGGGACTCCCATCTGATGCCAAAGACTGCTATGTAGTTCTCCCCAATCTTCTCAGAATAAGTATAACGGCTCTGTGATGCAGTTCCTGTTTGTTTGTTCACTTTTTTTGGGTTTTTCCTTTCTTTTGGGTGTGGGTCCAATAAAATCTTTCTTTTCTTTTCCCCAAAGATGCTTCATTGCCTGGTGTGCTTAACAATACAGGCCCCAATCGAAAGGACCAATCAAGGCCTCCCAACTCAGACATACACCTAAGCACATCAAACACATCATATGAATAGCCTCTACTCATCCTGCAGGTGACTTTGTAATGGAAAGAAACCAATATAAACAACATAGTTCATAATTTTTAGCTTTCAGGTTCTTGATTTTATTAATGTAAATATTTTCACTGGAAGTGGACTGTTTGTTTTTTGTAGATCTTTCTTTCCTGCTGCACTTCTTTTATCTCCCTGAAGTCTACAGGAGGGCTGAATAATTACCTTTTCCAGTGGGCTAAAGGTCCTGTTTGAGCTTTGAGACCGCAAATAGAAATCTGCAGGTGATCAAAAGCCGAATTTTGCCCAGTCTGCAGCCTTAGTCAACATATGCCTATATTTAGATGGATGAATGAAATGTACTTGTGGCAGACCCATTAATTTTGGTTTAGTTCTGACAGCAGATTAGAACTGCCATTAGAATCTGAAGCTCCTCAGAAGTTTAGAGGAAAAGCCAGTTGTGACTAGTTCACAGAGAGTACATAGTTGAGACAGGTATACCTGCATGTGCCACTGTCTTAGTTTGAGTTAGAACAGTACTCCTTCTATTCAGTGATTTTTACTTTTCAGCTCAGTCTCTTCTCAGTAAAGACACTTTATGAAGTTTAAGGGGCTGGCCAGATCCTCATTCTGCCTTTGATCTAGGGTGGGGTGTCCCTGCTCATGGCATGGGGATTGGAACTGGATGATCCTGTGTTCCCTTCCAACCCTGACTGATTCTATAAATTCTTCCCAGAGAGGGTGACGGAACACTAGAGGGGACTGACTGGGGAGTTTGTGGAGTCTCCTTTTCTGGAGACATTTGAAACCCGCCTGGACCTGGTCCGGGTGATCCTGCTGTAGCAGGGGGATTGGACTAGATGATCTTTCGAGGTCCCTGCTGAGCCCTGATGAGTCTATGATTCGATGATCCAAATCTGTGCATTTCTGAATCCAACTCCTGCATTCAGTTCCTGTCTGCTGCTGAGTCCAGTCTGGGATTTCTACAGCATCTGCATCAGAGATTTAACTGCCAACGGGAGTTTGGTTTAGTATTGGTTTCGTATACATTTTACATTATCAATATTTTCAGTAAAGCTGCTGTAGATTCTTTTCCAGTCTATAAGTCTCTCTTATTCAACCCCTGGATCTGCTCAATTTGTGAAGGCAGAGGGGCAAATAGAGGGTATCTGAGATTCGTCTCACAGCTGACCCAGCCTTAACACAGGACAGCCACCTTAACCTGAGTGACATAGCACTAGGCAGTAATACTGAAGACAAATACATAGATACCATCTAAAATGAGGTGAAGCAGGGAAGAGTAGCACAATATGGGAGTATTTAGGTTCTCAAGTTGTGTGTAAGCATATTTGCCTAAATACATACTTCTCCTGTTTCGGATTTGGGAGACTAGGCTTAATAATATTTACACAGAAGTTTGCAGAGAACAGAGACTATGGACAAGAGGTAAATTTACACCCCATTTGAAATATTCATATAGATCAAATATACATAAAATATTACTTAGTTTGATCTAAACTAGCCTGGAATAACAAAAAGGGTCATATTTTAAATATTTTGTATATAAAACTTTGTTTTACATTATTCCACTTGTTCTCTCCATGCAAGCATAGCTAGTTGTCTTTTTAGCTTACACACTACAGTTGTAACTGAAAGCCTAATGGTGGAAAATCTGTAGGAACGGTGGAAGGAAATAAGACAAATTTAATTCAGCTCAAATATTATTTGTATAATAAATTTTCATCTGAAATAAATTAATCCTTAGCATCAGCATTATAATGACTCTACTTTCCTATATACATTCTCTATAAACGTCAGCTCAGCCACTGACAGGGAAGCGGAGTCATCCTTGAAATTGTTAGTGCCAGAAATGCTAACAACAGTTATTATAATTATGGCCAAATATGTTTTTTGCATGCTTGGGATGCACATTTCACAGAATAGAGTGGAACACTAAAAAATAATAAAGAGGACACTAAAAAAATGCAAGAAGAGTCATCTTTTTCCTTTCAAGAAACAGTGATAATGATTATTATTGAGGTTATTGAGCAGTTCAGGTTTCTCTCATTTAAACTAAACTGTTTCTGAATCAATATAAACTCAGGTCAACTCTATATGAACATTCTTAGGTTATATCTGACTATTAGAAACAGACAAATACAGAACCAACGAGGATATGAAGTTAGCAAGAGCTGCTAAATGCAGCTTGGTGTGTTGTTGGGCTAGGGTTTGATTTTTGTTGCTTTGATGAATTTGGGCAAAGATGTTACAGTATAGAAGGCACAATATTAGTAAATCTGTTGACTGTAGAAACAGTTTTTGCCTTCCTGTGATAAACTGACATTTTCTTCCTTTTGTAATGAATTTATCAGAGGGAAAAAGAACCAAACTTGCTTCTTATTTGGTATCACAAATTTTCTTAAAAAAAAAAAGGTATTTGATACTATTGTCTAGCTGAAACAGTACCAAGGTAAGATACAAGAAATACTTCTGCTTGTGAGACAAGTCATACCATCTCTTCATATCTTATTTCCCCCAGGTAGCCTGAATTTCAAATTAAAAATGCATTGGTGAAATGCTTCCATTTTGTCTTTTGTTGTTGTAGTTTTAATTCAGTGGGTCTTAGACTGAGGGACTGGAGAGTTACTATAGCAACTTGCAATAAGCAGTTTGGAAGTCCAATCTGAATAAGCACTTCTGCAAACTGGTGCAACTAGTTTGGTGCTTCCTGTTCCCTGCTTGTTTTGGGGAGTTACTTTTGTCTTTCTGCATTCAGAGAAGAAGCACGTGTCATTGGAGATGGCACAACAGCTATCTTGCCCTTGGGAACATGCTGATGGAGAGAGAGTGGGCCTTTTAGAACTTCAGAGATCAGTGGAGGAAAGGTATTGCCTGCAATCCATTGTTTGCTGAAATGGAGTAAGAAAGTCTTCCCCACCCCGTTTGTGGCCTGTGGGAATTGGCACACTGGAATAGATATTGGAACATATTGGAAGAGGTTGCCCAGAAAGGTGGTGGATTTACCATCTCTGAAGGTATTTAAAGGTCATGTAGATGTAGTGCTGAGGGGCATGATGTAACTGTGATTTGGCAGTGCTGGGTTAATGGTTGGACTTGGTGATCTTAGCAGTCTGTATTTCTAGGCAAAGGGACCTAAGCTAGCAGGAAAGTATTCCTCTTGCTATTTTAGTAGTTACTTTTCTGGCAGATGAACCCTCTGAGCCTGCATGCCACAACATCAGCAAAGCTTTTTGAACTGCTGAAGGAAGCACTGGGATGGGAAGCTGGGAAAAAAGCAAGATCTCTCTCTGCAGCAGCAGCTGGTGACGCAGTTTTTCAGGTCACCAATACCTACACCCCATGTTTGGCCACGACACATGCTCCTTAACCTTACTTTGGAGCATCCACATCATCAGCTACACTACACTGCCTCTGTGAAAAGGACAGACACAGTACGGGAGTGACGAAGTGGGGATAGGAGAGAAGGGATCCTTCTCCCAGCGGCTCTCCTAATTACACCAGCAGACATGTTTGTGAAACAATGGACTCAGATGCCTTGGTGTAGCTCTATTGAGTATTTCTAATTGAGAAGATTTTCTTTTCTTGGAAAGTGTTAGATTGCTGAGAACTGGGCTGTTTTCCTGGATTTGAAATTATTAGATTTTAGTTATTAATTTATGCTAGCTTGTACTTAACACTTATATGATATGGAGTTGTTCTCTGGAGATCAAAATAGCTATTCTTTTAAATAGGTGATTTATAGTAACAAAGCCTAAAATTCTGGAACAAATATTTCCTAATGGCCCTGTCCAATTATTTATTTTTTCCCTTTCAAGTTGATCTCTCTCTCCCACCATATTTTCACCCTGATTAAGGCTAGAAAATCCACACAGATTCTCTTTCAGACATGAAAATTATTCCTATGCATCTCTGGACATTAAGCAACATTAGCAATAGCTGCTATGTCCTTGTACTGTGACCCTCTGACCAGGATGAGCTATGCTGGAAGCAGGCATCAGTGAAGGATTAGAAGGAGCAGAAGCTGCAATTTGGATGCACCAGAGCAACCTTCATGAAATCTTGAAGAATACAAGTATTCTGCAACCTGAATCCTCTGACCTTTTTTTTCTTAGCAGAAGCCACCTGCCAACTGGGATAATCATGAAAATGAAAATCCTTGAGTGAGAACTTAAAGAAATGTATCTATCCCTTATTTAAAAATGATGAAGTGTTGTGTGGAAGTGTTAGTCTCTACTGGGCACTTCCTAGCCGCAGCAAGTTTTCTTCGTAGTTAGGTAGTTGCCAATAGGTCATCTACTGCTGTAACAATGTGACTCTGAAGTACAATCCCTGATGCCAGCTTGGAGTTTATAGAATAACATCTTTGCTTAGTTATTATTGCACTCTGTATATGTCTTAAACTTGGCAGAGAACTGCCTTTGTAGGTATGGGTCTCCTGGCAAGACAGCAATACTTGCTATTCCTAGTGCATGGGGACATTCATATGAAAGCTGATCACCATCAAAAGTGGGTAAGGAATTATTTCGATATAGCTGGGCTTAGTCGTCTGAAAAATCAATGGGCTATTTTAAACCACATTTGAGGTTTCTACTGCTTGAAATTAGACTGGAAATTCATTGGGAAAATACTTAGCTGGTATGACAGATCAGATGAGATAAGAGGTGGGGTTTTCTTAATCTCTGACATAAATTATTTTACCATTCCTTCCATAGGCATCACCTTCAAGGTGATGGAGTGAAGGAAAATGTTCCTCTTTGTAGTAGCCGAAGTCTGGGAAGTTGAGGCAAATAAAAGATTTGCCCAAGTGCCTGTCAGGAGAACAGATACACACAATAGAGGAAAGCTTAATGCACTACTATATACTGACTGAAAGGCTATAAATACTAGGCAATCAGGTTTTTTTTTACTTTTATGGCTCTGCACATCTATCCATTTCTTGGACAGAGACTGCATTATTTAAAGACAAGGCTCCAAGTGCCTCATGTTCCCTGACTGCTACTAAAACAAAACAAAACAAAACAAAATACAACAAAATAAACAAACAATCTAAATGAGATACATGAAAAAAACTCCTTGCTAATCATGAAGTGTAGCCTTAGATTAGCCCATCGTGTGCTGAATTATGATTGGTATGTCATAGTAATTATAGTCATTTTTTATAGGAAAAGCATGTTTGATATGCTAGGCTTGTGTTGGAGAATACTAATAAAAACTAATAGCCTGAGTCATGTGGAGATCTCTCTCAATCAGACCCAGAACTGTTTTAACTTACTATTCAGAAACAAACTGGAAAGGGAGGCACACACGGCTGAAACACTTCTGGACAGCTTTCAGGGTTCATCCACCGAATATCAGCATCAGTACAGCTCACTGACAGCACTCAATGTGCTGTTTGCAGGCATAGAATCAGGAATCCAGCAACATCTTGAACCACAAGAACATTGATGTTAATTCACAGCAAATTAACTTTCAGGCTCAAATGGGTGAACGTCTGTGTTTGTTAACATCATTGCAAACTAAAGTACAGTTTTGCTTGCCTCTTCTTACAAATTTCTGAGTAAATTTGTGAATGGGTAAAAATCTCATTTTGTTTATTCCTTTTCCTAAGCACTGTTGGTCAGAAACAGTATCTGTAGTATTTGAAAAACCTAAATAAAATAGTGCTTCAGACTCAGCAAAACTAATCTTATTTTGTTTTTCTTGGTAATGCTAAGTATTGGAAAGGAAATCGGAGCAGCAAAACCTGCAAGGAACAAGGAAAAAACCTCTAAATAAAAAAAATTAATACTTTCACTCACTCTGAATACCTTCTTGCACTTTAGCTCTCCATGAGCTAGATCTTCTCATCCATTTTCACTGCTCAATGTTACAAGTTAGTAAGAAGGAGACTCCCCTTTAGTTGTAGCTGGATCCTGTGACCTCACTGAGTTGCCACTGCCCTCTTTTCCTTCCTCTGCTGTTCATGGTGCAAAACAGTGCACAAAACAGCTACAGCCAAAAGTCCACTAAAACCTCCTCACTTACAGATGCTAGCACTAACACTAGCTTAAAAGTAGGATATGCAAGTGGAAACAGCTGCCAAAGCCACATGCGTAGAAAATCAGGCCAGAGGTATTCAGTTAGGATTCACTGGTCATTCAGTTTGCCCAGGTCCAGAATGTCTTTAATATCCGGTACCAAGCTTTAAGGAGACTGGAAACAGCTATAATGAGCCATAGACAATAGCAGAGAAACTCCAGAACATCAAAAGATCCCTACAACAAGAAGGCATTTGTTAAAAACAAAACTCACAGAAGTTCTTAGAAAGTTGTGCAAGATACAATGCTCAAATATACTCCCTACTAGGTATTACTAGTCTTAACTGTAAGAAGACTTTTTTGGCAGCCATGTGAGGAACAGCTTCACCCATGGTAAGACACACTGCGGGCACTCAGCAGACAATAATCTGAAACACTTTAGTATCAGCACACACCTCCTACCATCCGTATTCTATTTATGAAGATCCTGGACTGGCTCGTGGATGATGCTGGTGTTCAAATGAGGGGAGAGAAAAGGACCAAGTTGAAGCCAAGGAGCTGTCCAGTTGGGAATGGCTACAAAAGCTTCGTGATGTAATGGAGCTTTGGAACAGGCTGCCCAGGGGGGTTGTGGAGTCTCCTTCTCTGCAGACGTTCAAGACCTGCCTGGATCTGTTAACCATGTGACTTGGTCTAGGTGATCCTGCTGTGGCAGGGGGGTTGGACTAGATGATCTTTCGAGGTCCCTTCCAATCTCTAATGATTCTATGATTCTATGTAACCCTACTATGCCAGGTACCTGGAAACATGAAAAATACTTCATATTTCAACACATTTCAGTATATTTCTAGAGCCACATGGTCTTCTAGTCTTTATCTAGGTTTTATAACACACAAACATAGTTTGCTCTGGTTTAGGAGTAAATCTCTCTCTCTCTCTCAGTCTCTCTCTATAGAAATGTAAGTCAGAGCAGTGTTCAGAAGCCTAGATTGGACTTACTTCAGGTGACTGAAATAGACATACTGGCCATTTTCTGTGCTGTTCCTGCCTTGGCAGGTTGTTTCTCTGGGGAAAGAATGAGGGTTTGCAGCACAGAGCATCACATACATTCTGCACTCTTTCCTGAGACCCTACCATCTGCTGTGGACAGATTCAGCATGAGTAGCATATGCATGGCTGCCTCAAGGATTAAGACTAAACAAGAGTATAGAGTCTCTGTCTCAGGAATGCTCCCTCACTCCTGTTGGTAGTGAACTACTGTTATAAAGGACTCTCTGTCTTTTTGAAAAGAGGATGTTTTGCCTTTGAACTGCACCATATGTGCCTTTATGTATGCAAGGTATTTCCAGACAAATTCTCCACAGCTTTTCGACTTTCAGTTTTCAGTAGATGCAGGAGAGCAACACACACACATCTTTCCATCTCTCTGTCTATTCTGCCACTTTAGTGACATAAGTAATATACTGGGCTGCAGTCAGTCTGGACTCACCATGTCATTCATCACCAGTTTAAAGCCTACCATGGGCCATTACTATCATGGACCAGGTATTTAACAATGCTCAGTAGTGAAAGTAATTCCTGAAAAGCTACTCCATAATGAATAGCAAGTTTGTCCTGGCAAATAGAGTGCTATTTAATTGCCTACTGCAGAAGGCTCCTTATCGTTGTTAGGTTCCCAGTCCCTCCTTCTGCTTAAATTTCTTATACGTAGCTTGTGTTATTAGATCAGCTGATACAAGGAAAGACTTTTCTTTTGTTCTAATGAGCAATGTCTCAGAGTACTGAGTGACTCAGCTAATATGGCTTTTGAAAACATACTGCCACAGCAAGGCATTTAGAGATAACAAGGATTTCTTCATTTCCTTCCCTTCCCACCCACTTTCCCATTGTTTGTAATTTCTCTGGCAGATGAGCTGAAAATCAAAATCTTACTGCTAGAGGGAATACACTGTACATCTGTTTCCAAGTTCAGAAATTATTGAGATCACATTGTTTGTGGAGCTACAAAGATATTTCCTTGTTCTAACAAAGACTAATGCCAGTTCTGCCTTGTTCCTGCTGTACACAGTTATATTATTGCTGTTCATATTTCCCTTATTACTTTTAAAATTATTGCACTTCATCTTGATCATCAAATTGGTGCTACACACAACACCATGTAGCTGCTTAATTATGCATGAGTGTTCCGTTTATCAAAACTATACCTTTCATGTGCAAGTCTCTAGTGAGGGAATAACGTCCTTACGCTTGTCTTGTGAGACACATCCCTCATAACTTTGCCATCCCACATGACTTTGTAACTACATGCATCACGATACCACAGCATTCACATTACGGTGTGCAACAGCACACCAACATGAAATGCAATGAGAAAATAGGGATATACTGCTATTGTGTCATGCTGGCATTGTTTCCTGGAAAATTTGTAGCAGCCACATTTCTCTGACAAAGCACAGAACTTACGCCCTCAATTGTGGAGACCACAACTGAGGAAAAAGCCCTTGAGTGCACTACCAACCATTACACAGCTACTATTATTTGTCTGCAGCTTTGTTGCCTTCAGTCATCTATGCAATGGTACTGTGATAGAGGAAAAACATCCCCTATCTTACAAGTCACCCCAGACAACACTTCTGGTGGTTTCAGTGCACAGCTTATGATCAAATACTCCCTTTACTCTAGATGTTGGCTCTGTGGGTATGGCAAGGATGACACATAGAGCTGACACTGCCAGAATCTGTTCCTTCTACCAGAAGGAGAGACCAAGTCATTCTGTCCAATCGGTCTCCATATCTTTCAACATTATCTTGTTAAAATATGAAGAAATGCCCATGTTATTTCAGCATTTCAACTGTCCTATACCTTTGTAGATTGGAGCATTACTTGTCAGCTAGCACTGTCTCCTTTGATTTCTGCATTAGATAAGTCTGTTCTCTTCGACAAGGAACGTTGTGCTTCTTAAACTGCGCTTCTGCAAAAAAGACCTAAATGATTTGCTTCTTTGGCTCATTAGCTTGTCCTTGCTGATAAGAAAGGGCACTACTGCTTGTGAGTTAAATGTCCACTTCAACTGATGAAGAATGACAAAAATAATAGCATGGCTTCATCTCCATTTTGTCCACACTTCATATTAAATTTCTTTGCAGATTAAGAAGTATGTAAAATGCTTAAATGGCTGCAGAACTGTTTTGTGTGTGCTAGTCCGTGGGCAGTAAAGTATAATAGTGAGGTTGGCAGATGGGCAGGACAAAGAGCCAGAATACGGTAGAGGTAGGCAGGATAATGACAGTGACGAGCAGAGCAGCAGGGCAAAGGCTGTACACCAATTTGAGAAGAAAGGGAGGTAAAAAGTCACGATGAACATGTCACTTTCCCATAGACAATGTCTAACGACCAGATTGAGGTATTTTAGAAATGTCCTGAAACACTGATTATTATAGTGAATTAAGCTGTAAGTAAATTTTCCCAAAACCGCTACCTGCTTTTCCAAGTGCAGTGACAGGTAGCAGACTGAAACATGAAGGAAGAAGGAAATTCTGCATATGAGGTGATGTGGTAGTTTAATCCCAACCAGGCAGCAACAAAGAGCACCACAGAGCTACTCTCTCTCTCTTTCTCTCTCTCTCTCTCTCTCTCTCAGTCTCTCTCTCTCTCTCCTGACTTATGGTCATGGGCAAAAGAGAGACTCAACTTGAGGAATCAAAAACCTATTTCATTAAAAAAAATGCAAACCTATTGAATCAAAACAGGATAGTGATAAATACAACCAGATCTTAAATACACCTCCCTCCCACCACTCCATTTTTCCCAGGCCCAGTTCTACTTTGAATTCTCTACTTGCCAGTGGTGCAGTGGGGCAGGGTTGAGGTCAGTCTCTGTCTGTTCGATATGTTTCAGCTCCTCCTTCCTCTTCATAGGGAAAGTTCATCACAGTCATCCTTTACTGAAACATGGTCCTCCCATAGAAGATAGTAGTCCATGAGCTTCTCCAACACACATGGGGGTCTCCTGCAGGCTGCAATCCTCCCAGCAATGAGCTGCTTCAGCACAGGCTTCCCAGAGTCATGGCTTCCTTCAGGTGCAGTCCTCTGCACCAGCACAGGGCCCTCTTTAGGCTGCAGCTGGGGTTCTGCTCCACCATTGATCTTTTAAGTGTTGCAGGGGCTCACCCTGACATTTCACCGTGGGCCATTCACCAGGGAACAGGTGCTCCATCATGCCTTTCTGTTTCCTTCCACACTGACCTCAGTATCCACATGATTGTCTCTCTCATGTCTCACTCCTCTCCAAAATGAAAGAACCCTCAAAACAGAAGGACTTGCCCAACAGGTTTTCCCCATCTTAAATACACTGTTCCAGAAGTGCTGATGGCTTGAACTTGGCCAGAAGTGGGTCTGACTTGAAGCGAGGATAGCTCCTTGAAGCTTCTTACATGAACCTTGCCACTAGCCCCTTCCATCCAAAACCATGCCACACATAAACTCAATGCAAGTGAGTGTTGATCTTAGCTATGTACCTCTCCTTCTCAAAGCTTTCCCATCTTGACAAGCTGTATGGAGATGGTGCATGCCATTCACATTTTACCTTTAAAACCCCTTAATTTTCTGTGCCACACAGAATGCTTTGTTTTCAATCAGCTGCAACTTTTTAAAAGAAGTTATTAGACTAGTTGTGCACAGGAAAGCTTCAGGTAGAATTTTCAATAACCTAAATTAAGTGCCAGTTACACCAATATAAACACGTCACTCTTCCAAAATATATAGTTCCCCACTCCTAATATTAATTTTAATCTGTTTGCACTTACTTCTGGGTTTCAATTGTTTTAATGTTAGCTTTGGTGTCCTTGGTTTTAGGGAACTTGCATATTAGATGGATTAGCCCTCTCTTTCTTGGCTTTTGTATAGAATCTTTTTCTATTAAATAGAGAAAATCAGGATTCTACTATTTAGACCATGAAAGCAGATTGGAAACATGATTACTGCTTTCTTTTATTTCTATAAATGGGAAAATCTGTCCAATTGTTGTAGTGGATTTATAATGATTCATAATGGACTAATAATTCACACAACCCGGCCAATTAACAATATTCCACCAGGGATTAATTCATCTTGTGACATTTAGGACACTTGTTGCACTCACAAAGGGTATAGCATAGAATCATAGAAACATAGAAACATCAAGGATCAGAAGGGACATCAAAAGATCACCTAGTCCAATCCCCCTGCTACAGAAGGACACCCAGACCAAGTCACAGAACAGAACATTATGGACTGGAAGGGACCTGGAAAGATCATCC
>VZRI01003031.1:167243-184908 GCA_013397515.1 Upupa epops
TTCTTCTGATGCAACCCAGGATCTGGTTTGCCTTATGGGCCACAAGTGCACACTGCACTATGTGGGTTCCCATTAACAAAACCAGTCACCTGCGATTAGCTTAAAGTTTTTCAGTGCAAATCCAACACTACTCATCATCGCCTGTAGATGTAGAAAACAATCACAGCCAAATACACTCTGGGCAGTTGCTACCTTCTGTATTTTACAAACTAGCTGTATAATAAAATGTCCTCAGCCATAAAATATTGGCATTTGGAAAGGTTTCTACAAGACTGCATCCCATAGATCCCTGATCCTGCAAATGTTTGACTTGGACAACCCTTGAATGTGGTTATTACATTTCTAAGGTAAAGCATATTCATGTCCACTGGATCACTCCTTTGCTCCTAAGCATCTTGAAGCAGGAACATTGCCTAGAGATGAGTATACCTCTGGGGATCCATTTTCATTGATATTTTTCCATGCACAGTGTGTAAAGAATCACTGAAGTATGTATTTATTTACTTTTAATCAAAATAAATCCATCCTGTGTCCTCAGCAAGATTAGTTTATCACTAGTACATCACAGCTAAATGAGTCACAAGTCAGCTAAGCCAGCTCTGCCTCCTGTGTCTCATGCTGGTTTCTACCCACAGAAAAAACAGCCTTTAACAGCACCTTATCAGGACTTGCTGAGTGGATTACACGATTAAAGTTCAAAAATATGCATTTTGTGCAGTTCAGGTGAATGCCATCCTATTTTTATAGGGTCACACTGGATTAAAACTCAAACAGAGTGGTTTGAATTAAACTACTGTGGCAGTGGTCAACACAGTGCACAGGGCTTGAAAGCATGAGGGTTGTAAAAAGCATTAATCATACCATTATTAAATATTGTCACAGAAAAGCACACCTAGAGCTCATTCCTGCTCATTCAGCAAAATGGAAGAATAACTGTAGTTTATTATTCGTTGCCTGGACATTTACCACTTCTGAGCAGCAGTAAAACAGGAGAGGATCAGGAATGCAGCACATGGGCAGCAGAGCAAGAAATAAACAAGTTCAGATAACCAGAGTTTTCTCACTCATACAAGAAATACTTGTATCTACCCAAATACAAGGTTGAAATTAGCAACCAACAGTAGATATAAAAAATAAAGCTGTAGAATGGGGGTCTTTGTGTAAGAAGGAAGAAAGCCAACAGCAGAGACCGAAAAACCTCAAAGCGACTCACACTATAGCATCATTTCTGTCTGGATGACCAGGCACAGAGAGAGGTGTTGATGGGTGCCCCATCCAGTTGGTGTCCGGTGCACAGTGGTGTCCCCCAGGGCTCAGGGCTGGGACTGGTTCTACTCAACATCTTTGCTGGTAGCCTGGATGAGGGGATCAATTCTCCTCTTAGTAAATTTATGGGTGATACCAAGTTGGGAGAGACTATAGATCTGCTGGAGGGGAGAAAGATAATGCAGAGAGATCTGGCCAGGCTGGGTCAGTGGGCAGAGGCCAATGGGATGAGGTCTAACAGGGCCAAGTGCAGGGTCCTACACTTTGGGCACAATAACCCCCTGCAGCTACAGACTGGGGGATGAGTGGCTGGAGAGCAGCCTGGCAGAGAGGGACCTGGGAGTACTGGTGACAACTGGCTGAACATGAGCCAGCAGTGTGCCCAGGTGGCACAAAAGGCCAATGGCATCCTGACTTGTGTCAGGAATAGTGTGGCCAGTAGGACTAGGGACGTACTTCTCCCCCTGTACTGCACACTGGTGAGGCCTCCTTTTGAGTACTGTGTGCAGTTCTGGGCCCCTAAGTTTCAGAAAGAGATTGAGGTGCTGGAGCAGGTCCAGAGGAGAGTAGTGAGGCTGGTGAAGGGACTGGAAGGAAAGGCTGATGGATTGTTTAGCCTGGAGGAGACTCAGGGGGTACTTTATCACTTTCTATAACTACCTGCAGGGAAGTTGTAGACAGGTGGGGGTTGGGGTTTTCCCCCAGGCAACTAGTGATAGAATGAGAGGGCAGGGCCTGAAGCTGCACCAGGGGAGGTTTAGGCTGGATGTTAGGAAGCACTTCCTCATGGAAAGGGTGATCAGACACTGGAATGGACTACTCAAGGAGGTGACACAGTCCCCATCCCTGGAGGTTTTTATGAAAAGTCTGGACATGGCACTTAGTGCCACAATCTAGGCTGTGGTGATGTTAGGTCTTTTCCAGCCTCATTAATTCAGTGATTCTGTGATCAGTATGGCACTGCACACACACACACACACACAGACACATACTCCTGCCATGACAATTTTATTGCCAATACCACCTATGCATCTGCATTGTGGCTGGAGAGCAAAACCAGAGTCTTCACACAGAATCACAGAATCACAAAATGTTATGGGCTGGAAGGGACCTGGAAAGATCTAAGTCCAAACCTCCCTGCTGGAGCAATGCAAAACCCAGCCAAGTGGTGTATGTGTACACACACAGAGCAACTTCAAAGGTCTGGCTCAGAAATAAACTAAGCTTTTAGGGTGTAGTTAATTCATCCCAGCCTCAGTGCTGTGAGGGTCACTCCATCAGCAATGCCACGGGGGACATGGGTGCCCTACTCTCAGGAAGATCCCAAACCTCATCAGCTTCTCTGCTGCTGGAAACCTCTGCGCTGCTGCCGCTCCACCCACAGGCATCCTCTACTTCATCTTTCACTCCAGACAGTCCCTCAAGCTGTGGTGCTGCCAGTGCCCTCCCATCAGCAGATATCCATGGCAACCAGTCTCCAGTCCTGGGAGAAGACAGACAAATTATACTGAAAATCTCCTTTCTGCTGCCTCTATCATGACCAGCAAATGGGCAGGCAAATGGTTTCCCCAGCTCCCTCAGATTAGGACATGCATTTCTGCCTTCCTTTTTTCCCTTCTTTCAACCCATCACCAGCACAGGCTCCACAGACAGCCTTGCACTAGTGATGTTACTCACTTCACGAAGATGCTGACTGTTGGTGATCCTCTCACACCCTACAAAAATTAGCACTCAGTAGGCTAGCATTTCAGACTGCTGACAAACACAGACGCTCTGGCCAAGCTAAGGCTTTTGTTGCGTTGCCCTCAGAAACTGGGCAGCTGTGTAAAAAATAGATCCTTATAACACAATTAAATTGGGGGATCAAATCACTGTAATTATTATAAAGCTGTTGTTGATGGCACAGATATTTAGATTAGGATAACAGATTGCACATCGGGCTCACTCTCTCCATCCCAGCAGATGATTTGTACTCTGTGGCATGGCAGCTGAGCCCTCAGTGGGTTTGCAGCAGACCTGTTGGCTAGAGTCCACTCGGTCAACGGACAGTAAGAACGTGCAAATACAAGCCTTCACAGTGATGATCTCCTTTAGTTTGCAGTATTGGCAGGCCCAGACCAAGCTGGGCTGCCAAAGAACGTTGAGCTCTCTTTGGGGAGTGTTTCCATCCTCATTTGTGAGCTAATACTTTGTGATATCCAGCTAAATCTGAGTTGCAGCTTGCCTTTGTGTTCCTTGAACGAAGCACTTTTTATTTCACTCCTTCCCAGATCCTCGGGAAAAAGAAAGAATGGGGTGGGTCATGGATTTGCTTCAGGTGACTGATGGGCATAATCAGCTAAGATGGCACCAACAACTTCTTCAGCTGTGCTGTGAAAATAGCAACCTACGGCAACATCAGAAACCCGTTTTCCCCAGACAGATGTAGTGGATGGGCCTCATATGTAGCCTATTAATACAGAGAGATGATACATACAGGCTTCCTGCCTCATCCTTCTAAAAAGGTTATTAACTGTCTTACTTACATCTAAAGGAGAGATTGGCCAGAGCTGTCATACGTTCCTGTCAGATTTTTCATACTAGCACTGCAAATTAGGGCTTTAGGGAGTTAGCAAAAAATAAAAATAGGTGGTATGGAGTTGGGAGGAGGGGATGTCGAATGCCATATTTGCATAGGGTTTAAAAAATCTGGATCAGAGCAAAATTCATCCCTGTTACAGAAGGCTAGCTCGAGTCCCAATAAACTTCAGTGGCTGCACAGCTAAAGTAGATCCTTTGCACAGAAATAATATCCCCAATAAAAAAGAACAGTCTGGCTTGGATGTACACAGCGTTTCCAACTGACTCCAGAAAGACAAAATGCTATGTCAGCATGCACTAACACCATCCTCAGGTATGTAAGACCCAGCTAGCACTAGAACCTGAAAAAGGAGATAGAGGCATCATAGCAATTTTCTCCTATGCGGGAACAGCATTAATGGTCATGAGTACAACGGCCACTGAAGTGGTGAATTTCTGCACTAGAAGTCCAGTTACAAGAATCCTCCACTTCTGTGTGATGTGTTGGCAGTGTGTTCCTGTGTTCACAAGAACAACATTATTGTGCCTTACTCTTTCCCATCAGTTATTTCTTGATGATATTGTACAGGTCACACCTTGTCGTAAGTCTGGCTGCCCCAGTGCACAGTTTTTGCATGAAAAAAGGGGGAGAAAGATGGTTGCCAAGCTCCCACCACACCTGCCCCAGCCTGTTCCCACATTACAGTGAGGTGAGTACTGTTTTGGGCAAAAGGTTTCTACTGAATGTAGTGCCTTATAATATTTCAAAAATGCCTTCATTAACCCTTAAGATTTTCCTTCAGCTCTGTTTTGGCTCTATACTGCTTGCACCGGTTCACTGCTCACTCCTGTCTGTGCTTACAGTCGTAGCTCCAGTGCTCTGGGCACCAGGCTCCGAGTGCATCAATTGCCCTAATGAAGCCATAATAAGTGCCTAGAGGGGAGTTCCAAAGAGAGGAAATGCAGAAAAGATTAAATAATCAATCAGTTCTGGTGAGAGGAGGATTTACCATCAGTTGCCTGAAATTTGACAAGCCTTGAAAAGGAACTTGTGTGTTTTCCGAAATTGGCTAAAAACCCAGAGCAAACAGCAAAAATCACGAACTACCTGAGTTTAGGAATTTGCAGTGTAGAGTTTATTTCCAGCCTAACCGATGCTTCACTTTCCTCTTTGTTTAGTTGGTTCAGAACAGCTGGAAGCAAAGGCTTGTCATTTTCTTCATCTGCAAAGTCCTACGCGCCCCTCTTGGCCCACACATGCAGTAGACTACTAACAGTTGCATTAGCAGCAATGGAAAGCTCCAGAGAAATGGTTTCCCTTTTGGACACTTGAAGACCCATCCCTGCACAGGTTAATAAAAGGAAGATGAAATGCACCAAGGAAATGACAAGTAAGCACTACAAGTGTGTCCAGGATTTTAACTGTTTCTCAAAGATTTATCGTCCATCACTGTAAGGGTTTGCTCACTGGGAGAAAGATAATAAAGCTAGTTTATGCAACCAGCAATTTTAACCAGCACTTTAACAACGATTTTCTTTTTATTGTTCTTGAAGATATTAAAGATTTTGTTTGTGAAAAAAAAAGCTTTCCTTACCAAGAACCTGGCTGCTGCTTCTTGGTTATTCAGTGAAGTCATCATAATCCTGTTTTATGATGCCACAGTCTGTTGCCATGAAAATAATTGCCATCTCATAAATTCAGCATTATAACTTTACTGTGAGATGAAGAAAATAAAAACAGGCTGTGGGGTTAAAAATAGCTGGTGAAGCAAACAAATGCCTTTGAAAGTAGCCACAGAGGACTGAGGGGAAAAGGAAGAGAAGCCACCTGAAAAGTAAACAGATGTGGGCCATGACACAAGTCAAAGCTGCCCCCGGTGTGAAAACTCTCCTGTGTGAGACAAATCAGAGCAGTTAGGTCACTGAATAGCCATGCCTTCATGAAGGGTGGAACATATGGGATTTTTTGTGGTTAATTAGGGTGTGCCTATGGCAAGGCCATCGAGGTTGGATTTGCTTCAATTCAGAAATGCTCAGCTCAGCATAATTGTCTGCTTGGAACTCAGAAAGAAAAAAAACCAAAACCCAAATGGGTTCTTCTTGGAGGTTTGTTTGGGGTTTTGTGGTTTTCTGGCTTTATGGAATTTTTTTATTTTTCATAAATGGCAGAACAGACAAATGTAGAAATCAGGAGAAATTAAAATCCAAAGAATGGATGAGCCCCCAGAGTCTCTGAGCTGGGGCAGTGATGCTCCAGGTGAAAGATCTGGATCTGGGATGCCAGCAAAGACACAGGTCTCATGCTTTCCCAGGTTGAAACTGCCAGGTTTTGCCAGTCACCACCAAACAAAGATAGCAACGTTTAGTGACCTATGTAAAGTTAATTGGGTTGGGATAAATGGGGTCTGGACTCTGTTCTTCTCAACTTTTATCACTGGCTGAGTGATGCTGGGCCAGTGCCTTTGCTGTACCCCAGCTTCCTCAGCTTAGACAGTGCTAACAATACAGATCTCCTCTATATAGAGCTTCCCAGTCCACGAAAATCTGGATGCTATTATAATAACTGGCAACCATATCAGGAGAGTGGGATTAATTTGTTCACATTCAGATGTTAAAAGTATTTTTAACTCTTTCATACCAACTCAAAGATCATTCTTAGTCACTTTAGACATTCGCCTTCTCATTTGTCTATGGCATTTATAGGACTCAGTCCAAGCATCAAATATAAATGGACTCCTGAATGTGAACTGCAATTTGAATCTACTTTTTAAGGAACTATTGAAGGCTCAGGAAGTGATATCTTAACTTATCAAGTGAAGCACTCTGGTCCCTCAAAGATATATCCAATGAAACCAGGTTTTCCAAGTTTGTTTTTTGTATAATAATGAATTAGTAATAAATAAAAGCCCTGTTATTCCTAAAGCAAAGTCATCCATGTGGCTATTAAGGTGATACCCATTCCTCCAGTGACATGTTATTTGTCACTTTGCTCTTCTCTGAATCAAACTTCATCAAAAATCTAACTTTATGATTAATAGTGGCCTGTTGTTCTGTGGGCGTTGTACAAGTTCTACAGTGAACTACAGCATTATTTCCACACTGTGTTTAAACAACAGGTGTTTCAAATGACTGCCCCTGTCACAGCACCCACGAGGCATGCATGACGCACCTTACAGACCTGACAGTGGGGCAATGTGATGGAATCACAAATGTTAGAAGATGCCTACGAGATCGTCAAGTCCGACTGTCAACGCAAGGCCACCATGCCCACTAAACCAAGATTCCAAGTGCCACATCTACATATTTTTTGAACACCTCCAGGGATAGTGACTCCACCACCTCCCTGGGCAGCCTGTTCCAATACCTGACCACTCTTTCAGCAAAGAAATTTTTCCTCATGTCCAATCTAAACCTCCCCTAACACAACTTAAGGCCATTTGCTCTTGCTTTATTGCTAGTGACTTGGTAGATGAGACCAACCCTCATCTCTCTGCAACTCCTTTAGGTAGTGGTAAAGGGAGATAATGTCTCCCCTTAACCTCCTGTTCTAGAGACCCCAGTTCCCTCAGCTGCTCCTCTTAAGACCTCCAGGCCCTTAACTAGCTTCGTTGCTTTTCTTTGGACTCACAGTAGCAACTCAATGTCCTTGTTTTGAGAGGTCCCAAACTGAATACAGTCCTGTAGCTGAGGCCTCAGAAATGCTGAATACAGTGGGACAATGCTTCTCTAGTCCTGCTGGACACACTATTTCTGGTGTAGGCCAAGATACTATTTGCCTTCTTGGCCACCTGGGCACCCTGCAGGCTCAGGTTCAGCTGACTGCCAGTCAGGGTTGTTTAGGGATAAAACTCAAGATTAATAAATTCCCTAAATGCTTGTAACAAACTTAGTAGCTGAGAGAGACTTTAAAAAAAGTCTTTTCAATTGTACTCTCTCACCTGAGCATGAATGGTTTCAACATTTTGAATGAGATAATTTGCTGTAGATCCAAGCAGGTAATCAATCACACTTTATCTAGGTCTTTCCAGGGGAAGACAGGGTGAATGAAACAGTAGTATTTAAAAGAACAAAGACACAGATACTCCAGCTGTGTTGCTTGTCAGCTCCAGAATAAAGAGAAGGAGACGTTAGAGAGTCTCAACTACAAGAAGATGCCACTTTTGCGAGCAACATTTATGTAAAGAAAAACTCTCGGCTTCCATTTCTGCAGAAATGGACCAAGACAGACTAGGCAGCTGCATTCAAGGGATTATTCTTATGGTCCATTTCCCTTTGACATTTCCTGTTATACGTTTTCCTTTACCACAGCACATACTTGCTAGTTCATTTGACAGCTTGTGCTGCTGTATACGTAGACCTGCTTATCGTATCAGACTCATTGAGGCTCAAGAACAACTCAAATGTGAAAGAGAGCCCTCGTTTTGTTTCACACTAGCGTTACAAATATGGCATAAAGGTACCTGTAATTTCCTCAAAGACACATTGACCCACAGAGCACTGTGGAACACTGTGATTTTTCCATCAGTGCTTCAGGGACTGAAAACTTGCAAGGTTTCTTGTTACGGGGTTCTATTTTTTTTGCAATGATTTAACTAGGGAAATCTATGTCACTTGAGATCTCCCAAATGTAGCCTGTGCTGATGAGAAGAGATGTATTTATCTCCCTTTGTACTTCTCTAAGACCACCAAAGACACAAAGTATAGATGTTATTAAAAGTGATGTCCCAGCTGTATTAGCCTTACTGTACTACAGCTGAACACATCAACTAGAATTTATTGACTAAGTCTACATTACTGAACACAGGGACCCAGAAAAAAATTCCTTCACTGAACTCAGAAAAGAGATTGGATTAGGGTAAAAGGTATTTTGCTTTGATTCAGTTAAGAACTTGAAAAAAGAATCTTTGAAAATACAGAGCAGCAAGAAGAGGTTTTCCACTGTGTGTGCCTTTGCAGTCCAGGGTGTCAGAAGCTTGTGAAATTATTCATGGTCTTTCCCTGTGAGATAAGTCAGTGGTGAAAGAACATCTCTGAATACATTCTCCTAGGCTTGAGATAGCCTCTAATGTTGACTAGTTCATTCACATGGCTAGAAAAATCAAATATTAGTGATGAATGGAAGAAAAAGATTGGGATGCTTTAGTATTATTCAGACAGCCATCTATCTCTTTTCTGCCTTATTTGAAATACACGGGGATAATAGCTGAAAAATCCTGTAATATACACAAACCCCTCAATAATTTCAAGATCTATTCTTGTTGCTATGTCTGTGCAGACTCTCTGCAGCAAGAGATCCTTATTCCTTATTTATGCTCATGGGCACTCTCACAGAGCACACTTCTATGTTTTTAAAGAAATGTAATGAAGGCCATTCATTCTTGGCTGTTTTCATTCTTGTTTTACTCTGTAGTTGCAGCATCTCCAGAGCTGCTTCTGTTGCAATCACAGTTGTTATGTCACTAGCAACAAATGTCCTATATTCTACTACTCTTCCTTCAGGGTAGATCAAGTTTTAAGCAGTAGTTAAGATCATATTTCACTGATGGCCCTGTCCTAGAAATGAAAAGAGGATCATGGTTTATTTGAAACCAACACGTTTACTTATTCAGTTAAGGCATCCACCACTCTGTGTAGAATCATCTGAGCTGCCCATTTATTAGGTGCAAAGTCTTTGGCTCTCAGTAGGGCTAATACCCTCCCTTAGCCAAATTACAAAAGGATTTCATTACAAGTCTAGACAGGACCACTTAATTGACTTCTGCCAGAAGGAAGATGATTTATTACATAAAAAGTTATTTGATGTAATCACATTTCAAGACTGACTTCTCCAGTGATGATCTGGAAAAATCCAGGAGACAGTGTGAATAGCCATGTTCCAACACCAGTGTGAGCAGTAGCTATGCTACCCTTTAAATTTTGTGTCTTGAACCGTTTGCAAGGAGAGGTAAACTAGGCAGTATCTATAAAACATCATCAGGTATTGTACTTAGAAGCTTAAAAACTGTTCTTGAGGATTCAGTGTCAGGAATCCCCAAAGCAAGACAATACAGCAGATGAGCAAAGAAATACAGATGAGTTACCTGAAAATGGCAGCACATGCCTTAAACTGTCCTTGAGGTTTGGATTTTTTACTCAGAAGTAGGCAGCTGTAGTAATGGGATGCTTAGACAGGCACTTGCAAGCGGGTGGGATTTAAATCAGAAAGTCCTACCACAGTCCCACAGGAATTTCTCTACATGTGTGTTTGTTTTTTTAAAAGTAAGACATAGTGCAGCTGGAAACAAAGGGCCTGGATACTATGTGTGATCCACAAACAACAGCAACATTTGGAGGCAGCCTTGCAGAAACCCAGAGCAGACTTCTTCTCCATCTCACTATGCCATGTGCAGCACGTTGCCGACGTCTCTCCACAGGCTGGCCCATAAGTTTGGTCTCTGTCCCAGGCCTTCAGATATTCAGCCTTGGGCTGCAACAGCAGCTGCAAATTGCTTGGATATACAGAGCAGGTGGCAAGCCCCTGATCTGTGCCAGGACTAAGAGGACATTATTGTTAAAGAATTTGAGACCTTACCTGCTGTCATCCTGTAGAAACAGAAGTGGCTACACAGTTTATAGGAATTAACCAGACCTTCTGTGTTGAATCCTGTGAAGAGCAGTTGAGGGAACTGGGGTTGTTTAGCCTGAAGGAAAGGAGGCTGAGGGGAGATGTTGTTCTCTACAACTACCTGTAAGGAGGTTGGAGTAAAGAGGTTGTCCCCACAGCCTTTACTCCCTGGTGGAAAGTGATAGGGCCAGAGGAAATGGTTGCAGTCTGCTCCAGGAGATGTTTAGGCTGGATGTTAGGAAGAATTTTATTCCCCAAAAGGGTTATCAAACATGGAATAGGCAGCCCAGGGCAGTGGTGGAGTCACTATCCCTGGACCTGTTTGAAAGGCATATAGATATAGTGCTGATGGACATGGTCTAGGGGTGACTTGGCAGAGCTGAGTCTAAAGTTGGAGTCAATGATCTTAAAGATCTCTTCCAACCAAAGATATTCTGTGATCCAGAGACAGAAATTGCATACTCTGGAGCTATGGCAGAGATCTCAATGTAGCGACCAGAAGAGGACAATGTGAACATGTGTGATAAAGGATGAAAATCAGTGGCGGCAGATGTCCATCATATAGCACAGGAGAGTGCAGTGTGTTGGACAATTCTCACAGAAGCACAGGGCATCATATTGTCCTCACTGTGTCTTCTAGATGACTCTGCTTGGTGGCAACTTCCCAGTTTACCTGGAAGAACCAGGATAATGTCTTAGCATGTAAAGTAAAATCTACTTTTACTGAGAAAAAACCCCAGCACTTTAAAAATGCTCTTGCCTCATAATCAAAAATGCCACACATCTAACCAGGCAAATCTGAGAAGCCCTGCCTGGTTCCCTTGCTCATGAGAGAAAAATGCACCTCTGCCCCCGAGCAGAAACCAGTGCTGGCAATCTCCAGCTCACAGGTCAAAACACAAAGACATGCTTGCTTGCTGGTTGGATAAACTTTAACAGTGTAATTTATGTTATTTGACAAGTTCCTGAGCAGCAACCACACTGCTCACTGCAAGCTTAGCTCTATCAGGGTAGTAATTTTCCCCATGAAATACACAAGTAATTGAAGGAGCAGAGATTGTAGCAAAGAGATAGGAGTAATCAGGTTTTGCATATTAGGTAAATTTTAGTTTCACTATCACGACGGAGCTTCAAAGGAGAATGAAAATGCTGCTTGTGATTCAGTTTATATATCCACGTGTGCCAAAGGTCTGATGAAGTACCTTTTTGAAATGAGCTGCTTTCTCCCAAGAAAGGATTGTTGTTCCCCATGAGAGGGTGTGGAGTCAGCATTACGGTCACCTCTTCCCGTTTCACTTTTATGCCACATGCAAAATAAGCATATACAAACTGTCTTCTTAAACAATATGCTTCACAAACAAGGAGGGAAATGTGTTTTCCCAGGTCTACATAGCTCAAAGGATTGTACAAATATCTACCCACAAAGGAATTCACATAAGAAGATGCACAGATTATAATGTGTGGAATAATAAAAACCCTCAAAACTCAAGGCAGCTCATGAGACTAAGAAACAATAATTAATTAAAAAATCCCCCAAAAGGATGTTTTTCAAGATCCCAACCCGTAACTGCTGAAGCCGTGAGAAGGCTCAAAGGCAAAGATCATTGCGATGGAATATTGCCAGTAGTTCTTCAACAAGACAATAAAGGGTCACAATGACATCTTCCCACCAAGATGGAGTTTCCTAATTTTCTCCCTGGAACTAAGAATGAATTCACTGAGAAAGCTGTACCGTTGTGGAAGACGTGAAATCTTCTACTTAATATTTACATCTTTTCCGAGCAGTAATAAGGAAAATAGGTTTGGGGAAGGTAGAAACAGACAGCTTGGGGAATACTCTGAGCTGGGCTGAGCCCCTGCAGCAGCAGACAGCCACCTACTGCCAAAAAACTGAATAGAAAGCAGCCACACGGGCTTCCCGAGAGCTGCATTACAGAAAGCCTTACTTCAACCTGAAGCAGCTTTTCTTGGCACACCAGGAGATCCATAGTAGCCAGCATTGAGACAAACCTGTCTAAGGAAACATAATATTTTTTTTCCTACATGCTCGAACTGCACCTAGAGGGAAAAAAAATCCCGAGCAGATGATGGACTGGAAGCCTTTTCCATATAGATATGCTGCAGGTTTTTAGTTTCCATTTCTAGAAAAACCCTTCTCCCTCCACCCCCCTCCAGCACACACAGTCGAATTCACAATGAATCCCCACAGACTGACATGCTCAGAGCTCTGACAACGAAGGTCAGCGAAAGGAGGCTGGCAGTGCAAATTGGAGCAGTGGGAATACACCGCGGGTAGCCGCATATCAGCTCATCCAGGCACCACAGCCTCCAGCTTCCACCTGGAAGGAAGAGAAACAAAAGCCTCCCTTTGTGTACCAGGGTTCTGCAGGAACTAAACACAGCTCCCCTTTGTGGCACACTCAGAGTCACCAGGATCAGGGGGCAGCCAGTGAACTCCCCAGTCTGTCCTCAGGGAACGGCCTATTTTAAGCTTTCTTGCAAACATCTCCCTACGTATGTGCTGTATTTTCATGGAAGAATAATTTAATCTTCATTGCCATCATTAATTTTTGACAGAGAGCAGCATACGACATCCTGTTTACAGCCCACTAAATCTCCATTATGAAGCCATGCTTACAGAAAGAACAATCTGAAGTGCTGTGTTAACTTTTATGATTACATTCCAGCTTGAAAATACAGAAAGATGATTAAAGTTTAAAAAAAATAAATTAACAAAAAATCCCAAACATGGAGCTATGCTATCTTCAGGCTCCATGGCAAGAAAATGTTATTGTAAATAATAATAATAGAGCAGATCTCTTTAAAAATGCATTTGCAACATACTCACATTTATCCTTATTGCCATATTCACCCTGCTGTCTCTGGCTGTATTGAACAGCACAGGTAAGTGCCACTAATTCTGTGACAGAAGCAGCGATTTAGCTCCGGTGAGTGGATACTTATCACACTTGTATTCTTTCGTTTAGAAACCTAAGGAGAACTTTGGTAAGGAGACTTGTTAATTTCTCCTGAGGTAAGAACACTTAGAACTAAAACCCACCATCAGCCCAGGCAGCTGAGGAGAGCCCAGAGCTCCAGATGGCTCTCAACATAGAGGCAACATGTACAGCTAAGGTTATGAGTACTTGTAAACCTATCACCAGATTTGATCTAGTACCATCCAAACGTACGCAAAACCTTTGTCAAGGTAACTACTGCTGAACAGTTAAAGTAGATCAGGTGTTGTCGTCATGGCAAAAGCACCTAAGGTCTTACTTGCCATTTCCCAGTGCCCATTTACCAATGTCAGTCCTGGATGTGGCTGGATCTTTGTATCTGCAGGAGAACTCAACACAAAAGCAACTTGGAACACTAGTGCTGGGCTGGCTTCAACTTAGTCATACATGCCTGGCCATTTTAGCAGCAGTCCCTTGAACATTCAGGTTCCTCCACAATCAGGGTCTGCTCAGCAGAGCAAGAGATCCTTGGCCTAATACCTGTGCCTCATAGTTGTGCTCTGCTAACAGGTCTAAGTAAGGTAAGTTGTAGGTAGACAGTTTCATCCATTTGAGTACTATGTGATGCAAAAGGTGCTCACCAGCCACAACACAACATGCACCACTGCAACAAGAGAGAAATCCCATCATTTGGGCTTAGGTTTACCCAACTAAGGTACATGTGTCCCAGAAATTGGACACTTCCATGAAAGTTTCAAATTCAGTTTCCACTTCAGTTTCAAGTCACTGAAACCGAAGACATCCTTCAATGAGTAATTCCAGTCTTAGACATTACTTGAAATATAGGATAAAGTCTGGATTTTCCTCTTGAGGTCTTCCACTCCTCCCCTTCTGCAGAGAGCGCACAGAAACACTCAAGTGCCAATAGCTCAAGTGCCAATAACGATCCTTTAACCTAGCACCTTTCCTTTGCTTTGAGATGAGAGTTTCTCATCCAAGTTACAGCCAAGATTTCTAGCCCTACTTAACTATCCCAGGTGAGACTACCCTCTTCCCATGTGTACTTCACAAAGCGCAAGCATATATTTTATGACGTGTTTGGTGAAGCATTTAAGTATATATTTAATACAGACCTTCCCTTTCAATCCTGCTTCTAGCAGTAATCATTCTTCACATTTATCCAGTCTACTTAGCATTTAAGAGAGTTGAGTCACAGCTCAGTACTCTAAAATAACCCTCATTAACGACAGCTCCCAGTCATTGGTTTTGAGGGAATAGCCTCAATGGCACTATTGAGGTGACAGCTCATGACTACACTGGGCAAAGCCTGGTTTGTGTGGGTATCACCATCCAGCAGGAATCTCTGGAAAGGATTTGTCTGGAGATCGAGATGATGATAATTAGGTACTACAGCAAATCAGTTTAATAACTGTGGTTAAACTAATCCTCATAGACTAAAAAAAACTATAAGGAAGTTTATCACTGTGTACATCAGAAACTTTACACAAACCCCAAATGTCAGATTCATCTTTTCAGTCTCCCAAAACCTAGCAGCAGGAACATGTCTTTGTTAGATGACTGAGTAAGATTCTATGGAGTTAATATTTTTGGTGCTACTTTTCTATTTGGGTGATAGAAACAAAAGAGATGACTAACAGTTCTGTCTACTGAGTTCCCTCACCCCTACTGAGGGTTTTGCTAAAAGACCAGGAAGATGTTTTAATCACCAGCTTCAGGTACTCCTGCTCAGAGCACGACACTACTGGTGGCTATCAGATATAACCATTCTTCTTTTTAGTACAGCCTGCTGAACCTCACACTCCAGCCAGGGCATTGTACAGCCCTCATCTGGAAAAAATGTCCTGTTTGACACCTCCTCGGTAACACACATAGTACACTTTCCTAATTCTGGCTTTTGGCCTCTCCACTCATTTTGTTAAAGAAAAGCTATTCTCTCTCACACAGCTTCATGTTCCCAGCTGGCTCCTGCCTATTCCCCATATTAATGACAGCTACTCTCCTGAGTCTTCTATTTCTTTAGCACTTGCAGATCCTGTGCTCTTTTTGCACAGAGACACAAAATTTTGCTTCCCAGGCCTATCATAGCCTTCATTGGAGTTTTGCAAAGAGGCTGGGGAAAGAGCAGAGGAAAGTTATGGACTGATGAGTGCTGTCTACTCTCCTTCATAGAGCTCGTTCTGCTGCTGCAGCTCCATCACCACCTGCATCTGCCCCTTCAATTTATGTTTCTGGCTGAAGCACAGGAAGCAGAGGTAAAAGTGAGACAGGGAGGGCACATTGAGATGGTCTTGTTTTCTCTGAAGATTACATCACTTCTTGATTGCCTGAGTCATTATTACCTCAGCCTGGCATGCTGCTGCTCTACCCCTCCCTGCCACATCTGCAGCAGTCCTTGCCCTCTGTGAGCTACCTTGCTTTCTCCCTTCTCTCCCTGCAGCACACAGAGCTGAGAGCAAATAATAAAGCTTTTAGTGCAGGCTGTGGTCAGAAAGGAACCGAGTGGAACGGTTACTTTTACTGACATTTCTTTGTTTCCATGGCTATTAGGGACAAAATTGAATAAGGAAGTAGAATCAGCAACTGCATCAGCTCTGCACAGTGGTTAAAGGGCTGCAAACCCTGCTGAGAAACTGGCAATCATCTTTCTGCTTTCTTCTCTGCTGTTCTACATTGAGTATATTTCTGTTTAATTGCTCTGACAACATTTGCCCAGTGGAGATCAGATGTAGGATTTGGGAGTGAAAATGACTGTTAATAAACCTAACAATTAGATTATGTAAATGAGAAGAGAGCTGAAATACTTAGGTAGTAGATTTTGTTGAAAGCTCAACACCTTGAACCTTTGCAAGCTCCACGGTATAATAGGCATGACTGTGTGTGGCTTTTATGGGGAGGTAAAGGAAGTATTAAAAGCTTCTGTAAAAAGATGCCCAGAGGAAGCCACTCCCAGTACACAAGTTGTATGAACCCTCTGCACTGAAATGGTATTTATCTTTCACTTACATCTCACACGTGCACAGAGAGAGGCACAGTTGTAATGTTCAAAAAAAGGCAAAGAAAAAAAAAAAGGAAAAACACCAAGAAGCAGACCACATGGATGTTGTTGCATTTGGAGGCTTACAAAATCTAACCCCAAAGACTTCACATGCTCTAATTGCCTGGCTCGCTGCTTGGATTTTTTCTGAAAACAAGGGGTTCTTCTGACCCACAGTTCAGAGGCCAAGCCCAAAGGTTACAGGGGCTTTGTACATGAGAACTTTGCTCAAATGTTCACCTCTCTCTTCCCCTCGATTTCAGAAGTCTAAATGCAGAACTTGGTCTTTGTGAAGGGGGAGGTTTTACTCTAGTGCTAACGTGCAAAACCTAGCACATGGCTGGTTTCGCATGGGAAAAGGAACCCTGTTTGTGGAGAGCAGTGATTGTAATGGTCATTATGGTGTTCGGGGGGGCTACCAAGGATTTAGTTGTGGATGCTTACTCCCTCTTTTTTTTTTTAGCTAGAAGTACCCATTATACCCTGAAATATTTACATCTAGAAAGCATTGCTCTTAAAGCCCAAGACAGGTATCACCAACCTGATTTGTGATTCTACACTTTACAGTGACAGGCACCTCTAGCATGCAAAGAAAAGTGGCACAGGTTTCTCCTTGCATGTACATTGCAACCCCAGTCCTTGTTCTCTTCTGCAATACATGTTCCTCCTTCAATTCTGTTTCTCCTTTTCCTTCCCTGCCTTTGGGTCATTACACTTTAGTGGTGTTTGGAGTGTTTGCTGCTGTACACACACTACAGATGGTGGTAGAGTGTACATTTATTTTATGATAGATATATTGAACCAGGCCCTAAAAATTCAATCACATTCCATCTACTTAAGGCATCCACAGCAGCAAATCCTTCTCCTCCACCTTTCCCTGAAGCTCCAGGCAAAGTTTCTCTGCTATTAATTTTCCTATCGCACATAGGATGGTCTACAGTTTATTTCTGTGTTCAGAGGTTTACACTGAGACTTTCAAGGCTCCAACTCCCCTGGGATAAGGGGAAAGAAAAGGAAAGGGAAAAAGGGAAAACCAAATGAAACTACAAGCTTGGATGACACAGGAGTTGGAGAACAGCAGTGCCTCAGTTCTTGTCATGCAGAGGGGCAATGAAGGGCAATGAGGGCAATGAGAGGATCACACTCCCTTCTTCTCCCTTTTCTACTCCCCCCACCTTTGGGGTCCAGAAGCAAGGAACGGCTAGAAGGGTCTTATCAGGATCC